>CM065594.1:243103580-243477431 GCA_033119425.1 Bufotes viridis | reverse complement strand
ATATTGGAACTACCTAAATAATACACCAAACTGATTCTTTAAATATGTTTATATGTTATATATGTTCCAATAACATGTGTGTGTGAGACAGATAAGTAAGTATATATGCATGCACATACATGTACACTGTACATGTATAATGTGTGTGTGCATGTATGGACGTATACATTGTACATATATGTATGTGTAGGTGAACATCAAAACATACCACACATGGATGGACATGAACACATACACATACATAATTAACAATATTAATTAATTTATGTATGCATACTTGTCCTATAATTATATCTATTTTATATCTCATGACATATCGGCATGCCCAACCTTCTAATGTTCTAATGTAATAATAACAAACCAATGAAATTGCTGTAAAAGCTATGTTTATTAATATTTATTGCAAACATAATTGATAAAAATTGTAATTTTAAATATACTAAAAAAATAAAATAAAAACACTGTTGAAAAAAAACAAACATGGAGCTCTCTATTACTCAACCTCTATTACTCTACCTACAGCTTTCTGACCCCTGACTATCAGCTGTCAGGGGTCAAAAAGCTGTAGGTAGAGTAGAAAATGAAAATGACCTACTGTATATCACACATTTAACACATTTTTTAAAAGAATTTTTGACAATGGAATGTTTACATTTTAATATCTATATTTAAACAAAAACCGTAAAATTCTGCAGTTTTTACATTGGCCTATAAGCCGAATTATAGGCACTTCTTGGTCTGTACAGATCACTTTACTGCAGTTACCTGCTTATCTGTCAATTTAATCCTGCCTGTAATAATGTCACCTCTGTCTATAGATAAGACAGGATCCACCATTCACAATAGGTGATTGTCAAATCTTATCTATTCTTTCCTTGTACAATGACCTCTGCACAGGTCACAGAGCATGCCCAGAAAACTCTCCCATAGAAGTCACTGAGGTCCCCTGCAGACCATTGTGTCTATGGACCATGGGGCTGTCGTAAAGCAATTTATGTAATGATTTCTAAAAGCTTTAAAAAAACAGACAAGATGGCAATCTCCATAATCATGTTCAGGAAACAGAATAAATAAAATAAAATAAAAAGGGATTAGAAAAAAAAGGAGATGTGTCACTATCAGGTTTTAACTGACAGATAACATTTTTGGTGACACATTTCCTTTAAGGCTGGAGGAAGCCAAGTCTAGGCAACTGAATGGCCGTCCATGTAATGCATTGCCGAAAAGGCGTCAGGGTTGTTCTTCCATAGTTCTGGGTCAATTAAGCAGAGAACTAAAATCAGATTTTTCTTTATGACAGACACACTGTATTCTCTGGCGATCTTCATGTATATTTTGTATATAGCTATGCAGACAATATTTTAGCTGGAATCAATGAAAGCTATATGCACCTATCCACAAGATAAGGGGGGCTGACCATTGAGAACCCCATTGATCATGACAGCAGAGGTTGACGAGTTCCTTGTGTGAATGGAACGATAGTATGCATGCATGACCACTGCTTCATTCATTTCTATAGTCCTTCCAAGTACAGGACATGGCTATTTCCATCAGTCCCATACAAGTGAATTAAGCAATGGCCATGCATGTGCACCCCCACACACAGCGGACTCCCACTGTGTTCAGATCCCCAGCGATCACACATTTATCACTTATCCAGTTGGAAAGTCCCTTTAACTCTACATTCCTAAGCACTAATATAACGGTGTATATTTCTGCATGTAGTAATGGCTAACATATGACATTTGTTCAATTTGTTCCACAGGATTGTATAATAAGATCACCAATATGTATCCAGGCAATACAAAGCCTGGAAGTTGCCCCCCTCAGAGGTATTATATTAAGAGCGAAAATGAGATATGTCACAAGCTCTGCATGAAGGACGATGGCTGCCTGGGGGACATGAAGTGCTGCCCTGATAACTGCCACTATATGTGCAAACCTCCGGCGAAGGGTAAGTGTTCACTGCCATACCCAGCACACAGCATCACCATCACAAGGGTATCATGAGTGTATCAGCTTCTTTATATACCTTCTGAATGCATGTAACTATTCAGGTCGGATGAAGCGTCATTGGGGGGTGGGGGGAGTTTGCCTAAAATCAACTTTCTAAATGGCTGTTTTGTGCGGTTGGCCTGTTGGACCATATAAGACACAGAAAGATTTGGCAAAAATGATGAGGTGACAAGATCGACACCTGCATAGACACTGATCCATTTCTTTCTAGTTTCTAACTTTCCATAATGTTTTACAGTAATCTAATTTTGCTGATGTTTTTTCTTACAATTGGAGATATGCATTTAGAGGGGGCGTCCACTTTCCAGACAGTCAAACAGATGAGAGAATCAGTCATCAGACATATCATACCCAACTGTTGAGGGTTCATTTTTGGGACCCCTACAATTGTGCAACTTGTTGAGGGGTAAAGATGCAACAGTCATTTAGTGGTAATTCTATAGCTAAAGGCTTGTTCACATCTGTACTGAAAGCTTCGTTTAGGGCCTCTGTTGTAGATTCTGCCAAAAAAGAGCAGAAAAAAAATACTTTTTCTTTGATTGAAAAAAAAAAAAGTGGGCACCCAAACAGAAACTGAATGGACCACATTATAGTCAATGGGGTCTGTTTGGCTCCATGTTATGTGCAGGACAATGGAAATACCTAGCGGATCAGAACAAAGCTCTCTTCTATAGGTAAGATGGTGTTTAAAGAGGTACAAAGAGGCCCAGCCTCAACGAGTTCAATTCAGCTCTGCTACATCATTATACATATTAAATGTGGACACATATTTTCATAAGGCTTACTGAAACTCAAAATCTTTGAAGTGTGGAGGATATCTTTCCATCAACCCTTCCACATGTCTCACAGAATTGACCCCTGTTCTTATATCTTCACAAATGCAGATGGCACCTAATACCTAATCCTTCACGTATTCCAACGATGTTATGTAGCCTGCTATATGTAATGCACGTTCCGTCTATGTCCTTCCACAGTTAAGCCAGGCACATGCCCATCCTTTGAAACTGCTTTTTCTTCTACTGTGAGATGTAATGACAATTGCACGTCTGATTCTGAATGTCCTGGAACCTTTAAGTGCTGCAAAAAGGCTTGTGGAAATACTTGTGTGCCTACTCTGGCGGATATGGGCAAACCAAGCATGGAGTCCACTCCCACAGCAAGTAAGTTCATCTTTATTGCAGGGCTAGGACTGTGAATGATTTCTCTAGATTCTCTCTTCACTCAGTATATATACCGTTCAGCCGTTCAGGAGCACGAAAACTGAAAGGACGGACTCTGCAAATAACTGAGCCGAACGCAACCTAAGGACCCATAGACTATAATGGGGTCCGTTAGGTTTCCGCTCAGAGGAAGATTTTTGAAGCAGAGACAAAAGTCCTGCATGCACTACTTTTGTCTCTTCTCCAAAATCTTCTGAGCGGAAACCTAACGGACCCCAATATAGTCTATGGGGTCCTTAGGTTCCGTTTGGCTCAGTTATGTCCCAACCCTTGTGTAATTACCTTCATTAACAAAATCGTAAGGATCTAAAATGTTAATAGTTCAGGTCGATAGACCCATGTTGGACACATTTAACCAGCCCAGAAGTGTGCTAATGTTGCACTAATGTAAAACTAGCCTAATCTGTCCTGCAGGCCCTGTAAAATGTATCTAACCTGTCAAAGTTAAAAATAAAATCTGAAATTATCCTTTCTGTAAAATGTGAAGTGACTCACTATATGTGAACTTTCCTTTTACTTTTCTAGGAAGTGGCTTCTGTCCTCAAGAGACTTTTTCTACTTGTCTCATAAAAGAACGGCAATTCTGTGATGAGGCATCATGCGTCGATGGCTACAAATGCTGCCCCAAAATCTGCAGATCAGAATGCCAGAAACCTCTTCAAGGTAACGTGTATTTAGTATTACAGAATTAAGAAAAATTAAAGAAATTTCTATAAGCAAAATTGATGGACAATGGCAAACTTTGTAATCCAGTGTATACATTTTAGATCAAGTCAACTGCCTGAAGAAAGAAACAGGAAAAACACAGAATAACACATGAGCTTTAGGCCTCTTGCACACGAATGTTGTGTGCACAATCCTATTGCGGCCCGCATACGGTGGGTCCACAATACACAGGCACCGGCCCGTGTGCACGCCACATCACGGATGTGTGGAATAGAAGCACGGATCGGATGTTTCTGTCTGTGCCTCCGCACCGCAAAAAAAATAGAGCTTGTTCTGTTTTTTTGCAGTGTGGACGGATCACGGACCCATTCAAGTTGAATGGGTTTGAACCGTCGCAGTCGCCGCACGGACGTTGCCCGTGCATTGGGGACCGCAAATTGCGGTCACCAATGCACGGAACGGATGCACAACGTTCGTGTGCAAGAGGCCATAACCTGTTAGAAGCAGCAGAATGCAAGCCATCATAACAACTACCAATACTAAATGCAGATCCATAATATAGACACTTAGTAGGATGGTCAAGTAAGCCTTCAAAACCACCATTATGCTCTAATGAAAAAGAGATATCAGGGACTCCAGAATACTTATCTATAACCATATTAGATGTCTTCTAAACACAACATACCTAAACTTATCTAGACCTTTCACCTCCCTTCACTCTTTTGAGCAGAGTTTTTGAAAGTTTTAATAAGCCATTGAGTATATTGTAGATATACAACCAGAAACAGGGCATAAAAATTTGGCAGGGGGACCCATACCAAAACTACCAGGACCAACTTTAGCAGCAAGTAAGAAAATGAAAAGTGTATTATTTTAGTCTCACAACTGCACAGGGATCATTCACAAAGTGATGAAACAATAGAGAGATATCGCACACAGTGATGTCACAATGCAGTAATAATAAACATAGTGATGTCACAGTAAAGGGACAATAAACACAGTGATGTCACAGTACAGGGATAATAAACACAGTGATGTCATAGTACAGTGATAATAAACGTAGCAATGTCACAGTACAGGGACAATAAACACAGTGATGTCACAGTACAGGGACAATAAACACAGTGATGTCACAGTACAGGGACAATAAACACAGTGATGTCACAGTACAGGGATTATAAACACAGTGAAGTCACAGTACAGAGATTATAAACATAGTGATGTCACAGTACAGGAATAATAAACACAGTGATGTCACAGTACAGGGATAATAAACACAGTGATGTCACAGTACAGGGATTATAAACACAGTGATGTCACAGTACAGGGATTATAAACACAGTGATGTCACAGTACAGGGATTATAAACACAGTGAAGTCACAGTACAGGGATAATAAACACAGTGAAGTCACAGTACAGAGATTATAAACATGGTGATGTCACAGTACAGAGATAATAAACAGTGATGTCACAGCACAGGTAGATTAAACACAGTGATGTCACAGTACAGAGATAATAAACACAGTGATGTCACAGTACAGGAATAATAAACAGTGATGTCACAGTACAGGTATAATAAACACAGTGATGTCACAGTACAGGGATAATAAACACAGTGATGTCACAGTACAGGGATTATACACACAGTGATGTCACAGTACAGGGATTAATAAACACAGTGATGTCACAGTACAGGAATAATAAACACAGTGATGTCACAGTACAGAGATTATAAACACAGTGATGTCACAGTACAGGGATAATAAACACAGTGATGTCACAGTACAGAAATAATAAACATAGTGATGTCACAGTACAGGAATAATAAACATAGTGATGTCACAGTACAGGTATAATAAACACAGTGAAGTCACAGTACAGGGATAATAAACAGTGATGTCACAGTACAGGAATAATAAACATAGTGATGTCACAGTACAGGGATAATAAACACAGTGATGTCACAGTACAGGAATAATAAACTGATGTCACAGTACAGGGATAATAAACAGTGATGTCACAGTACAGGGATAATAAACACAGTGATGTCACAGTACAGGAATAATAAACTGATGTCACAGTACAGAGATTATAAACAGTGATGTCAGAGTACAGAGATAATAAACAGTGCTGTCACAGTACAGAGATAATAAACAGTGCTGTCACAGTACAGAGATAATAAACAGTGATGTCACAGTACAGGAATTATAAACAAAGTGATGCCATAGGCCAGAAACAACGCACATATTTATGTCACAGTACAGGGATAATCCCCACCACATCATAGCACATGAAATATGTCACTAAGTACAATGTAACATCGCTGTATAGGAAACAATTACATAATACTAACAGATGCAGGTACAATATACACGACTGGGATAATGCAAAAACGAATCATTCATAGTCATCACTCACTGCCCCTTACCTCTGTCTAGAGATGGGCCCCTGCATTGCTGGGTCCTATAGCAGCTGCTACGCCTGCTACCCTGGTAGTTACACACATGAATGTGGTTGTTCTCCTACACAGCTCATGCTCAGTGTTGTGTTATTCATGCAGCGCAGAAACCAGTTCCCATAAAAATAGGAATTGACTCTACATACATGGTGAGATGATTATCTTTCTATTATTTCATCACATGTCATAGCTTGTGCCATAATGCAGAAAGCACTAGTAGCTTTATGGGACACCAGGATGTCGGTCACACTACTAAAAATAGAGGCAATAAATTAAATTGAAAGGGACTGTCTAAGTGGCGCAGCTTAGCCTCGACAATTAACTCTTTACTGTTTCCTTCACTAACTGTTTTTTTTTTCAGTAAGGGCAGGTGAATGTCCTGAAAGCACACAGTGTCCTTCCCAAACTGTCAGCAAGGCCTGCTCATCTGACTACGATTGCCCAACTTTATTCAAGTGCTGCGCAACTTGTGGAAACACATGCGTCAAGGCATTGAATAGTAAGAAATTCAATTTTCATTTCATAAAAATGTAGCTGTTTCAGTCCAGGCAGGAGCGCAACAAGCTATTTTGGTGACCAGGCAGGAGGTTCAAGATGTGTTTCACCAAACCTGGTTTCTGAGGAAAAGCCTCATTCCTATGATGGCCAATGTGACTTTATATATGTAGCGATTACATACTTACCTTATATATTTACAAGTCTAACATAATGACCAAATAGGTTAAACTAGAAATGATTGGACCTGGGAAAATTAATGTAAATCTCTTGTCTTTTATTTCAGTTCCGTCATTCCTATATACTGGCAATGGTTCAATAGTCAACATTGGAGGAAGAAAATGAAGAGCGGTACATCGCATTGTGTATATAGCTGTTTATTTATATACCAGGGCGCAATCACCATACAACCTCCATGTGTAATGATGACGATTGCTTGCGTGTTTTCCTCCGGGTCATGTCCTATAATGTTTGTGCCCTCTTTAGCATTTGCCATCACTTTGCCTAGTTTTAACAGTTTTTACGTAATTTCTTTAAACCATAGGTTGCGCCACATTATTTTTTGTTCCTCTACATTTTGGTTGCTGCTTATTTTTTATATATGTTTTTCTGTATATTTTGCAAAAGAATGAATAAATATTACTACACCAACCATTTGTAATCTGTTTCATCCAGCTCAGTCGCATCCATACATTTGAACCCTTTCATTATGGGCACCATGTAATTCCAGTCTGACCACCAGTCCGGAGCTTGGTCTCCTGTGTAGGCAGAATGTCAGTCTTTCCTGTGTACAGGACTACAAGATGACATCGGTATCCATTGAGAGCTCTTCCCCTACCCACCAAGCTCAGTCCTTCTTGTTCTTCTGTATGTCTCTCCATGTATAAAATGTTGTTGAAGAAATAATTTCTGCCTTACCTTAGAGACCAGGAGACTAGTGATATAGTAGGTGAGACTTTACAATATTTGGTACAGGGTTATAAAACTCCACTGACTCACACTGCCTATCTGTACTATCTCAGTGTACTGTGTGCAGAATCACCAGTGTATTTCTATGAGATGCTGCTTCACACTGCTCCCCCCTGCCTCCTGCTTGTAAGAGCAACCGGATAAAAAAAGCAGGTGGCAGAAGGGACTGGATGAGGCAACATCTCATGGACACAAAGCTTGGTGGGAAGAACTGGAGTGCTGCACTCAATTTAATAAGTGAGTAATGCTGCCCTTATTATTTTATGGCTTTACACAGTGGCATACCTACAATGTAGGCAGACCATGCGACTGCTATGGGGCCTGGGGTGAGGGGGGCCCTGTACTGAACGTCTTCTTTTTCCATGTGAAAACACAGCATTTTCAAGCAGCTGCCACTAGGGGGATTTCAATGCAAAGAGATGATTACAGTTTCCATGGCAATGGCACAAATTCTTTTGCACTGAGCTCCCCCTAGTGGTGGCTGCAGGCAGCCAGCTTTGTAATAGAAGGGAAGCAGGAGATTTATCAATGTATTTTGCCAGTTTTCTGGTGCAAATACATAGAGAAATATGGTGTTGATAATGAGTGCCATAATCTTGAAACACCTGTTCTGCTTTTTCTGACATGATTTTTTTTATCTGCTTCATTTAAAAAAAGTGTAAAATCTGGGGCATTGTACTTTGTGTTTCATCATGCCTGGGATTGACTGACGCATGCCTATGCGGAAACTGGGCAGGGCAGTGGGCCTATACTAAGTTTTGCTATGGGGCCCTATGATATCTGTGTATGCCCTGGCTTTATACCAAAGTTGTCTGTTTTTTTCTTGAAACTGGACAACCCCTTTAAGTTTTCCTTCGTGATTCTCCTTTCTGAATGAAATACATGGAGAGGGCCGTTTCAGCACAAGATCCCCTCCTGCTATTGGAAGAAAGGGAGTTAAAAGTGCAGTTGACTGATGTAAGATAAAGGGAAGGGAATATTCGTATAAATTGTTGGTGGCTCCTTCCCCTCTTTCCACTTCAGTTCCTGATACAGTCCAGTGCTATTTTGTCAGTACAGATGAAGCATTCATCAGCCAATTTGAGGTGAAAGTAAATACTACATAAAAAGGTGAATAAAATGAAAATGAAAATGTACCACTAAAAAGGACTGCTGAGTACAATGCTCAGATTTCTCCATCATTCCCAGAGAAGTAAATGGATGCACCATGTTGTTTATGGTATAACTCCAGCATGCCCTCTATACCATAAGTAGAAAATATACTGTCCAATATTAGATCGACCATTCTGTAGATTGCCCACAGCTGTTATGAGTTTTATTCAGCACGGACACAGACATGTCAGCTCAGCAGGAGAACTAAACAGTGTTTCTGACATCCTGCTGCATCCACCCCGGCAGTAGGAGTAGTCTGCAGCATCCTAATAACTGCATGAATTATTCAAGTCAGTTCGCAAGAGAAAATATAGCACCTCCTTAAAGGAACAAGCCCTATTAAAGGGGATTTGTTGGACTAAAGGTACATTTGCACAGCCCGATTTTTTTGCCTGATTATCGGGAACGAATGTTTCTCCGAACATTCGTTCCTGATAATCTGCCCGTCTAAAGGTGCAGCAGACCACCCGATGAACTTACACTTGTTCGTCGGGTGAAATGATCAGAGGTGCGGACACCGCAATCATCGTTCCCGACAATCGGCTGCTCCTCGGATAGTGTAACTGTGGCTTTAGATATTGATGATGCATCCTAAGGATAGGTCATCAACATTAGATCAGCGGGGGTCAGACACTCGGTATCTCCACCAATCAGCTGTTTCAGGCAGTAGATGGAGCTGGAAGCAGAAGGCCTGTGTAGTGGCAGGTACTGCAGCTCAGCTCTCTAAAGTGAATGGAAGCTGGACTACAGTGCACCGCCGCTAGAAACTACACGGTGGACGAGCCTTCTGCTTCTGACTCTGTCCACTGTATAGTTTCAGGTACAGGCGGCTGCCTGAAACAACTGATTGGTGGCGATGCTAACCCTCAACAATCTGATATTGATGACCTATCCTGTGGATAGGTCTTCAAAGTCCAAGTCCCACAAAACCTACTTGAGGCTCCAATGCCTGGTATATTCCAATATAGGCCTGCAGGTAACATCCCTGTATTGGAATATAGTGAATGCTGTGTTCTGTGATGGATAAATACCCATCACAGAATACAATTGGCAATCTAATGATTACTAGTTATAGTCACCTGGGGTGACGGGAAAAATGTAAAAAATTAAAAAAAAGAATATATATATATATATATATATATATATATTTTTAGTTCAAATCACTCCCTTTCCACAAAATTCAAATGAAAATAAACAATTAAAAAAAAACTATCATAGACATTGCTTTGTCTGAAAACGTCTGTACTATTAAAATATAAAAATATTCATCCCATATAACAAATGGCGTAAAGGAAAATAAAAATTAAAATGGTCAATTTGCTATTTTTTTTCACTTCACCTCCCCCCAAAAATTGAATAAGTAGTATCACTGAAAAGTACAGATTGCCCTGCAAAAAATGAGCCCACAAATAGCTCCAAAAAAGTTATAGGGGTTAGAATATGGCTATAAAAAGAAAAACTAAATTTTACAAAGTTTTTTTCTCAGTATTAAACACAAAAAAAATACAAATATGGTATCGTAATTGAATGGAGAATTAAAGGGAACCTGTCATGAAAAAACAGCATGTAAATCTGTTCACAGTACCTCCTACTGCCCTCCAAGTGTCTCCAGAGGGACCTTTTCTTCCGAATGTCACATTTTTTGTCCTTGAGAAAATGTAGTTTTATTCTGCCGCTGCCCCGTGCTTCAAGTCAGGCTTGAAGTCATGGGGGCAGCGGCCTAGGCGTCTTCACTGGTCCTCTCCCCGCCCCCTGCTTTCTTGAGTGACAGCCCAGATCGTTTGCCGGGACCGCGCTCTACGGCCGCATGCGCAGTAAAGGGCGGCTGGAGCGCGGTCCCGGCTGCCGTCGTGCCAGCGCCCGTCTTTTCGCCGTACAGCGCATGCGCCTGACAGGCTGTAGCAAGCGCGCCTGCGCCCAGCATCTGTGCACAGCCGGCGTGATCTCCTCTGCGGCGTGCGTGCAGGAGATCACGTCGGCTGTGCACAGATGCCGGGCGCAGGCGCGTTTGCTACAGCCTGTCGGCGCATGCGCTGTCGGCGAAAGACGGCGCGTGCAGCGCGAGACGGCGCTCAGCCGCCTGCACTGCGCATGCGGCCGTAGACGCGATCCAGCAACGATCTGGGCTGTCACTCAAGCAGAGGCGAGAGGACCAGTGACGACGCCTAGGCTGCCCCCATGACTTCAAGCCTGACTTGAAGCACGGCGCTGAGTAACACTACATTTTCTCAAGGACAAAATGTGACATTCGAAAGGTCCTCTGAGACACTGAAGGCACTAGAGGTACTGTGGTACAGATTACATGCTGTTTTTTCATGACAGGTTCCCTTTAAGAGAACATCACATTTGTACTTTTGTTCTAGCTCCCCACTACATCATAAGCAATATGAAATGGTGTCATTAGAAAGTACAACTTGTCCCGCAAAAAGCAAGCCCTCATATGGCTATGTGAATGGTGCAATGAAAAAGTTATGGCTCTGGGAAGACAGGGAGTGCCGAACAGTGTGCTGTCTTCCTGGCTCAGGTTGACAGATTACTGGGAGGGGCTGGAGAAGATCCAGCGGTCATGGTCCATATCGGAACCAATGACAAAGTTAGAGGTGGGTGGAGAGTCCTTAAAGGGCTTCTGTCACCCCCCAAAAGTCATTTTTCATTTTTGGGCTAATTAAAATCCTTATTGTGCGATTGTTCAATATATAGTGCGCTTACCTTTTTCTGTGGCTTAGTTTCTTTAAAATCGCACTTTTATAATATGTTAATTACTTCGCTACCAGCAAGTAGGGCGGTTACTTGCTGGTAGCCGCCGCATCCTCCTTTCAATAAAACGCCCCCTCCTCCGGCCCTGTCTGCATTTCAAATCCCGCTCCTGAGCCTTACGTGTCTTCATTCAGCACAGGCGCTCTGAGAGAAGGACACTCGCTTCATCAGCACTTCCACAGTGCACCTGCACCGACGACGTCTTCTCTTCCAGGTGCAGAGGTGACGTCATCGGCGCAGGCGCACTGTGATAGTGCTGATGAAGTGAGCGTCCTTCTCTCAGAGTGCCTGCGCCGAATGAGACACGTAAGCACAGTCGCAGTTTGAAGCTCTGGCTGGGCCAGCAGAGGAGAGTGCTCGCTGGCCCTGTCAATCAACCGGAGGAGGGACGTTTTTAAAAATAGGATGCGTGGCTACCAGCAGTAACCGCCCTACTGCTGATAACGTAATTAACATATTATAAAAGTGCGATTTTTAAAGAAACTAAGCCACAGAAAAAGGTAAGAGCACTATATATTGAATAATTGCACAATAAGGATTTTAATAAAGCCAAAAATGAAAAATGACTTTTGGGGGGTGACAGAAGCCCTTTAAAATAGATTTCAGGGAATTAGGTCAAAGCTTAGGGCAAGGACCTCAAAGGTAGTATTTTCTGAAATAATGCCTGTACCACAAGCCACACAAGAAAGGCAGCGGGAGATTAGGGAGGTTAACAAGTGGCTCAAGAACTGGTGTAGGAAGGAGGGGTTCGGGTTCCTGGAGAACTGGGCCGACTTCTCTGTCGGATACAAGCTCTATTGTAGGGATGGGCTGCACCTCGATGGGGAAGGGGCAGCTGTGTTTGGGAGAAAGATGGCTAGAAGGTTGGAGGAGTGTTTAAACTAGGGACTGGGGGGAGGGTAATTACGTTATAGGATGGGAAGATGGTGCAGATAGAGACCAGGGGCGAGGTAGTGGGACTGGGGGAGGAATGTTAGGAGGGACTATAACAGTTCAGAAGGAAAGCTGTAGAGTTAAAAATATACATAAACCTCTTAATTGTATGTACACTAATGCCAGAAGCCTGACTAATAAAACTGGGGAACTGGAATTAGTGATGTGTGAGGAGGACTATGACATAGTGGGAATAACTGAGACATGGCTGGATGATAGCTATGACTGGGCAGTTAATGTACAGGGTTACAGTCTGTTTAGAAAGGCTCATCAAAACCGGAGAGGGGGAGGGGTCTGCCTTTATGTAAAGTCCTGTCTAAAGCCCACAGTCTGAGAAGATATAAGTGAAGGACATGAACATGTGGAGTCACTGTGGGTAGAAATACATGGAGCCAAAAACTATTATAAATTACTAATAGGAGCTTACTATAAACCACCTAATATACCAGAGTCCACAGAAAATCTACTACTAAACGAGATAGACGAGGCCGCAAAGCATAATGAGGTGGTTATTATGGAGGACTTCAACTACCCAGATATAGACTGGGAAACTGAAAGCTGTACATCCCATAAAGGAAACAGGTTCTTGGCAATAGCCAAAGACAATTACCTTTCCTAACTGGTTCAGGACCCGACTAGAGGGACGGCCATACTGGACGTAGTATTAACCGATAGACCTGACAGAACAACAGATGTGCAGGTTGGGGGACACCTGGGAAATAGTGACCATAAAGTAATAACCTTCCAATTATCATTCAAACGAGAGATTCTAAAGGGAGGAACAAAAATACCAAACTTTAAAAAATCAAAATTTAGCCAACTAAGAGAGGCCATAGGCCTAACTAACTGGGACAAAGTCCTCAAAAATAAAAGTAGAGCCCCAAAATAGGATATCTTTAACCTCTTAAGGACCGGGGGTTTTGGGATTTTTGCGTTTTTGTTTTGCGCTCCCTGCCTTCCAAAAGCCATAACATTTTTATATTTCCGCTCACATAGCCATATGACGGCTTGTTTTTTGCGGGACAAGTTGTACTTTTTAACGCTACCATTTATTTTTGCATGTGATGTAGTGGGAAACGGGAAAAAAATTCCAAATGGGGTGAAATTGCAAAAAAAAAGCAATTTCACCACAGTTTTACGGGTTTTTAACCACTCCCGGACCGCCGCACGCAGGATCGCGTTCTCGCGGCGGCCGGGCTCTTCTGATCCGACGCATCTAGGCGTCATCTCGCGAGACGCGAGATGACGCGAGCACGCGCCCGCACATGCGCAATGCGCGCCATCGGCGGCTTCGCATGTAGTTATACTACAGCCTGCCAGCGCCCGATCGTGCGCTGGCAGGCTGTATATGGCAGAAAAAATCGCAGATCAGGCGTTGTTCTGTGAACAGCGTCTGATCTGCTGCTACCGCTTCTCTGGTGGTCCCTTTGCTTGGGACCACCAGAGAAAAAATATCAAAGTGCACCAATCACCACACAACCCCCTCCCCACCGCCCCCACCCACCCACCACCCCCACTGTCACTGATTAACCCCTGATCTCCCATGTCACCCCCTGATCACCCCCTGTCACCCCCTGTCACTGATCACCCCCTGTAAGGCTCATTCAGATGTCCGCATGTGTTTTGCGGATCACGGATCCGCAAATCCGCGGATCCATAAAGCTACGGACACCAGCAATGTGCTTTCCGCATTTTGCGGATCCGCACATTGCCAGAACTATATAGAAAATGCCTTTTCTTATCCGCAGTTGCGGACAAGAATAGGACATGTTCTATACTTTGCGGATCTCCAATTATGGATCCGCAATTATGGATCAGCGGGACAAAGTCTGTCCCCATAGAATTGAATGTATCCACAATTCTGTTCCGCAAAATTTTGCGGAACAGAATTGCTGAGCAGCTGAATGAGGCCTTAGGGTCCCTTAGCGATCGCAGCTTTATAGCTTTTCCCTCTTTTTTTGCACATTTTTAGAGATTTTTCATCCACATTGATCAATGTGAATGGAAAAATCTGTGCCGTTCATTTTTTCTTTCAGCGCAGAGGCTGAACGGAAAAAAATTCTCATTACCCGTATGGTCAATATAAGGAGAATCGCAAAAACTCCTAATTCTGGCCATACGTGTAATGATTGCGGAGACCCCTAAAATGCCAGGGCAGTATAAATACCCCACATGTGACCCCATTTTAGAAAGAAGACACCCCAAGGTATTCTGTGAGGGGTATGGTGAGTTCATGTAAAATTTTATTTTTGTCACAAGTTAGTGGAATGTGAGACTGTAAAAAAAAAAAAAAAAAAATACCATTTCCGCTAACTTGTGCCAAATTTTTTTTTCTGTAAACTCGCCATGCCCCTCACGGAATACCTTGGGGTGTCTTCTTTCCACAATGGGGTCACTTGTGGGGTATTTATACTGCCCTGGCATTTTAGGGGTCCTAAAGCGTGAGAATCCAAATGCGTAAAAATGTCCTGTGAAATCCTAAAGGTACTTATTGGTTTTAGGGCCCCTTTGCGCATCTTGGCTGCAAAAAGTGTCACTCATGTGGTATCGCCGTACTCAGGAGAAGTAGGGCAATGTGTTTTAGGGTGTATTTTTACATATACCCATACTTTGTGTGAGAAATATCGCTGTAAGCGACAACTTTTTAATTTTTTTATTCAAAGTTGTCAATTTACAGAGATATTTCTCTCACCAATATGGTATATGTAAAATACACCCAAGCACTTGCCTACTGTCTGAGTGCGGCGATACCCATGGTGACACTTTGCAGCCAAATGCAAAGGACCCTAAAACAATGAGTACCTTTTAGGAGAAGCATTTTTACGCATTTTTCTTCTCACGCTTTAGGGACCCTAAAATGCCAGGACAGTATAAATACCCCACATGTGACCCCATTTTGGAAGAAGACACCTCAAGGTATTCGCTGAGGGCATAATGAGTCCATGAAAAATTAAACTTTTTGTCAAAAGTTAGCGGAAAGGAGACTTTGTGAGAAAAACAATGAAAAATCAATTTCCACTAACTTGTGCCAAAAAAAAATCTTCTATGAACTCACCATGCCCCTCACGGATTACCTTAGGGTGTCTTCTTTCCAAAATGGGGTCACATGTGGGGTATTTATACTGCCCTGGCATTTTAGGAGCCCTAAAGCGTGAGAAGAAAAATGCGTAAAAATGCCCTCCTAAAAGGTACTCATTGGAATTAGGGCCCTTTGCGCATCTTGGCTGCAAAAAGTGTCACACATGTGGTATCGCCGTACTCAGGAGAAGTAGGGCAATGTGTTTTGGGGTGTATTTTTACATATACCCATACTGGGTGAGAGAAATATCTCTGTAAATTGACAACTTTGAATAAAAAATTTAAAAAGTTGTCGTTTACAGCGATATTTCTCACACAAGTATGGGTATATGTAAATACACCCCAAACACATTGCCCTACTTCTCCTGAGTACGGAGATACCATGAGTGACTTTTTGCAGCCAAATGCAAAGGCCTAAACCAATGAGTACCTTTAAGATTTCACAGGCCATTTTTATGCATTTGGATTCTCACACTTTAGGAGCCCCTAAAATGCCAGGTGAGTATAAATACCCCACATGTGACCCCATTTTGGAAAGAAGACACCTAGGTATTCTGTGAGGGCATGGTGAGTCCACAGAATTTTTATTTTTGGCACAAGTCAGCGGAAATTGTTTTTGTTTTTTTAATTTTGTTTTTACAAAGTCTCATATTCCACTAACTTGTGACAAAAATAAAATTTTACATGAACTCACCATACCCCTCACAGAATACCTTAGGGTGTCTTCTTTCCAAAATGGGGTCACATGTGGGGTATTTATACTGCCCTGGCATTTTAGGGGCCCCTAAAGCGTGAGAAGAAGTCTGGAATCCAAATGCGTAAAAATGCCCTGTGAAATCCTAAAGGTACTCATTGGTTTTAGGGCCCCTTTGCGCACCCAAGCTGCAAAAAAGTGGCACACATGTGGTATCGCCGTACTCAGGAGAAGTAGGGCAATGTGTTTTAGGGTGTATTTTTATATATACCCATACTTTGTGTGAAAAATATCTCTATGCTTGACAACTTTTAAAAATTTTTATACAAAGTTGACAATTTACAGAGATATTTCTCTCACCCAACATGGGTGTATGTAAAAATACACCCCAAAACACATTGCCCTACTTCTCCTGAGTGCGGCGATACCACATGAGTGACACTTTTGCAGCCTGGAGTGCGCAAAGGGCCCAAATCAACGAGTACCTTTAGGTTTACATGGCGACTCACAATTTAGCCCCGCCCAAAATGCCAGAACAGTAAACACACCCCACAAATGACCCCATTTCGGAAAGTAGACACCCCAAGGTATTCACTGAGGGCATAGTGAGTCCGTCTGAGATTTTTTTTTTTTGCCAGAAGTTATCAGAAATTGAAACTTTTTTTTTTTTTTTTCTCAGAAAGTGTCATTTTCCGCTAACTTGTGAAAAAAATGAAATGATACATGAACTCACCAAGCCCCTCCGCGAATACTTTGGGGTGTCTTCTTTCTAAAATGGTGTCATTTGGGGGTATTTATACTATCCTGGCATTCTAGCACCTGAAGAAACATGACAGGTGCTCAGAAAGTCAGAGCTGCTTCAAAATGCCGAAATTCACTTTTTGCACCATAGTTTGTAAGCGCTATAACTTTTACCCAAACCAATAAATATACACTTATTGGATTTTTTTATCAAAGACATGTAGAACAATAAATTTAGAGAAAAATTTATATAGAAATGTAGTTTTTTGAAAAATTTTACAACAGAAAGTGAAAAATGTCATTTTTTGCAAAAATTTCGGTAATTTTTGATTAATAGCAAAAAAAGTAAAAATGTCAGCAGCAATGAAATACCACCAAATGAAAGCTCTATTAGTAAGAAGAAAAGGAGGTAAAATTCATTTGGGTGGTAAGTTGTATGACGGAGCAATAAACGGTGAAAGTAGTGTAGTGCGGAATTGTAAAAAGTGGCCTGGTCATTAAGGGTGTTTAAGCTAGGGGGGCTGATGTGGTTAAATTACAACGTTCGATTTGCGATAAAACTGACTGGTTAATTTTATTCTTCAGGTCAGTACGAATCCGGCAATACCTAATATGTATAGTTTTTCTTGCGTTTTGATAGTGAAAAAAAAATTAAAAGTGGAATTT
The DNA here is from genome assembly GCA_033119425.1 of Bufotes viridis. Lineage (NCBI taxonomy): Eukaryota > Metazoa > Chordata > Amphibia > Anura > Bufonidae > Bufotes > Bufotes viridis. The sequence continues at coordinate 243,459,585 of CM065594.1, read as the reverse complement.
ATTTTATTTTATTTTTTGTCGCCATGTTTTGACCCTATAACTTTTTTGTAATTATGCATACAGGAGCAGTGTAGGGGCTTATTTTTGCGGGGCAATCTGAACTTTTAATTGATACCATTATGGGGTGTGTATGATGTTTTGATCACTTTTTATTCATTTTTTTAGAAATGAAGCGTCCAAAAATGGCGAATTAGCCATTTGGATGCTTTTTCGTTTTATGTTTACCGTATGGTGAATATTTTTAATATTATTATAGTATGGGCGTTTTCGCACATTGCGACACCATTATGTGTAATTTTTATTTTTATTTATTTTATTTTCATTTTGGGGAAAGGGGGTGATTTGAATTTTTATATTTTTTATTTTATTTTTATTTTTTAAACTTTATTTTATTTTTTTTACCACTTTCTTATAGTTCCCATAGGGAACTATAAGATGCCATCATCAGATTGCTATTCTCATATATTCCAATGCAATAGCATTGGAATATATGAAAAATCGCATATTTCCTATGGAGCCCTATTACAGTCATAGGCTCCATAGGAATACTATGTAGTAACCTAGGTTTCATTCACAGAGACCTAGGCTACTACATGCATGCTCCGGCTCCCCCTTGTGGCCATCAGGGGGCGAGACACACCGAGTGAAACTTTCGGTTTGCTGCGATCAGATGCCGTGGTCAGGATTGACCACGGCATCTGAGGGTTAAATGTCCGCGATCGGCATCGCTGCCGGTCACGGACATGAGCTGCCGGTGTCAGCTTGATGAATCAAGCGTTTACCCACAGCTCATGCGCCCTCTCCGTGCGGGAGCGGGCGCCATCTTTAAGGTGCGGACGAAGGGCGTACATGTGCTACTCGTCCTTAAGAGATTAAAGGGTTTCTGTCATCAAGTTTTGACATTATAAGCTGTCTGACATTAGCTATGTGCTAATGTCAGAGCAGCTTGATAATGTCTTTTTTATAAAAATCCGATTTATATTTGGCTGAAAAAGGGACTTTTATAATATGTAAATTAGCCTCTAGGAGCAGGGGGGCGTTGCCCTGCTCCTAGAGGCTCCGTCGGCAACCTGCTGGCACGCCCCTTCTTACTTTGAGTGACAGTGCCGGGCAGCGATCCTCCGGCACTGTCTCCTTCTGAAATCCCGCGCCTGCGCCGCCGCTCTGTATTCGGCGCAGGCGCGGTGAGCTGAGGACAGCAGGCACCAGCGTCCTCTGCTCACCGCGCCTGCGCCCGAGCAGCAGACGCGGGATTTCAGAAGGAGACAGTGCCGGAGGATCGCTGCCGGCACTGTCACTCAAGTAAGAAGGCGTGCCAGCAGGTTACCGACGAGCCTCTAGGAGCAGGGCAACGCCCCCCTGCTCCTAGAGGCTAATTTACATATTATAAAAGTACGTTTTTCAGCCAAAATATAAATCGGATTTTTATAAAAAAGACATTATCAAGCTGCTCTGACATTAGCACGTAGCTAATGTCAGACAGCTTATAATGTCAAAACTTGATGACAGAAACCCTTTAAAGGCAATTATCTCAGCCTGACAGGACGTTTAAAATAACATAATAAACTTTATTGTTTGCTTATCACTAAAATCGTGTCTGGGGCACAGTCTAAAGCCGAGTAAACAGGCTGTTAGACTCACGAACCACAGAGAGGGAGGGTACTTGATAACCATCTGCGGCACGTATTCTAAAAAGAATTGGTCTGCCGCACGCAGCTGGATCATAGAACACTGTGTGCCAGACCACCACATAGACTAGTGCGACCTCGATATTGGTCACTACATGGCAATTGATTTCTATCAATGATAGCTTAGCTGTTGATGAGAAATAACGCCGGCTGCTAGATACAGGTCAATTGTGACCTCTGTGTACTCTAGCAGTCAGCTCACTGCAGGTATCACTGTAGTCAAAGCCCACCGACAACCACTCACAGTGTAAGAGAGTGAAACACGCGTAACACTGCTAGCAGATAGCCCAGGTAATTGCCCCTTATCGTTCAGACACCTGACAGCATTACACACGTTGCTCTCTATACCAGCAATATGTTGTAACACACGGCCATCACAGCGCCGGAGCTTGAGCACGGACCTGTGCCAAGCGCCTTCAAACCGGGCTCCTTGTATTATCTAGTAGCAAGATAGCTCCTGAGGAAGCGTGGGTGAATAACTGCCCACACAGAAACGCGTTGAGCTAGAGCTAGTGATGTATAATGGACTAGTGAATGTAGGGTAATTGGATACAGCAAAGCTATAACTGTGTTACAACATATTGCTGGTATAGAGAGCAACGTGTGTAATGCTGTCAGGTGTCTGAACGATAAGGCGCAATTACCTGCGCTATCTGCCAGCAGTGTTACGTGTGTTTCACTCTCTTACACTGTGAGTGGTTGTCGGTGGGCTTTGACTACAGCGATACCTGCAGTGAGCTGACTGCTAGAGTACACAGAGGTCACAATTGACCTGTATCTAGCAACCGGCGTTATTTCTCACCAACCGCTAAGCTATCATTGATAGAAATCAATTGCCATGTAGTGACCAATATCAAGGTCGCAATAGTCTATGTGGTGGTCTGGCACGCAGTGTTCTATGATCCAGCTGCGTGCGGCAGATCAATTCTTTTTAGACCACCTGCCGCAGATGGTTATCAAATACCCTCCCTCTCTGTGGTTCATGAGTCTAACAGCCTGTTTACTCGGCTTTATACTGTGCCCCAGACACAATTTTAGTGATAAGCAAACAATAAAGTTTATTATGTTATTTTAAACGTCCTGTCAGGCTGAGATAATTGTTATAAGGGAGCGGACGTATACCGTGATACCTGAATAAGTGTAAAACATATTTTTAAAAGCATCCAAAAATCCTATTGTGAGAGGTACATACCGTATGGGAATAGAAGGTTAAGGAACAAAAAGAAACCAATGTGGATAAATAGAACTGTAAAGAAAGCAATAAATGACAAAAAGAAAGCATATAACTCACTAAAACAGCAGGGTAGCGAGGAAGCACTGACAAACTATATGGAAAAAAAATGGAATATGTAAAAAACAAATAAAAGCGGCCAAACTAGAGACCGAGAGATTAAATGCGAAAGAGAGTAAAACTAACCCTAAAATGTTCTTCAATTATATAAATGTTAAAAAATATAAATCTGAAGGTGTCGGCCCTCTACATAGCAATGAGGGGGGAGTTGCAGAGAGCGACGAGGATAAAGCAAAACTATTAAATATTTTCTTCTCCACTATATTCACTGAGAAAAATAAACTGTCAGAAAAAATGCTTAATGTAAAAATAAATTCCCTATTAAAAGTGTCCTGTCTGACCCAGGAAGAAGTACAAAAGCAACTTAAAAAGATTAAAATAGACAAATCGCCAGGACCGGATGGGATACACCCCCGTATCCTAAGGGAATTAAGTGATGTCATATCCAGACCCTTATTTCTGATATTTGCGGACTCTATGCTGACAGGGAATGTTCCACAGGATTGGCGCATAGCAAATGTAGTGCCAATATTCAAAAAATGTCCAAAAACAGAGCCCGGAAACTATAGGCCGGTAAGTTTAACATCTGTTGTGGGTAAACTGTTTAAAGGTTTTCTAAGAGATGCTATCTTAGAGGATCTCAACAGAAATAAGCAAATAACGCCATATCAGCATGGCTTTATGAGGGATCGGTCATGCCAAACGAATTTAATCAGTTTTTATGAGGAGGTAAGTTCTAGACTTGACAGCGGCGAATCAATGGATGTCGTATATCTGGACTTCTCCAAAGCATTTGACCCTGTACTTCATAAAAGTTTAGTATATAAAATGAGGATGCTCGGACTGGGAGAAAATGTCTATAAGCGGGTAAGTAACTGGCTGAGAGATAGAAAACAGACGGTGGTTATTAATGGTACACACATTTAGATTGGCCCACTGTCACTAGTGGGGTACCTCAGGGGTCAGTATTGAGCCCTATTCTCTTCAATATATTTATTAATGATCTTGTAGAAGGCTTGCATAGTAAAATATCAATTTTTGGATTGGAGGCTTGGGCAGAGAAGTGGCAGATGAGGTTTAACATTGACAAATGTAAAGTTATGCACATGGGAAGGAATAATGCAAGTCACTCGTACATACTAAATGGTAAAACACTCAGTAACACTGACATGGAAAAGGATCTAGAAATTGTAATAAAAAGCAAACTAAGCTACAAAAACCAGTGTCAGGCAGCTGCTGCCAAGGTCAATAAGATAATTGGTTGCATCAAAAAGGGCATAGATGCCCATGATGAGAACATAGTCCTACCACTTTACAAATCACTAGTCAGACCACACATGGAGTACAGTGTGCAGTTCTGGGCTCCTGTGAACAAGGCAGACATAGCAGAGCTGGAGAGGGTTCAGAGGAGGGCAACTAAAGTAATAACTGGAATGGGGCAACTACAGTACCCTGAAAGATTATCAAAATTAGGGTTATTCACTTTAGAAAAAAAGATGACTGAGGGGAGATCTAATAACTATGTATAAATATATCAGGGGTCAGTACAGAGATCTCTCCCATCATCTAATTATCCCCAGGACTGTGAATGTGACAAGGGGACATCCTCTGCGTCTGGAGGAAAGAAGGTTTGTACACAAACATAGAAAAGGGTTCTTCACGGTAAGAGCAGTGAGACTATGGAACTCTCTGCCTGAGGAGGTAGTGATGGTGAGTACAATAAAGGAATTCAAGAGGGGCCTGGATGTATTTCTGGAGTGTAATAATATTACAGGTTATAGCTACTAGAGAGGGGTTGTTGATCCAGGGAGTTATTCTGATTGCCTCATTGGAGTCGGGAAGGATTTTTTTTTCCCTTAAGTGGGGAAAATTGGCTTCTGCCTCACAGGGATTTTTTGCCTTCCTCTGGATCAACTTGTAGGAAACAGGCCGAAGTGGATGGACAAATGTCTTTTTTCAGCGTTACATACTATGTTACTATGTTACTGTGTTACCTTGACTGGAGGCCATCTGTAGTAAATTAGGTTGATTGGACATGATTTGCAAAGACACAGTGCTTTCTGTATAAGGTCTCACAGACAAGATTATGTGGAGGCACAGATCTGGAGAAGGGGACAAAAATATTCAGCTGTACTGAAAGTTCCCAAGAGCACACTGGCCTCCGTAATTCTTAAATAGAAGTAATTTGGAACAACCAGGACTCTTCCTAGAGGTAGCCTCCCCACTAAACTAATTAATCAGGGGAGAAGAGAGGTGACCAAGAACCCAATGGACACTCTGATTGAGTTCAAAGATCCTGTGTGCAGATGGGAGAAACCTCCAGAAGGTCAACCGTCATTGCAGCACACCACCAATTCGAGCTTTATATCAGAGTGGCCATAAAGAAGCCTCCCCTCAGTAAGGGTCCATTCACTTGACTGTATTTCAGGGTCAGCATCGGTTCCTCAATTTTGTGGAATGGGTGCATGTCCTATTCTTGTCCATAATCATGGACAAGAATAGGCAATTCTATCATAGGCTGGCCACATGCATTCTGCAAAATGTGGAAGGCACACAGCTGGTACCCGTGTTTTGCAGATCTGCAATTTGTGGACCCTAAAACACACATTAAAGCCTGTCTGGAGTTTGCAAAAAAGCACCCAAAGGACTTTCGGGCTATGAGAGACAAGATTCTTTGGTCTGATGAAACCAAGATTGAACTTTATGGCCTCAGTTCTAAGCAGCATGTCTGGACGAAACCAGGCACTGCTCATCACCTAGCCAATACCATCCCTACACTGAAGCATGGTGGTGGCAGCATCATGCTGTGGTGGTGTTATTGAGCACTGGGATATGAAGACTGGTCAGGATTGAAGGAAAACTAAATGGAGCAAAGTACAGAGATCTTCTGAAAGGAAACCTGATCCAGAGTGCTCTGGAGCGCAGACTGGGCCAAAGGTTCCGCTCCAATAAGACAATGATTCTGAACACACAGCCAAGACAACAGAGGAGTGGCTTAGGAACAACTCTGTATATGTCCTTGAGTGGCCCAGCCAGAGTCCTCAGTTACACACAATGGAACATCTCTGAAGAGACCTGAAAATGTCTGGTCACCGACAGCCCACATCTAACCTGACGGAGTATCTGCAGAGAAGAATGGCAGAAAATCCCCAAATCCAGGTGTGCAAACCTTGTGGCATCATACTAAGAAGACTGGAGGCTGTAATCACTGCCAAAAGGGCTTCTGCTAAGTACTGAGAAAAACGTATGCAATACAATGCAATATTTTAGTTTTTCCTATTCAATAAATTATCAAAGATTTCAAACATTCTGTCCTCACTTTCTCATTATGGGTTACTGAGCGCAATATGATGGGGAAACTTAAAATTACTTTAGCACAAGGCCGCAACAGAACTAAATGTGAAAAAAAACATTAAAGACGTTATGAATGCATTGTATAACATTGTAAAAATTATTCCATTGGACACTAGAGGGCATTGCTCAGCTATAGTACCTAAAACAGAGAAAAGTAACTATAGTCTAAGCCAGTAAAGCACACATACTGTACAAAATTCCCTGATATGATGTCAGCTAAATTTCTCTCTTTACAAGCATGATCAGTCTACATCTATAACCTTAAAGGGGTATTCCCATCTTGGACATTGGGGACATATTGCTAGGATATGCCCCAAATGTCTGATAGACGCGGGTCCTCCCACAGTGCGCCCTCTGGCACTTTGCAGGCTCCGTTCTAAGTATAGGTGGGGGTCCCAGAGGTGGGACCCCCACCTATCAGACATTGGGGGCAGATCTTAGCGATATTCCCCAATATCCAAAATGGGAATACCCCTTTAGCTCACTAGCATTATATGGCACTAGCATTATATAGCCACTAAGTATGTCCTGCTCAATCTAGTGTCTAATCTGCCATATTTGAATAGTACCTCGTTTTTACAGATGGTTGTCCAACACCATATTTTTTAAGGGACACTTCCATCAGAAAGGGCCGTTTTTCAAACTCAGTGTTCGTGGAAAACATTTCTGGCTGTTTTTATTTTTAATTTTGGCAATACTATGCCATTGAAAATTGAATTGTCCCCCTTAGCAGTCAGCACGGAGGCATAGAACAGTATGACAGCTCTATTGTAACCTTAGAGGCCTAGATAAACCTGTCCACAGAACAGCTTTGGTTATGTGTGATACACTAATCCCTTCCTTATCTGGCCAGAGTGAATGGTCTGACTGAGGAAATCAAGCGAGGCTGTCTGCTATGCTAAAAGTCCAAATACAGGAGGAAGTTAAGGAACCTGGACAGGAAATAGAATACATGGAGTAACTTCATAAAATTATATCCAAAAAACCATTTGTTTTTTGTGAAAAATAGTACACAGAATATTCATATCTAGGCTGTTAATACGTGATACAATGATGGTAGTATCCTTTTAAAAAGCTTACAACGTGAATAATGGATATCTGGCTTTCCTTGGAAAATCACTTTAATTATCTGGTGAACAAGGAAACCAACATAAATGATATTTACATAAATGATTAAAAAACTTAGGGGGACATTTATTAATACCACAGTTTTTTCACGCTAGTCTCAAAGAGGCTTTGTCAGCATGATCAACCCTATTAAATCAAACATACTGCCTGGTAGGGTTCATCATGCTGATTAAAACAATACCTTTCTTTTGTCTGTGTAACAGCGGCTGCGTCGCTGTTCCTCTGCTTACCGCCACACTCCTGGGTTCAGCAGTGATTTGCTGCCAGTGCTTTCCATTCACCCCTGCGTCTCGGTCTGTATAGGTACTGTTCTTCTGGTATCCACTCCACAGTTTCCTCTCAGCCCTGGCCACAGCATGCTTGCTGCTTGTTCCCTGAAGCAGTTCTTTAAGGGCCAGCACGCATCACTTTCTGTGCTTTATGGGTTAGGTCATGTGACCTCACTGACCAATCTAGCCCTCCTGCGCATATATAACTGGCCCAGCCCCCTTCCCAGATGCCTCAGTTTCAAGGTCCTTGTGTCCTGCTAAGGTTACTGGTTTTCTGCTTGTGTTCCTGTGTTACTGACTTGTACTTGTATTCCTGGACTCTGCTACCTGTTTGATGCTTGCCTTGACTCTCCTGTTGCCGACCCAGATTGCCTGACCTGTACCTGTGTCGCCTGCCCTGACCTATTGCCTGTTTGACTTTGCCTCATCCTTCAGTCCTGCACTGTTGCTTCTGGTTACGCCTGCTGACAATGCCTATACCTCTGGTACCTTGCTCAGGTACCTCCTGGTCCGCCTAAACCAGCTGCCTCGTGTGCCAATCCTCCTCAAGAGGTAACGACCTGGTGTTCCCCTCGGGAAAGTCTATCCCCACCATTAGGGGTACTGTGAAGTTTGAAGGGTTCACTTAGACAACGCCCTTAGAGGAGGTAGTACATATTTTACAGTGGGTTCACACCCGCTGGTTTGTGACAGTCTGTATGCTAAACAGCTGCAGAGATATCAATGTGTCATATTCAAATGAGAATGTTGGAGCACCAGGAGGCGGTGCTAAATCCTTTGAGCACCACTTTCTAACACCCCCTGTCTCTCCCTGATTGACAGGACTAAACATCAGCATGCTGAGGGCAGAGCTGTGTCCTAGAATCTACATATTATATACACTATCAGTCCTATCTCAATTAGATCAATATATACGAACTAGAACGCTATCCTACAGTTCACTATCTAAATCTCAAAAATACGGATGGCACAAAGTTCTATTAAAATAAATAGTTTATTGAATATATTAATAAAAACATACACAACAATATATCATATATGGGAAACCATTTATAAAAACGCCATAATATCCTGCATATAAGTTATATCAAGGGTAAATTAACTACATATGACTGATCCTAAGTTCTCTACACTCTATCCTGACCCCAATAATACATCCTCCTACTCACTAATGCACAGCTAATCAATATTCACATGAAGTTAATAGCAGATGTAGTACCAACAGGCATCACTCAACATAACATGCTATATCCTTCTCTATCAATAAGAAGACCTAGCTGACAGGTATAATGAACATAAATGAACTGAGGTCACATACCCTTGAATAATCTCTGGTACTCCTATGCAGGAATGGTGTCCCCTCTACGCGTGTTTCGCGTATTTGCTTCATCGCGTTTCGCGTATTTGCTCCTCTCCTCCTGATGAAGCAAATGATTCAACCCCCACTGAAATTGAGTGTTTTGGCCAGTTTGACATTGATTTTGATCATTTCAGTCATCTTGTTTACAATTAAATCAAAGAGGCACTTGTAAGTCAGACAAATATAACATAACATTTATAATGAAATAACCACAAATGTCTTTTCTGTGCTCACATCATTATCAGTTTTATTCAACCCCAAGTGACATTCAATCTTAGTACTTAGTACAACATCCTTTTCCAGTTATAACAGCTTTTAAACGTGAAGCATAGCTTGACACAAGTGTCTTGCAGCGATCTACGGGTATCTTCGCCCATTCTTCATGGGCAAAAGCCTCCAGTTCAGCCACATTCTTAGGCTTGCGCGCTGCAACTGCTTTCTTTAAGTCCCACCAGAGGTTCTCAATCGGATTTAAGTCTGGTGACTGCGATGGCCACTTCAAAATGTTCCAGCCTTTAATCTGCAACCATGCTCTAGTGGACTTGGAGGTATGCTTGGGATCATTGTCCTGTTGAAAGGTCCAACGTCTCCCAAGCCTCAGGTTTGTGACGGACTGATCACATTTCCATCCAATATCTCCTGGTACTGAAGAGAATTCATGGTACCTTGCACACGCTGAAGCTTCCCTGTACCTGTAGAAGCAAAACAGCCCCAAAGCATGATTGACCCCCCGCCATGCTTCACAGTAGGCAAGGTGTTCTTTTCTTCATAGGCCTTGTTCTTCCTCCTCCAAACATAGCGTTGATCCATGGGCCCAAACAGTTCTAATTTTGTTTCATCAGTCCACAGAACACTATCCCAAAACTTTTGTGGTTTGTCCACATGACTTTTGGCATACTGCAGTCGACTCTTCTTATTCTTTGGAAACAGCAAGGGGTGCGCCTGGGAGTTCTGGCATGGAGGCCTTCATTACGCAGTGTGCGCCTTATTGTCTGAGCTGAAACTTCAGTACCCGCATCTGACAAATCTTTTTTCAGTTCCTCAGCAGTCACACGGGGACTTTTCTCCACTTTGTGCTTCAGGTAGCGCGCAGCAGTCGAAGTCAGCATCTTCTTTCTGCCACGACCAGGTAGCGTTTCAACAGTGCCCTTTGCCTTGAATTTGTGAATGATGCTTCCTATGGTGTCTCTTGGTATGTTTAACATCTTTGCAATCTTCTTATAGCCATTGCCCTTCCTGTGAAGAGAAATCACCTCTTCTCTTGTCTTCCTGGACCATTCTCTTGACTTCACCATGTCTGTAAACACACCAGTAAATGTCTAGAAGGAGCTTAGTATCACAGTCATTTTACATCTGCCTAATTGGTGCTTATCATGCTTGATTGCTGCTCCTTGACATTCAGAGGTGTTTTCAATACCTGATCGAAAACACTTGAATGAACCTCTGTTCTTAAGGCTGGGGACACACCTAGGCGTTTCTGAATCGCGGGTATGACGCGCGTTTTACACGCGTTTTTGGATGCGCGTATTTGTAACTAAGAAACGCGCGTCATACGCGCGATTCAGTGATTCTCCCCTATGGCAACATTGTCCATAGGCTCGTTAAAACGCCCAAAAGAAGCTCATGTACTTGTTTGGGCGTTGAGCATTTTACAGCGCGTTCAAACGCGCTGTAAAACGCCCAAATGTGAACCATGCCCATAGGGATGCATGGCTTTTCACATGTTGAGCGTTTTTCAGCGCGTTTGAACGCGCTGAAAAACGCTCAGGTGTGTTCCCAGGGTAAGAGTGGTCGTCTTTAAGGGGTTGAATAATTGTGTCAATGAAGAAATCACAAAAAAAACATTTAATACTGTATTACAAAAACAATTGATGTCATTTTAGTTGCATTTGGTTCTTTAAAAAGTCCTTGTAAGATTTCATTCTGAACACAATTACAAATGTACACTAAATTCCCTAAGGCCTCTTTCACACGAGCGTGTCCGGATTAGGTCCGGATGCGTTGTGGATGCGTTCAGTGAAAACTATGCAATTTCACAGGCAAAGCCATTCAGTTTTGCCTGCGATTGCGTTCAGTTGTTCAGTTTTTTCCGCGCGGGTGCAATGCATTTTGATGCGTTTTTCAAGCGCGTGATAAAAAACTGAAGGTTTACAAACAACATCTCCTAGCAACCATCAGTGAAAAACGCAACGCACCCGCATTTGCGTGAAAAACGCAGAATATAGAACATGCTGCGATTTTCACGCAAAGCACAAGTGATGCGTGAAAAAAAACGCTCATGTACACAGCCCCATTGAAATGAATGGGTCAGGATTCAGTGCGGGTGCAATGCGTTCACATCACGCATTGCACCCGCGCGGAAAACTCGCTCGTGTGAAAGGGGCCTAAAACCCTTTACAGCATTGGGGGTTGAATAATTTTGAACACAACTGTACTTCTGGTTATTAAATGACCCCCTTAATATACCCCTAAAGCAGTTTTTGGCATGTATTAGTGGGGGAAAAAAGGGCTTATTAGCTGTTGTGTGGTGAAGGACGAAAATCACAGCCCTTTTTGTAGTGTATTAGTGGCAAAAGTAAAATATATTTGCCGCTTAGCGGTGCAGTTATCTGTTTTAAAGCCGTTTTTTGTGTGTATTAGAGGAAAAAGGAAAAAAAATGTTGCCAACCGGCGGTGCAATTATCTATTTTAAAGCCCTTTTTTACTGGTATTAGTGGAAAAAGGAAAAAAAATATGCCACTCAGCCGTGCAGTTATCTGTTTTAAAGCCTTTTTTTGCGTGTATCAGTTGAAAAAGGAAAAATATCTTTGCCGTTCAGCGGTACAGTTATCTGTTTTAAATCCCTTTTTTGAGTGTATTAGTGGAAAAAGGAAAAATAAATCTGACTCAGAGGAGCAGTTATCTGTTTTAAAGCCTTTTTTTGCGTGTATTAGTGGAAAAGGAAAAACATATTTGCCGCTCAGCAGTGCGGTTATCTGTTCTAAAGCCCTTTCTTTTCCGCTCAGCGGTGCAATGATATATTCAGAAGCCCTGTATCCCATGTATTAGTGGCGAAATAAAAATATATTCGCCGTCCAGCTTTGCATATATCTGTTGAAAAGCCTGTTGTGTACAAGTAAAAAAGGATTTGGGCCTAATTGACGTTCTAAGGTGCAGTGATATATTTGGAAGCCCAGTTTGCCGTGTATTAGTCTCGAAATAAAAATATATTTGCCGTCCAGCATTGTATATATCTGTTGAAAAGCCTGTTGTGTAAAAATAGAAAAAATTTGGGCCTAATTGACGTTCTGCGGTCCAGTGATATATTGGGAAGCCCAGTTTGCCGTGTATTAGTATCGAAATAAAAATATATTCGCCATCCAGCATTGCATATATCTGTTGAAAAGCCTGTAAAAGTAGAAAAAAATTGGGCCTAATTGCCGCTCAGCAGTGCAGTGATATATTCGGAAGCCCAGTTTGGCGTGTATTAGTGTAAGAAAAAAAAATTATATTCGCCGTTCATTAGTGATGAGCGAGCATGCTCGGCCGAGTGCCGGTTCGGCTCGAGCATCGCTATGCTCGGCATGTGGCGGTACTCGGCCGAATACCACGTGTGCTTGTCGCATTGCTCGAGTCTCCTCCCCGCAAGTTTGGCGCCTCCTAAGCAGCCAATCAACGTTCAGGTAAGTAATTCCCTTCAGTGTAATGCCATAGCCATGTTAGCTATTAGCCTTACACTGATTGGCTGGCCTGAACACCTGATACCAGTTTATATAGGAGCCGATGTCCTGCGCTCGGATCATTCATTGTCAGGGAGAGCAGACAGTAGGCAGGGACAGATAGCGTTTTGCTGGAAATTCACAGATTTAACGCAAAAAAAAAAATATTGAAAGACCAAACAGTCCTCTTAAGGACTACAGTGTGTGTTTGACAGCAGTGCAGCACCATTTTTTTTTTTTTACCAGGGGTTAAATTCAGCAGTATCTGGGACAAGCATCTTCAGGAAGGGACAGATAGTGCAGGGCTGGAAGATTGCTTTTTTAAGTACCCAAGAGCGATTAAAAGACAGAAAGATTTGATATTAGTGAGATCTACAGTACGCCATCAGAAAGCAGTGTGTTTAGCAGACATTATAAAAAGGGGCTTATTCACTAGAGTGTGTCTGCAAGTGAGATCTACAGTACACCATCAGAAAGCATTGTGTTTAGCAGACATTATAAAAAGTGTGCCTTCTAGTGAGATATACACTGCGCCATCAAATAATTTTTTGGGGGGAAATTAACCTAATTTGTGCCACATCTGTGTGTGCGTTCAATCTGCAACCGTTATATTCATTACTCCAGCAGATAATTATTTATATTTTGGGCAAATGTAACTAGTTTTGAGCACATCTGTGTGTGTGTGTTTAAGCCACAACCGTATATACACTATTCCAGCAGAGAATACATTTTATTTGGGACAAATTCAACTAGTTTTAGGCACATTTGTGTGTGCGTTTAGGCCGCAACCATATATACAGTATTCCAGCATAGAATTATTTGTATTTGGGACAAATGTAACTAGATTGGGGCCCATCTGTGTGTGCGTTCAATCCGCAACTGTTATATTCATTACTTCAGCAGAGAACTATTTATATTTTTGGCAAATTTAACTAGTATTGGGCACATCTGTGTGTGCGTTTAGGCCGCAACCGTATGTACAGTATTCCAGCAGAGAATACATTTATTTTAGGACAAATTTAACTAGTTTGGGGCACATCTGTGTGTGCGTTCAATGCGCAACAGTTATATATTCATCACTCCAGCAGAGAATTATGTATATTTTGGGCAAATTTAACTAGTTTTGGACACATCTGTGCATTTAGGCTGCAACATATATGCAGTATTCCAGCAGAGAATTATTGGTATTTGGCACAAATGTAACTTTTTTGTGCCAAATATACTGTCCATATAGTGTGGATTTTTGTGACAAATACTCTACCACATTTTAAAAGCGTGTCTGTTGCGCCAATCTAAATAATCTGTGCATAATCTAGTGTCCATATTCTGTTCATTACTGGGGCATATACTGACTCAAATTTAAAATCTGTGTGTCTTGTGACAATCTAAATAATCTGGTGCAAATCTAGTGTCCATAGCGCGTGGCTCTCTGTTTCAAATACAGTACCACATGTGAAAACAGTGCATTTTGGGGAAATGTAAAATATTTGTGCCACATCTACTGTGTGTGCATTTCATACATATGACTAACATATAACGTACTTCATCCGCAGACGGTGTATGGTAGTCTGTGACATTATCAGAGCTACATCCCCTGTGTAAAGTGTGCGCATCCAAAATACCTGTTTTCATTTATTGGTGCGTACACGTAGATATTCTACGATACTGTACGTGTGACATACTTTTAAGTATACGTAACAATTAATATTAAGAAGGCGGCCAGTACGGGATGTGGAAGTGGCCGTGATGCTGATGGTTCACGCAGAGGGTTTGGCCCTGGGCTCAATGAAACAGAGTAAAATAATGTAGCAGAGGGCCTCCAGGTGTGCTAACCCTCTAAAACAGTGAAGGCGATGACGACCCTTTTAGAGACTGATTGGCCAAACTGCAACCACAAACAGACTTATTTATCACAAAGTGCCCACACAATCACTTAACCTGAATACTACACTCCAATATAGTATATCTTCCATGTTCCTTATTATTTAGCTATAGTAGCCTGCCTACAGTCAATGTGCTGCCTGTGCCATTCATGGCGTACCCGACGCTGATGAATGGCAGGAAAAGTGTAAGGCATATTGGTGCACCATAGACTTTTTCAAGGGTAAGGGTGCCCACAGAGAGGGCTCTGAGTGTCACCTCTGGCACCCATGCAAGAGTTTCGCTGACCCCATAAAACATTATGAGCGAGGGCAGCCTAAAAAGCATGTTGATATGATGGAGGAGGAGGAGGTGAAGGACGTGAAAAGGAAGATTGAACCATATAACCTTTTTGGTGGTGGCAGAGGTGTACGTGAATACAGTGTATTCAGTACATTACAAACAACACATTTAAAATGCCTTTATGTTCAGCAGCTTTCATCTGGTGGAGTAGAGAAGTCAGGGGCAATCCAGGCCCGGTGCATTTTTATAATAGTCAACCTGTCAGCATTTTCAGTTGACAGGCGCATGCCACTTATCTGTTATTATGGCCCCAACAGCACTAAATACCCACTGTGCCAAAACGCTGGCGGCAGGGCAGGCCAGCGCCTCCGAGGCATAAAGAATACAAACTGAGGGTGGTCTGGCTATCACCCTGTGTACTGTGTTTGACTATTTGTTGGTTATGGTTTGAGTTACAGTTTATGACTAGTCTGTATGATATGTTATTATTGTTATTTATTTTGTTATTTAGGAGTTATTCAACAGGCCATGTCATTGTTTCACCACCACTGTTGTATGTTATGTTATGTATTTTATAGTAATGTGTAAGTTTTGGATGAGGTTTTAGTGAATGCAGTGTACAGGCTAGTCCCTCAAAGGCATAGAGTGCAAGTTTGTGCCACGTGTCCAGCTTGGCCACCCAATAGTTGTAAGGCACAGAGGGATCATTGAGGATGCTGACACGGTCTGCTATGTACTCCTTCACCATCTTCCAAAATGTTTCCCTCCTTGTGACAATAGGTCGCACATCAAGGTGAGGGTGCTGGCGGGGTGTCATGAAACTGTCGCAGGCCTTATAGAGTGTTGTCCAGCCTCTGTTGGAACTGCGGTGCTTCCCCCTCATATCCCCTCCTGGGTTGCCCAAGGAACTACGTACTTTGCCTCCGGTGTTGTCATATGGAAATTTTCTAAGCAATTTTTAAACAAGGACATTCTGTTATTGCATCGTTTTGCTTGTCCTCTCTACCACAGGAATAAGAGATGAGAAGTTCTCTTTGTGTGTGTGTGTGTGGGGGGGTCGATAAGGGTGAACAACTATTAATCCGTGTTGTCTAACATGCGTGTAATGCACGGGTCACGGGAAAGGCAGCCTGACATGAAGTCAGCCATGTGTGCCAGATTCCCAACAGCCAAGAATTCACTTCATTCTCCTTAACTTCTGCCTCCTCTCCTGCCCATCTATGCAGAACAGATGGAATAAACCTGCTATTGTTAGCTATTGTTACTACGCTCTGTAGCGTAGGCAACTGTCTCTTGCTCCTCCTCCTCTTCATCATCATCATCATCATCCAATTAACACTGAGAAGCCGAACTGATGGTGTTCTGGCTATCACCCCGTGTAATGTCTTTCCCCTAGTTCCACCTCTTCCACATGTGAAGCGCCCGCGTTCATCGTTACCAGCCAGTGTTTCCCTAGACACAGAAGTGCTATGGTTAGGCTGATAATAGAGAAATCGCCACTCATAATCTGTGTTTATCCCTCATAGTTGCGTAAAACCTCACAGAGGTCAGACATACAAGAGCACGTTGCAGTTGGTATTCCACTACTGCGCTTTGCTGCTCTCAAAGCCTGGACAAAATGTAGAATGCAGAGTTCCAGCGCGTGCTCACGTCGCACAATAGTCTGTTAGCTGGCACACACACGGCGCACCTTCACCAGTAGCTCAGGCAAAATGGGGTAGGTTGGGAGAAAATTGAGAACACGTGGCCTAGGCATGGTATGGCCGGATCCCGGACATTAAGGTGGGATCCAGCATTTGTCCCATGTACAATTTTCCCTTCTTCACTGGGCAGAGGTTGTTTTCTGCCCCTGTGATGGCCCTGATTCGCTGAGGGCTGGGCCTGTTATGTTAGATTTTTTTATTGTTATGGTTTGAGTTTGAGTTTCTGACTAGGCTGTAAAATAAAATGTTATAGTTATTTGGTTATTTATGATTTCTTAAAAATGTCATGCCATTGGTTTAACTCCACTCTTGTGTGTTAGGTTTTTAGTTATATTAATGTATAAGTTTGCGATATTTGTTGTGCATGGTACATATATGCTCTATGATTGTGTGTGAGCTTGCCGAGCTACAAAGCTGCCAATGAGTTATGGCCATTATCAGACACAGCCAACCTAGTACCTTATACCCTGCCACAGCTCTGCGGCGGTGTGCTGTTTGTCACCCAAGCAAATGAATTTCAGCAAGGCTTGTTGCCACTTCACCATGAGAATTCAGAGTTTGCAGAGGAAGAGGAGGTAGAGGAGAACAAAGGGGGGTTTCAGCCAATGGTGGTGGCAGAAATCCTGATGGAAGTAGTGCCCGCACTCCTTGGCATCGGCGGCACCTGTGCCATCCCAGGGTACGACTCGCTACCGGCCTCCACAAGGTTTACCCAGTGTGCCTTCACGGAAATGTAGAATTCCTGGCCAAAAGCACTTGTCCATGTGTCCGTCGTTAAGTGGACCTTCTCAATAATTTCATTGTTCAGGGCACAAGTGATGTTACGGGACACAATTGCTGGTGTAATCCGGGGATGGCACACCGAGACAAATAGTGGTGGCTGGGGACTGAGTAATGAAGGAAAGCCTCAGTGTGCACAGGCCTAAATGGCAAATTTCCATGGCTTCAAATTTTTCTATGGCCTGTGGGTGGGTGGCAGGGTATTGGCGCTTACTTTCAAATGCCTGGGGACATGTGTACGCTGTGCTTGGACACAGAAGTGGGTGTGCTAACTGATGGTGCTTGCGAAGGCCCAGCAGCAGGGCGGGAGTCATCCATGCCTGCATCTAGGACAGAGGATTGGCAAGCACGTAAGACAGGGGAGGATGAGGAGGCAGTGGTGTGACCCACAGACACTGATTGTGGACCCAGGGGTCCGGCCAACCGGGGTTCGGCCAACCTATTAGGGTGCTGTGATGCCATGTGGCGGATCATGCTGGTGGTGTTAATGTTGCTAGTGTTCCCACCCCTATTTATTTAGCCTCCAGTGTACAGTCTTCCCCCATTATGTTCCCGTGTTTGAGGTTTTATTGTTATGGTTTGAGTTAGTTTATTAATAGGATGTAAAATATGTTATGGTTATTGTTATTAATGAAATGTTGAGTTCTTATTTTGGTATGGTACAGTTTGCTAATTAAAAATCATTTTTCGTGATTACTTTCCTCAAAAAAGCCCCAGACTGTGGAACACCTACCCCTTGGCAAGGGAGATTTGCGCAAGGGGGAACAGTTGCGGGCCTGATTGTTGTGGCCCACCTTCTCCCTTTTGCCACCCCACAGCCTCTTCCAGCCTGTTGCGGTGCTGTGGATCCCTCCCCCTCTGTCCTGCTGTCCTCGCTTGGCTTTCCACCTTCCCAGGTTGGGTCAGTGATGTCATCGTCCCCCATCTCCAAATCCACTTCCTCACTCTGGTCATCCTCCTGACTTGTGTGGACCTAACAAGACCATACTTATAGATTTTTCCTAGCCGGTGCTGAATGACATTCCATGCACTCAATCTGCAGAGTAACAGCGCATGCAAAATATAGCTTTGAAATGCAATGTAATTTTCTCGTAGCCGGTGCTGACCGCAATTCACTGTGCTAACTCTGCTATGTGACATTAATGTAATCTCTAACTCCCCCCCAAAAAATTGAAATTTAAATTGGTTATTCTTTCTTGGTAGCATGTGCTGACCGGGTCACTTAACTTCTTAGATAGTCAGATCAGCAGGCCCTTGCTCCGAATGTTTTGGAGGGTCACCAGCAGGCCATCAAGGATAATTTTTCAAGGGTGTGTGTATGATGCCCTCCTTTATGAGTAAGAAAGGGTGTATTGTAGTGCCGGTTACTTGTAATATTTGGCAGCCCTTTCAGTTGCATAGGTGTAGGAGTCCCACTATCTTAAATGAAAGTCAATAGAAGACTGATCCGTTCTCTATTGTGGCAGATTGTGCCAGAGAAAACGGATCCGTCCCCATTGACATGCTCCGCATCCCGCATGCTGCGGTATTTTCTCTGTCCAAAAAACGTTCAGTGACTGAACTGAAGACATCCTGATGCATACTGAACGGATTTCTCTCTATTTAGAATGCATGGGGATAATCAATGTCGGATCTTCCAAGCGCAAGTGTGAAAGGGCCCTGATGTTGGCACGATGGCCCTGCGTCAACACATGGAGCATCACCAAAAAGTGGCAAAGGAAAAACGTTTGTTTTTTTAAGGGTGGCAGCGTTTGTAAAAAAAATTTGAGTCAGGGTCCAGCTCACAACACCCGAAATTACGTACTAAAAATCTAGCAAGATCAATTCCTCAGTTAATGGCGGTGCACAGCCATGATGAGGAAAACTCCAATGCTGTGAGCTGAACAGCAGGAGGTATACAATACGAAAAAGAGGGGAGACAGAAGGGTGAGCTGAGATCACTGACAGTTTTAATTGTCCTCGATAGAGTTAATAAAGGAATATAAAATAAAAGTTAAGTTTTAAAGACTAGTTAGTGCTGGGTAGGACTATACATTGCTCTGCAATTTGCTGTACGAAAATAGATGTATGAAAATATACACGATATAAAGAAAAAATGCAAGAGAAAACACATAAAAAAGCGTAAAAAACAAATAATCGCATCCAAATCAGATAAAAAAACGCATCTAAAATAACGCATTCCACTTGCAAAAATTGCAGAAATTTAGAATTAATCGTATACCTACTAATGTCTTGATCGAGAAATAATATCTAGCGACACATAACTTGTTGTGAATGAAAAAATTGGAATCTATTTATGAATGATCTTTTACGAAAACACATGCACTATGGTAGTTAATACATGTTTATATCGATATGTATTGTTTTGTTCAGTTATATTTTGATGCAATTATATATTCTCAACAAGTGGACAGATGAGTCTAGTCAACGTTTTCGGGTTCACCCTAAAATGATGCAACTATTCAAATAATAAGGTCTATCCAAGAGTATTTAAACCACCACACACTACTTGAGATTTGACCACTGAGGAAGGAGTCTGTGTTAACTCCGAAACGCGTCTGGTGTATATAAGTCTCAAGGAAAAATTGCAGCCTGAAAACACTCTGCGAACTATTCATGAACTTTTGGAGTGCTCCTAGATGCCGGTAACGTGCAAGAAAATTCTCGCTGTGTCTGGATCCGATTAGACACGTGGAACGCCGATTACTAAAGAGGGTCCAACATTTAAAGACCCCAGTGTCAGGTGAATTATTCAAAGTACGTAACCTTATTACTCACCAAAGCAACAAGCCGGAGGCATGATCATCAGTGCTGCAACACGTGGGACGCCACGTTAGGTACGAAAACTCCGTGCATGGTCTTTTGTAAATGTGAGTAATTCAGTTTTAACCAGCAGCTGTACAATAGTGATTTGTTTAATCAAGCTACCCTACAACAAAAAGCTAAATATCCATTACTATTGTATGACATTATCCACATCAGCGAATTTAATCCTTGCAGTGGTAAGATATTGCCAACTTAAAGGGGAACCCAGCACAAAATAAAAAAGTGCATACAAGTCTGATATATAGAAGATCGTACTATCAGACATTTCTCTACCACTGACATTTAACTTTATTGATAGTCAGATCATTCGATTGCAGGATATTCTTCAGCGGTATATTTTATTAATCGATGCACTGATTTTTTTAATTTCATTAATCGTCCAAATTCATCTATTACCCATATACATTGTTTTAATTGTTCTGCATATTGTATATTTATTATATGTGGTTTATATAGCTGTACATTTATCGATGCAATATAACTCTGTTAGATTTTTATAATAAATGTTATAGATTATTACGAGTTTGTTTTCTGTGGTCAATCCAGATGTGCCCCACTACTTTTCTATATTACATTTTTAATTACATGCCATTATAAAAGTATTCAGATACAGGTGCTGGTTTGAAAAAGGTAAACTATGTTTAGTGGGACAACCCCTTTAACCAAGCAATATCACTTGAATTTTGTGGAAGCTAAAAGTGTATTCCAAGAATATATCAACTTCTGTCAGAAATCTGGAAATTTATTGAAATAAGGAAGAGCAATTGAACATAAGATTATACGAACAAAAACAGAAAAAAGAGAGAAACCAAGGTGTCTATCTAGTCAATGTATTTATAGAAAGTCTCGACCTCCTGATGGAGTGCTCCAGACAGTGGGCTGATTAGCTGTTATTGCTGGGGTGCAGACTGCTGGCACCTGACAAGCAGCAACATGGTCATGTTGGGTCATTCAGAAGAGGTCCAGGCGCCACTATAATGTATCAGGGACTGTTGGTCAGGGAGGCTTATAGCAAGTGGATACCAAAATGGAAGCCACTGGTACTAAATAGCAGCTCACCAAGTTTACTACAGCAGAAAAGTATCTACTACTTAAAAAAAATGATGTTTTGCCATAATTCAAGGGTAATCTCGTCACTATGATTACAGAGCCTACAGATTTTCTGATCTTCAGAACAGTCTTACAAGGTAGGCAGTTCAGGTCACCTTTGACTGTCTTTAGCTACCTGGGCGAGCCCAGCATTACTAGCAGACACACCAGACCTTCTGGCACATGCCAAATGTGTCTAAATGCCTGTGTAAGCCTGTTTATGAGGATGGATCTAATTGTAAAATTCTACGACTTCCACGTCCCTATATCTTACATAAATACTAGATTAAGACTGCTTACAACTACTGTAACAATGCTTATAATTACATAGCTATGGGGATTAAATCCCTGTATAATTATATTTTCCAAGAATGTTTTTCTTTTAGGGTTTTGTAATTCCAAAAATCTCCATCTGATTACATGAATAAGGAAGTCCCAGTACAATACTAAATTCCTGTAACTATTTCCCAAATGAAAAGGGGTTGTCAATTAAAAAAAACTAAAACGCTGAGGTGCACATTGGGTCTATCCCTTGGTGCACTGAAGCCATAATTTACACATGGAAGAAAATTCTATTTTTACTGAAACAGGTATCATGCCTGATTTAATAGAGTTAATCCTCTTTTAATGCATTTCAGTGCATGACTTTCCTTCCCTTTCCTGGAATGCCGTATCAGTGTCAAGGTTATAAATGGACAAAGCACGAAGGTATTTTTAATATTCCCATATTACTCATGTAATATGCACACCTGTTGTTGTGGGGTGTGATCACAGAATGAAGTCACATGGATAATTAATCGACTGGTAGCAGTTCTGGCCTTGAGTTACCTGATTCCATAATCAGACATACGTAATGAGTGCACTGGCAGCGACTGATGATCTTCTAGTCAATATACAGGACAAATTATGCTGGTCGTCTCGCCAGGCAGATCTCCGGGTTGAAAGCTCTTCAGAAGAGCATTCCAGATATAATCATCCCTTACTTCCATGAAGATTTGGGGGTAAAATCTTTTTTTTTACTTTTCCGGAAACAGCACCACTCTAATCTTGCTCTTCGTATGGCATCATAGAGTCCATTCTAGTTCATCGGTCTGTCAAGATCCAGAAAGATGTTTTTGACATCTTGACGCTAACATTTTGGTAAGGGAAAATTGGCTAAGTTGTCCATAGCAACCAATCAGATCCCACCTTTCATTTTTCAGAGCTCCTTTTGATAAATCTACCCTATAGTGTTAGATGTAACTCACATTCAGGAGGAAATTTTAAAATTTGTGTTGATGTATTGGTTACATTTATCTCCATATGGATCAGCATAGTAACAACAGTCCCAAATTTGCAGAGACTATTCTTAATAGTCCTAAACTGAAATGGGTGGGGCTTGTATAAACGCTACCCATAAATGGGCTGTTCCTTCAAGTTTGAGGGTCTTCCCATGGATGGGGCTTGTTTGTACCAAACTTATCAACTGCAAAGTTGGTAAGCATGGATTAGTAATGTTCAACTGATGGTCTCTACATGCTCGATGTATGGCCCCCAAGGGAAGGCAAATTTATTTATTGTAGCTGCCTTCTTCAGGTTTATGAGCAGGCATAATTGCTGAGAGAACTGCCCAACCACAGAGATAAGCATTTGTCTATTTCTACACTGTTATGAGGTCACTGTATATATTTCTGTGTAGGTTTTCTGGACAGTGCAAGAAGAAACCTCAAAGGATCTACTCTTGAAATGATTTTTCTTCTAATCAGGTCAAACCTCTCTTATAGGCTATGTACACCTTTCGGGGCAATGTTTTAGTATTGCATTGTACTCATTTTGAGCTAAAAATTATTTTTTCAACTGGTCTTTATTAAAAATATGAAGCCCTTTTTTCTATACAGAACTGAGATGCTATAATAGCACCTTCTGTCAGTTGGGGATCTGACGGGCTCCTTATCTCTGCTCTCTGACATTATAAACACTCATTATAGCTCAGCTCTTATCTTACTGATAAGAATGTGGCTTAAATAAGTTGTATGACCTCTCAGTAGTTTAGAGATAAGGTTTATTAGATGATGGGCACAAAGTGAAAGTACCAGTTACACAGGTAGGCAAACAGTTAACCCTTTGTGACAGAACAGCTCAATATTTTTAATAAAGGCCAATTGAAAAAAATGATTTTTAACCAAAAATTAGTAACATGCAATCATAAAACAATTTTCTCGGAATGTTTACATAGCCTTTAAGCTATCAAAAATGTACATGGAGAAAATGCTGGCCAAAAATGCAGCTGTGTAAAAACAAATTCATATCTATGTATCTAGTTGTGACTCCTTCTCTACCAAGCCTTGACTGGCTTCACCTCCGATAAAGTCAAGCAAATGCTTTTGAGTCCCCCACAACAATTTGGGATGGCCAACATTATTTTTTTTTCAGGATATTAAAATTTAAACAGCACATTAAAGCTAGTCAACATGGATACCATCCTTTGGCATGACTATCTGACCATCAAATTTGCAAGAGAGTGTCCGGACTTTCCCCTGATGTCAGATGTTGAGGGGAAAGAAGGATCAGGCTGTTGAATTTAGACAGGCCTGATCCTTTTGTTCTTAAAGGGGTTCCCTGGGAATTTAGAAAATGAAAATACTAAAATATTATTTTACTATAAATATATTCCCAAATATTATTAGTTATAATGGCTCATTTTGTTTAGTGAGCAATCATCAGGAGAAATAAAATGGCTGCTCTTCTATTAGTGCACATAAAACCTGTCCTAATCACACAGGAGGACAAGTTACTTCACAACATTGAGCCAAAGAACTGCCTCGTCCTCCTCTCTGCTCTACTGGTCAGGGATTATGATCCTGAATAGAGTTTAATATGATCTTCAGCTAAATCTCTGTAGGAATGGAGTTCATGAGGAGACATGAAGTACAGAGAGGTCGGACAGGACAGACTGTGGTAATGTGGGGGTGTGGTAATGGAGACTGCATACAAGTGCTGCTGCTCATCAGTCCCCCCCACCTTCCTTTCTGTACTTAATGTCTCTTCATGAACTCCATTCCTACAGAGATTCAGATGAAGATCCTATTAAACTGTGTTAATGGTGATAGAGGAGGATGAGGCAGCTCTTTAGCTCAGTGTCATGAAGTAACTTGTCTTCCTGTGTGATTAGGACAGGTTCTGTGTGTACTAATAAGACGGCAGCCATTTTATTATTTATTATGATTGCTCCCTAGACAAAATGAGCCATTATAACTCGTCCCCTTTTAATCAGGCATATGTAAAGGAGTTGTCATCAAGAGAAAACCCCTTTAATACCTAAGAATAAAAACTGATTACTATTTTCTACTAAATATCCTCTAAAGGTATGGCCACACTATGTGGCTCTCCTGCAGTAAGAACCTTCAAATAACTCATTAAAACTCATTACTTTTTGAATGAGCATTGTTACTTGCCGTGCGGTAACTAACCCAAAAAAATGCACAGTCATTAAAGGGTTATTCCCATCTTGGACACTGGGGACATATCACTAGGATATGCCCCCAATGTCTAATAGGGGTGTTCCCACCTCTGGAACCTGCACCTATTCTTAGGACGGAGAGCGCAACGCACATGCAAATGTGAAAGTCCTATTAAAATGACATGAGAAGCGCACCACACAAGTGCGGCCTCTGCTTCATTCACTTCTACTGAAAGGCCGAAAATAGCCAAGCCAGCACTCGGCTATTGTCGTCAGTCCCACAGAAATTAATAGACGGCAGTCCGTCATACGCGATGAGCCCTCCAGCACTTTGCAAGCTCGGTTCTAAGTATATGCCCCCCGATGTCCCAGAAGGAAATACCTCTTTAAGGCCAGTTTCAGACGAGCGTAGTTACTGCATGAAACACGCCTTATAGTGAACACTGCTCCTTTGACTGGATTTATAATGAATGATTTAACATGCTGTTTGTCTCTGCCCGACTACCTTGTCTAGTTCCACACTTATGCTCTCAGACATGATAATGATGATGATGGACTGTATTTGGGCAGGTGGGAGGGGGTAACTCTTTTACTCGCCCTGCCTCACCTGGTAGAGCTCAGATTTCATGGGAGGCAGAGACAGCGTGAAACTGCAAGATGAAAGCAGCGAATTGTGTGACACTCCTCGTGTTTCTCTCCCTGTGTGTGCAGCGGAGGACGGCACAGGCGGCAGGTGAGTGCCGGAGAAAGCTTCATTTTATACAGGAACTTTTTGTTTCTTACTACTACCTCTCCATGCTTACTATAACCCCCTGCAAGCACTGCATCTTCCCTGACTCTTTATATCTGCTATTATCCCCCAAAAACTGCCTTCAATCATTATCTAGAACAGGGGTGCACAACCTTTTCTGGTTTGGGGCCACATTGTCAGCCTAAACTAATTCCAAGGGCCGGGAATAAAACTTAGAGGTATTACCAACTGAAATACTATAGTTTTGGCATATTGAACATACAGTATGTATGATAAATGTCTAGTTACACTTCTAGTACTCCCATCTAATGGGACATTACATGAAAGATATATCTGAGCAGCCGTAAGACATAGACATACATGTCTGTTACCAGATGGTTGGGGGCCGCACAGAATGGCATCGAAGGCCACATGTGGCCCCTGGGCCGTAGGTTGTGCACCCCTGATCTAGAATGTATAATGCGACTAATGGGATAAAATAAAAGTAATGCAACTTTCTCATATACTTTGTCTTTCGTGTTCTTAAAGTGCTCAAGCTCTCTCTGCTTGCTATCAGTGAATGGAAGCAGTTTCATTTAGAGGTTTACATAGCAGAGCAGTACAACTGTGTCCGTTTTTGGAGACCCTGACTATAAACAAGAGTATTTCTATTCACTGGTAGCAAGTACATCTTGAAAATGGTGAGGAACTAACAGCACTAGACATGTTCTAAATTCATAACCAAAAAATCGATCCAAGTTGGGGGGTTTTCAGACTGTCAAAGTCACAGCATGGTGCATTGCGACACCATTGAAATGCATGTATATAAAATGTCGTCATGTAGCCATACCCTTTTGTGTCGCATGCAGGGCCGATTCTACGCTTTCTGCTGCCTGAGGCCAAATTCTCAATCCAACTCATACTTCCAGCCCTACTGTTATGCCTCCTGTAAATGACCATATCCATTTTGCAGTCCACAAATCACAAAATACGGATGCAGTGCCCCCTGTAGTGCCAGTATGTATAATGCCCCCTCCAGAGCTATGGTCTGTATTATAATGTGCTAGCTGTAGTACCTTCTGTATTAAACTTCCTCCTGTATTATTATGCCCCTTACAGTGCCCTCATCAGCCCCTTCTGGAAGTATATATAATGCTCCCCCTGTAGTATAATGCCTCAGTTTACATAATACACTCCCTCTCGTAGTACAATGTGCACCCCTTGTAGTATAATGCCTTAGTTTACATAATGCGCTCCCTCTCGTAGTACAATGTGCACCCCTTGTAGTATAATGCCCATGTATATAAAATGCTCTTCTCTCAGTAGTATAAGGCACCTATGTATAAAATGCTCCCCCTGTAGTAAAGTTCACCCATATATATAATGCCCTCCCCCCTGTAGTGTAGTTTCCCCATATATATTATGCGCTACCCTGTAGTATAGTACTCCATTATGTATAATGCTCTCCCCCTGTAGTATAGTGCCCTCATGTATATAATTCTCTCATCCCGTAGTAGAGTGCCCTCATATTTAGAATGCTGTCCCTTCCCCGTACTATAGTACCCCCATATATATTATGCTCTTTCTTCCCTAGTATTGTGCCTATATATATATATATTGTAGGAAGACACAAGGGACCATCGTTGATGGTAGATATGTGTCACCGAGGTTCCTGGCCTTGGTGAAGTAGGAGCCAGTAATTCAGATGTGTCAGCGGCAGTAGGTGGTTGACATTTTATTTATTTAGTATAGCTGTGAATAGCTGACCCAGGACGACTCTTAGTGGGAGAAGGTATGGTGCTGGGTGGGTGACTACTCCCCATGTTCCAGGCCGGGTCTTGACTGGCCTACAAAACAGCCAGCAGTGTCAGGTGGTGGTGATAACCTCTATCTGACAGTGGAGCTCTGGGGAGGGTTGGGTGGGATCAGAGTCTGAGCTGGAGTTGGAGTGCCTGAAAGACTGAGGACAAAGCGAGGTCTACATACACCTGCTGGGGTCATGGAATTGTGCAATACCATACCTGTGTGATTCTATAGATATGGGACTTTATTGTTTCTCTAAGACCGGCTGGAGCAAGCCGGTCACTGCTGTTTACTGCTTTATTGTTTTTTCAAGTATAAAAGACAACCGTTGCTTTGCTTTCACTGCTAAAAAGGCTGCTGCTCTTTTCTTATCTGAAGACTACCATTGGGTCAGATCCCTACTATATATATAAATATATATATATATATATATATATATATATATTTATCTATAATGAAAAAAAGTAACAGCACCGGCTTTGCAGATAAAGTGGGTGCAGGCTCACAGGAATAGCCAGTTCCAATAATGTAATCAGCTGTTACATAGACAGGATCCATTGTGCGTCTTAATTTTCCTTACTTCTGACAGATCAGAAGAAGGGTCAAATAAATGATAATGTCAGCCAGGCCGAAAGGCAAAATAGTGGCCCAGTCATGAAGTGGAAAAGGTGGGAACAGCATGAGAAGTCCACAGAGTGGCCCTATGACATAGTGGTGAGGTGGAACCAGCATGAGGAGACCACAGATTGGCCCAATGACAGTTTGGAGGTGGCAGCAGCAGCATCAGGAGGCAACAGAGTGGCACAATGACAGTCTGGAGGTGGCGGCAGCATCATCAGGAGGATGCCACAGGGTGGCACAATGACAGTGTGGAGGTGGCAGCAGCAGCATGAGGAGGCCACAGAGAGGCACAATGACAGAATGTTGAAGTGGCAGCAGCAGCAGCATCAGCAGTAAGCCACAGGGTGGCACAACAACAGAGCATGGATGTGGCAGCAGCATCATCAGGAGGCCACAGAGTGGCAAGGTGATATAGTGTTGAGATAGCAGCAGAATCAGGAGACCACAGAGTGGCAAGGTGACATAGTGTGAAGGTGGCAGCAGCATCAGGAGACCACAGAGTGACCTGGTAAAAGAGTGGGGAGGTGGGTCGCAATACCAGTACCAGCTGAAGATGGTGAGTGAAAGAAGGAGCACTTGGCATCCGATGTGTGGCATCAGGAGGGTGGCAGCTTCAGGATAGTAGCTGAGGCCGAATTCGGCTGTCACTACGCAAGCAAGTGAGCATGCATTGGGCCATTAGTGCAAGTGACTCGGAGGGACTCCCTGCCTCCATCTCAACTGCATACTGCCACAGTGTGTCTGGATCCTCTGCCTCCTCTTCTTCATTGCCCTGTAGCTCCTCTGGCTGCTCCTGCTCCTCCTCTCCTGTCACCTGTGTATAAAAACCACCCATTTTGCTACACATTGCTTGTGCTCCAATGTCCTACTCCTCCTCCAATTAAGCCCCCACAGGGCTCATGTGGCCGTGAGATCTAGGCACCACATCGACAGTCCCCTGACCAGCCAGATTTACTAGCATCTGTTCTAGGACATGAAGCAGTGGAATGACGTTGTTCATCCCGTAGTCCTGTCGACTGACAAATAACGTGGTTTCCCCCAAAGGGCCTGAGCAAACGGCAGGTGTCACGCATGGAGCTGCCACTGGCTGACATCGAAGTTACACAGGGGAGTACTCCTGTCCGCTTGGATTATCAAGAAATCGTTTATGGCCTTTCTCTGTTCGTATAGTCGGTCCAACATATGGAGGGTGGATTCTGCTGTGTAATTAAGCTTACCTTATATTTATTTACTGAATCTTAAAGGCATATTATCTTTTCTGCTTCTGTGAACACAATATATAACTTTTATATGACATCCAAAAACATAGTCACTGTAAATAACTCTTTCTGTCTCTTATATATAAACATGGGAACTGTTTTAAATTAATTGGCAAGTCTAGCTATATAAACATATAAGTCATATTAGCAACCTAGGACAGGTCTTAGCTGGCCAGCTACACTCCCACCAAAATTACCTATTATTCTGTGTTCTTAGTGGTAGGACTTAAACATGAATTTGGGGAATTTTCCATCAGGTTCCCAACAAGTGTCTTTTATCACTCTCAAGCAGAACAACTAACTTCTATATAGGATGTTCCAACGTGAGTGGAGTAGTGAGACGTTTTCCTTTTCTGTCAAATTTTGAGTCTCCTATTTGTAACAACACTCTTCTTACTAGTCTGTCTTCATCCTTTTGAACTTCTAGAATTTTGGCCAATTTCCATTGACTTCTAGGTAAATCTTCTTCTTTCACTAACACTATGTCATCAACTTGGACATTTCTTCTGGGTGTTTGCCATTTACTTCTCAGCATTATATTGGCTAAGTACTCTTTCCTACATCTATTCCGAAACTGTTCTGATAGATATTGAATTCTTCGCCATCTCCTTTTAGCATATAAATCCTGAACATGCCAGGCGGTGGCTGTATATAATCAGACTTAAGGTGAAGTAGATGGTTGGGGGTTAAAGGGTCAAAACTTGTTGGGTCATTGATGTTATCAACTGTAAGTGGACGACTGTTAAGTGGACGACTGTTAACAATAGACATTACTTCATAGAATAGGGTCCTAAGTGAAGCATCATCCATTCTTCCAGCATTTTTTTTTTCAACACTGAACTTAACACGTTTCTTACAGTTCTGTTTTGTCTTTCCAAATTTCTCCTGTATGGCTTGCATTTGGAGCATTCATGTGAAAATCACACTGTTTCTCTAACAAGTACTCAGTTACCTTTTCTTTATCAATCTCCTTTAGAGCTTTCTTCAATTAATTCTTTGCTCCGACAAAATTAGATCCTTGGTCAGATCTAAGCTCTCTGACAGTACCTCTAATTGCTATGAAACATCTTAAGGCGTTGATGAATGCGTCAGTTGACATATCTTCTAACATTTCCAGGTGAATGGCTCTGGAACTTAAACATGTAAATATTAGTCCATATCTCTTGTACTCTTTGCGGTTCTGCTTGGTGATAAATGGGCCAAAACAATACATTCCGCTATAAAGAAATGGTG
Organism: Bufotes viridis; assembly: GCA_033119425.1. Taxonomy (NCBI): domain Eukaryota; kingdom Metazoa; phylum Chordata; class Amphibia; order Anura; family Bufonidae; genus Bufotes; species Bufotes viridis. Next base: position 243,429,151 of record CM065594.1, on the reverse strand, counting down.
GTGATGGGTTTACACAACCTGTCGGTAAATCTGCCATTCTTTGTTCTTCGGTAGGTTTACGTGCCTTTCTACAGACTACACATTTACTTATATACTTTGCTATAACTTTGCTTCCTCTCACTATCCAGTAACCACCTTCTCTCAAACAGCTTTGGGTAAAGCTTCTACCCTGATAAAAAGATTTGTAGTGGTAGTGATCAATAATCAATCTTGTGAAGGTAGAATTTTTGGGTAGAATTTCTGTATTCTTAACTTTGCTAGGTAATGATGCAATTTCCAATCTCCCTCCCACCTCCAGTATACTATCCTGTAAAACAAGATTAAGCTTGTACAATGGGTGGTTGTTTGGAAGCCTTTTAGGTTCTTGACTAAGTCTCTTAAACTGTTCACTGTAGAATCTCTGTTGAATGAGTCTTATGACTGTTTCTTCAGCTTTCATTCTTTCCTATACATTCAACAATTCCTTCTTTCTGATTCCCTTTGCCAAACGTTGAATTCGAGCTACTACGTTTATGACTGTATTCCATCTAATCAGGTCGTCCATCCATATATTTATTTCCCCCCCCTCCCCGTCTGCCAGCTTCCCTCAATCAAACCCTTTCAGCTATCAGTCCCCATCTTCATCCATCAAATATGCACTTCTACCAACATTACATCCTTCTCTGTTTCTTCATTCAGCCTCAGCACCACCTAGATATTTCATCCCACATGCCCGTCCTCAGCAGCAGCGCTTCCAGCTGCTATCGCCACATCGCCTCCCCAGCCAAGCCCCCTTGCAAGCGCAGCGAATCCCCGTGCGCCCCGCTCTCCAGCCTCCTTGACTTTAGCTTCGGCACAGCGCGCGCCTCCTGACAGTAGTCGGCGTCCCTCCACGTGCCCTGCAGTATCCGGCAGCCATGTCAGCGCTCATGCTGACCCAGCTAAAGGTATGAATAACATCCAGCTTTACATCGGCTGGACTACACCTCCCTCATAATGGAATACTATAATAAATATTAAATCCTGGACACAGATAACTTTATATACATATATATATATTGCATTACAGAACTCCACAATGGCTACCCATCTTTGCCATCTAATTTACAGGCTTTAGTGAAGGACCACAACATCAATTTAAGGTATCAATCATTTCCTCCGCCCCCCCCCCCTTTCTCTCATAAATATACTACTGACAACTTTATATCAGTCTATCACACAAAAGGGTTATATTTGCCACGTCACTCTACTCCCATTGGAACCCTATACTGAGGCGGTGACCACACTGTGGCGGTTATTACCACCAAATGAAGGCTTTGAGATACATACTTATAGATAATCGCCTATAGATACACCACTTTCAGACATTAGCATATATTTATCCACCGCCAAGCGTGGGCTTATCCTTTAATACATAGCTTTATACGAACTGGCATTGTATACTCCTATATGTTGTTTCTTTAAATTTTTTGGCTACATAATTACATTTTTTTGGCTACATATTTATATATATTTTCAGATATATACATTTATATGCTTCTGTACGCCCAAAATGAAATCAGTATTTATTTATTTACTTACCGATATATTTATTCATTTATCAATTTGTTGACTACAGCTTTTAATGAACTTTTAATTAATTTTACAGTACACACACACACATATATATATATATATATATAAATATATTTTAGACTTAATAAAGGGGTTATTTTACCCTGAAACGCGTCGTCTACTGAATAAAGCTAACCATTAATTCATCCACTGATTGTCCAAGTGCGCCCCTGGCTGTCCTGCGTCCGATTGGATTGATCTGACGTCCTCTTCTCCCTCGCTCTGCAAGAGAATACCGATACTTTCTTTTCTTCCTCAGCATATTTAGGTATTGAGGATTTATCTTTCTTTGGACGTTCTTCATGTAGTGGTGTAGGATGGCGTCCTTTGCAAACGCTGTATGTGGCCTTTTTCTTACACCCCTTAGTAACATGGCCTTTTTTTAGGCATCCGAAACACAGTTGATTATGAAGTACAATGTTTTTCTTTTCATCTAGGGACTTCTCTTTCAATTGTCAGCACTTTCTGCACAGAACATACACTTTTACATACACATCTACATTTGAAGGTAGTCTGAAGATTTGTCAGTTCTGTCTCTCTACTGATCCCAGCAGTGACTTTGAACTTGCTCTCGTAGGTATCTAGACCTTTAGCTGCTGCGTTCGTTGCAAAGCTAGTTGCTCTTGCGCGTCTTATATATCTCGCAGGCCACTTCTTCAGGTAGCTTAATTAGCATCCTGTGGTTTTCTAGATAGTCGTTCAGTACTTCTAATCCTCGTACATGTCCTCGTACATGTGGTATAGCATTGCTGTATACTTGCAGGAAGTCACCATACCTTTAGAGTCTGAAGTGTTCTTTACGACCTATTTTAGGCCAGTTATTCAATTTCTCTCTAAAAGTTCTTTGTACTAAGAAAGGATGACCATATCTTGCATTCAATTTTTCCCAAGCTTGCTTGTATGCTTCTTCGTCTTTTCTATAGAAGTTACCTTCAAAAACTTCCTTTGCTTCCCCACTAACATATCTCTGAAGATAGAATAACTTGTCGACTGGACTGAAGCAATGATGCTCGATGATCATTTCAAAATTTGCCTTCAGTACATCTCCTGAAAATACAGTGGGTTCCGGAACGGGAAGTCTAGCAAGGACTGTTCTCTGTTGTCTAGCTAGGACAATAGTTGTAACATTCTACTGACCGTTGCCGGTGCCATGACATCTAGGAATAGAATTACACGGTTCTACTTTCTCACTTACTTTTTAATTAGGCGAGTCCCTTTCTTCATCTTTTCCGGTAGAGATAGAGGGTAAATTCACATACCTTTTTCCTGACACTGGACTAAGCCTCTCTTTGTCTTTCTGAGCAGGGATGGAAGGATAATGACTTAGTGAGAAAATAAGTGCTGGAGATTTCCTTCCATTCTCCCGGGCGTATGGAGGAAAATAGGAGTCTGTTTCTTCACTTAGTACAGATTTGAACCTAAGACTACTCTGATTCATATCCTCTTCATGTACTCTGAGTCTGGCTTCCATCTTAACTTCTTTTTGCCTTTCCAGACTTTTCATCTGTTGGCGCTGTGCCTCCATTTCAGCTTCCTTTTTAGCCATCAGTTGGCGCTGAGCCTTGATGGCAGCTTCCATCTCAATTTCTGTTCAGCTAATTCCTTTCTTTTGGCTGAAGTACTTGAGGACTCTGATATGAGGCTGGCACTTCTGCTAGCTAAGGAAGTCCCACTTGAGATGGTGGTTCCACCTGAGTACCTAGCATAGTCTCTCATAAAAAGCATGTTCATTCTCTTTCTTGCTTTAACTTCATCATAGTTTGCTGCAGATGATAGTTCTCTCATAAGCTTTACTAAATCTTTAGACCGCAGTACATGTGTCCATGTTCCTTACAATATCCTGGGAAGGTGTCGTAAACGACCGCAGGTTGATATATGCTGCCATAAACTCTGATTCAGATTATTCTACCATCTCCACCATTTCACTCAAGTTCCTCTTCATACTTTCTTGCTTTAGATTTCTACGAATGTCTTTAATGTATAATTTCCACCTCTCATACATTCTGGCAAACTTTTTCCCTTTCAGTGCTGCTTCTTGCTCCATAGTTCTCTTTATTCCAAAGCCTATATTCAATGACAAGTAATAAAAAGGAAAGCTCTGTTTGAAGAGCAGGATACTGTGATCTGTAGGTTGCTGGAACAAATTTCAGTCTTAAAGGAGATGTGTCTTTTCTTGTTCAATCAGTATCTCTTGATGTGATGCAATGCCAAACTGATCATGTCAAACTAATCTTATTGACTTTTTTGATTGGGTGACTAAAATAATAGATGGCGGAGGTGCAGTAGACATCGCTTATCTGGACTTTAGTAAGGCTTTTGATACTGTCCCACATAGAAGGCTTATCAATAAACTGCAGTCTTTGAGCTTGGGCTCACATATTGTTGAATGGATTAGGCAGTGGCTGAAAGACAGAAAACAGAGGGTTGTAGTCAATGGAGTATATTCAGACCATGGTATTGTTACCAGTGGGGTACCTCAGGGATCTGTTCTGGGACCCATATTGTTTAATATCTTTATCAGCGAAATTGCAGAAGGCCTCAATGGTAAGGTGTGTCTTTTGCTGATGACACAAAGATTTGTAACAGGGTTGATGTTCCTGGAGGGATACACCAAATGGAAAAGGATTTAGGAAAACTAGAGGAATGGTCAAAAATCTGGCAACTAAAATTTAATGTCGATAAGTGCAAGATAATGCACCTGGGGCGAAAAAACCCAAGAGCAGAATATAAAATCAGTGATACAGTACTAACCTCAGTATCTGAGGAAAGGGATTTAGGGGTCATTATATCAGACGACCTAAAGGTGGGAAGACAATGTCATAGAACAGCAGGTAATGCCAGCAGAATGCTTGGGTGTATAGGGAGAGGCATTAACAGTAGAAAGAGGGAGGTGCTCGTGCCGCTCTACAGAGCACTAGGGAGACCTCATTTGGAGTATTGTGTGCAGTACTGGAGACCATATCTGCAGAAGGATATTGAAACTTTGGAGAGAGTTCAGAGAAGAGCTACTAAACTAGTACATGTATTGCAGGACAAAACTTACCAGGAAAGGTTAAAGGACCTTAGCATGTATAGCTTGGAAGTAAGAAGAGACAGAGGGGATATGATAGAAACTTTTAAATACATAAAGGGAATCATCACGGTAAAAGAGGAGAGAATATTTGAAAGAAGAAAAACTGCTACAAGGGGACATAGTTTTAAATTAGAGGGGCAAAGGTTTAAAAGTAATATCAGGAAGAATTACTTTACTGAGAGAGTAGTGGACGCATGGAATAGCCTTCCTGCAGAAGTGGTAGCTGCAAATACAGTGAAGGAGTTTAAGCATGCATGGGATATGCATAAGGCCATCCTTCATATAAGATAGGGCCTGGTGCTATTCATAGTATTCAGTATATTGGGCAGACTAGATGGACCAAATGGTTCTTATCTGCCGACACATTCTATGTTTCTATGATGCTCTGTGCTGACTTGCAATGCTCTGTGCTGACTTGGGAGGCTCTGTGCTGACTTGCCATATGCTGTCTTGGATACGCTGCTACAGGCTTTGGGCCTAATGGCGGGAAACTAGCTGGCTGCCGTACGTGGCCTTTTAGTGGATAACGGTGCGGGCACTCTGGCTCTGGACTTTAGCCTCCCACCATGCGTCTCTTTCTCTTTCTATGGATCGCAGGAGAGTTGGCACTCTTTCTCTGACTATATTGCCTTTGCCGTTCTGCCACTTTAAGGGTTGACTGCATTTTGACTAATACATGCGTTTTATGGCCTCTATGGTTGCTCCGCTGAGGTGTCTTTGCTTGCTCACTCAGGGAACAGTTGCTGCACGGTGGATTATGCTTGCTCTCCGCTGCTTTAATGCGCTCTTTACTGTGCAAGTTGAGGAGCGCCATCGCTTCGCCCTCTGAGGTCGATAGTTCCACTGTGACAGGCACAGCACTATGAAATTCCTTTTGCGCTGTGGCATTAGAAGAATTTGATATCTCTAACTTTTTAGTCCAACCAGACTGTCTATTACTCTGCTTCAGTCTTGTTTCTTTTGAGCTAATTTTTTTTAGCGCCATTCTATGGAAACAGTAGGCTTAAAGAGCACACCAAATGCTTGAAATAACTTCTTTATTAACTTCAACTTTTCTTCCATATATAACACTGCCACCTCCGCAACAGATGGTGGTTTAACTGTTCAATCTTGTCATTCAACATAAATGGTGGATATATTTCTCTCTTCAGTATCTGTACTTTCACTCTAAGTTATTTAAGCACTTTATAATCACTCTGAGAGGTATATCTGAGGTTTAACCAATAGTTTGATTTAGTTTGATTTGCTCAGTTTGCGTAGTTTGGTCGCAGTTTGGTGGAACTGTAAACAAACATATAAAACTGGTCTCAGTATATAGTTCAGATCACAGTATTAACAATATGAACATTATATAGCTGTTTTAAATACCTATTTGGCTTCTTGTTCCCATAAAACATAGCTCTGACTGGATGTGTCTGTTCAGCTTCTCTTCTCTGGTCTATACTGACTCCAGAAGATTCTGCTAGGGGATTTCCCACACATACTCAGTGTGAGGTTGGCTGTGATTGGTTAAGACTCCTGGGCAGTAACAACAGTTTAAAGGGAATCTGTCACCAGGTTTGAGCCCTGTCAGCTAAACATATGCTGACGTTCAGGGTCTCATTAGCATGCCTAATATGGGCTCATCTAAACAAATGGTAGCGTAATTTTGTCAAAAAACAGGTTTAACTAACCTGTCAATCACACATATAAGGAGCCCAAGGGGAGGTCCAGCGATGCAGGGTGCCCGGCCGCAGACATCGCTGTATGTGGCCAGCGCCGCCTCCTAATGCTCCGTGCCGCCTCTCCTCTCCTCCTCCTGCTGTAGCGCTGGCTCAGATGCGCACACTGCGCTGCGCACTTCACTTGAAGAAGCCGATCCAAGAAGTCGCGCGTGCGCACAGGCATGCACCCGTGCGGACTTCTTGGATCGGCTTCTTCAAGTGAAGTGCGCACGCGCCGTATGCGTACTGAGCCAGCGCTTACAGCAGGAGGAGGGGGAGGGAGAGGCGGCACGGAGCATTAGGAGGCGGCGCTGGCCACATACAGCGATGTCTGCGGCCGGGCACCCTGCATCGCTGGACCTCCCCTTGGGCTCCTTATATGTGTGATTGACAGGTTAGTTAAACCTGTTTTTTGACAAAATTACGCTACCATTTGTTTAGATGAGCCCATATTAGGCATGCTAATGAGACCCTGAACGTCAGCATATGTTTAGCTGACAGGGCTCAAACCTGGTGACAGATTCCCTTTAACTCTATGCTTTCTGTTGTTAATTCTGCTGTGTCATTGAGCTTACCTTACATTCATTTACTGAATCTTAAAGGAATATTATCTTTTCTGCTTCTGTGAACACAATATATAACTGGTATATGACATCCAGAAACATGAAGTCACTGTAAATAACTTTTTTTGTCTCTAATATATAAACATAGGAACTGTATTAAATTTATTGGCAAGTCTAGCTATATAAACATGTAAGTCATATTAGCAACCTAGGACAGGTATTAGCTAGCCAGCTACAGGCTATATCAAACAGCACTTGCACCCCAATAAAAATAATGGTTTGCTGGAATTACAGAGCTGTATAATGGCAATTTGGATCCGCAGTCAGTGTAGCAATGTATAATAGGATTGTTCCTATTACCCAGGCTGTAAACTCCTCTACTGAACCCTATTCTGCTTCAATACTGTGGAATGATTCCTTCCTATCCTTTCCCCGAACTTCTATACAGCAAAATAAAAGTTTTAAAGTATTTTCCACCACTGTCCCAAGCGCCTGCTGACGTCCCTCCCTGCACTAAGTACACTGGAAAATGGCTGAATCCAAGATGGCTGAGCCTATTTATAGGGCTGTGACATCACAGGGCTGGCTGACTGCTGATTGGCTGCATGCATGGCATTGTGGGTGATCCATCTTTCCCAGAGTTCCTTTCTCCATTTCCTAACACGTGCAGCAGCCATTTTAGGAAAAAATACCCCACCACACCCCGTAGTGCCATATGGAACAGCTTTTCACCATATTTTTTGTATGGCCAATTTATATATTTGTATAGGTTAATCATCGTTATATTAGATCTCTGTCCCACGAGTCCATGCCTCGTTTAATGCATGACAATATCCTGGTAGCCTTAGAAGCAGCTGATTAACATTGTATACTGTTGATTTAATCTACCATCTACAAGGACACCCAAATCCTTCTCTATAAATAACTCTCCCAGAGATACATCTCCTAGGGCATATGAAGCACAGAGATTATTACTACCAAGATTCATAACTTTACATTTATCCACATTGAACCTCATTTTCCAAGTTGATGCCCAATTACTCAGAGTGTTCAAATCAGCTTGTATTTTATGGACATCTTCCATAGACTGCACAGTACTACATAGCTTAGTGTCATCTGCAAAAATAGAAATGGTGCTATTAATCCCGTCATTGATATAATTAATAAATAAATTACCGTATTTTTCGCCCTATAAGACGCACCGGCCTATAAGACGCACCTGGGTTTTTGAGGAGAAAAATAAGAAAAAAAATATTTTTAACCAAAAGGTGTGCTTTTGAAGTAATGGTGGTCTGTGCATGACAGTATTATGGGGGGGATCTGTGGATAGCACTGTTATGTGGGGGAGATGTGGATGGCACTGTGATGGGGGGATCTGTGGATAGCACTGTGATGGGGGATCTGTGGATAGCACTGTGATGGGGGGATCTGTGGATAGCACTGTGATGGGGGCATTTATGAATGACACTGTAATGGATTGGATCTGTGGATGACACATATATAGCATCTTATGCTATATGTGTCATCCACAGATCACCCAATTACAGTGTCATCCACAGGTGCCCCCTTTTCTAAAACATCTGGCCCATGGCTGCTTAGGGGCGGAGCCTGGCAGCACATGGCGGGCGGCCCGCCGCTAACAGCGTGACTGCTTGTATAACATTTAAAATCTTTAATTATGTCCCCTTATTTCCTAAAAGCCTAGGACAGTAGCGCTCTGCTAACCTGCTATAACGATCCTCTAGCAGGCAGAGCGGTGCGGCGGCAGGCTGGTGTGTAACGTCCTCACTGACGTCATCTGCCTGCTCCTCCTGCTTCATTCATAAAGTGAAAGGAGCAGGCAGATGACGTCAGTGAGGACGTTACACACCAGCCTGCCGCCGCACCGCTCTGCCTGCTAGAGGATCGTTATAGCAGGTTAGCAGAGCGCTATTGTCCTGGGCTTTTAGGAAATAAGGGGACATAATTAAAGATTTTAAATGTTATACAAGCAGTCATGCTGTGAGCGGCGGGCCGCCCGCCGCGTGTTGCCAGGCTCCGCCCCCTCCTCCTTCCATGCTGATACATCGCAGGCTGTGCGATGTATCGGCTTCAGCTATAGGAAAATGGTAGTATTCGCCATATAAGACGCACTGCCATTTTCCCCCCACTTTTGGGGGGAAAAAAGTGCGTCTTATATGGCGAAAAATACGGTAAATAATAGAGGGTCCAGCACTGAACCTTGGGGTACACCACTTATAACCTAGGACCATTCTGAATATGAATTATTGACCACAACTCTCTTCAATCCAATTACAGACTATACTTTCCAAGCCTATAGATCTTACTTTACCTATTAAACGTCTATGAGGGACAGTATCAAAAGCCTTTGCAAAATCTAGAAACACTTCATCCACAGCCTCCCCTCTGTCCAGGCTTCTACTCACCTCCTCATAAAAACAAATCAGGTTAGTCTGACAACTTCGGTCCTTGGTAAACCCATGTTGGTTATCACTTAAAATATTAGTTACAGTCACATACTCCTGTATATAGTCCCTTAAGAGTCCGTCAAACATTTTCCCCACAACAGAGATTAAACTAACTGGTATATAATTACCTGTGGAGGACCCGCATCGGCCTACTGCCAGCGTCTTGGAATCCCTTGCCCCTTAAGAGCTATCTACGATTATATGTCCCTCTGTTAAAGCAAGTAGCCATGACGCCAGTTGCAGTTAAGCAACGAGGACTTTGAGTCCCCTTTGTAGATGAAATTGGTGGAATCCAGGGTAGGAATGCCAGAGTGGTGTAGGGTGGCCTACAGTGTCTCCGTAGATGTTATAGACCCATGTCACAGTGCTCCTACCTGGATATCCTTGGATCCCAGATGTGGTGTAGTCCGAAGCAAGTGCAAAAAGGGGTTGTTGAACTTGGGTGATGAATAAGCAGAAAAAATGGAGTCCAGACTTTGTAGTAACATTGAACACAGCTTTACTTGGCAGGAACGGTAATCCAGTTTCCAAACTTTATCTTGGTTATCAGCAGGTATTGGCTTAAATTGCCGGCAAACACTTCTGCAACAATATCATCTTTACTATGCGGTAGCTCTCTCAGCTCTGCTATGCTGGCTGGGTAAATAGAAACTCTTCCTCTTCTGCTAGAACTTAGCTCTCTGTAGTCTATCTCTTACTTTAATCCTAGGAATCTTTTTCCTGCTTTCAAGCTCTCTTATCCTGGGAGGCAATGCAAGCCCAGGAGGGGACAAGCAACCATGTAGAACTTCACAGGCAGGGACTGTGGGCCTAGCAGAACAGGCAGTGCTCTGCTAGCCAATACACATCCTTTCCCCAGGAGGGGGTAGGCTAGACTGACCTACTAACTAAACTCCTCCCTGTCTAGAAAGGGTTGGAGTGGAACTAGAAGGTTCCTCTCCTGAGAAACTAGCTCTCCACAGATTTGCTGCCAATAGCTGGTAGACCAGGCACATTACATATAAACAGTAGTTGATAAGGAAATACATACACACATTGCAGGATATGGTAATAAATATATCTATGATGACACAGGATCACACATTACAGATAGTGAGGGTCCCAGAAGAGGTGGTAATGGCACCCTGGGTTATTACAGACCTACAGCCCTTTTTGAAGATGGGCACCACATTTGCCTTGCATCAATCGCTTGGCTCTGTACCAGTCCCCTAGAGAATCTCTAATAATTATAAACAGGGGCAAAGCAATGATTAAACTGAGCTCTTTGAGAACTCTTGGGTGTAATTCATCTGGACCTGAAGCTTTGTTGACATTTACCTTATTTAGCTTGGACCATATCTACAGTTAGCCTGTTGAGAAGATTACCGGATGTACTAACAGCCCCAGCACGACAGATATCAGCTCCTTTCTCTTCTTTTGTATATACAGAACTAAAAGACCCATTTAGTTGTTGGACATTTCTATTTTTGTATTGTATTTATCAGTAAAAAGAAGAAGAAAAAAAAGGAAGAAATAAAAAAATACCGATCAGATACTGATGATCAAATCAAAAGGATAGATCATCAGCAAGATAAAGTTACAGAACACCTATACGTATATACAATGGCAGTATCTCTCTTTGCTCTGGATGTTGAGGTCTTCAGGATTTAGAAGAATAAGGACTCTAACACATGAACGTGTGCAGTCCAGAATCATAGTGACATAAAGCTGTCACTATGATCCTGTAGCAGTAAGGTCATGCAGAGGCACACAGCATTATAAATCAGTATAATGCCCTGTCCTCCTGCAAGATGAGCAGTGTCCAGAACGGAGGATCACACAAGCCAATTGATTTCCAGATTGCACATGCTTGTGCGAAAGAGCCCTATGCAGCGAGTGAAAGGACTCCAGGTCCTGGACCGCTACCATTGTGACATATATTACCAGTGTAATATATCTAAAAACGTATGCATTGAAAATCCTAGCTGTTACGCCGATGATATGCTTCTATATACAGGGGACATAGTGCAATATATCAGCCCAATTATGAGGGACATTATTGAATTTGGAAAATGCTCCAAATTAACAATTAATTGGGACAAATCTGTAATTCTTCCTCTTGATCCCCTTCCATCATAGATGGACTGGACACAAATCCAGTTACAAGTCACCCACAGCTTTAAATATCTGAGTGTGGTGATAACACCAACAATTAGAGACTATGTTAAAGGTAATATGATTCATACATTTACGGGTAAGGTTAATGCCTGGTGTAAACTACCCTTGTCAGTTGTTGGTCGTTGTAATCTAATTTTAATGATACTGACGTCTCAACTGCTTTATATACTACATAATTCCCCCGTGTGGATTCCTCAAAGGGTATTCTATAAGATCCAGGGCATTTTCTGCTTCCTCGTGTGGAAAAAGCAACAACCTAGAATTCGTATGGAGACTCTCCAGAGGGTCAAAAAGGAGGGAGGTTATACTTCATAGCCACACATATACAAGACCTTAAGGCCCTTTCAGACGAACGTGAGCAGATTAGGTCCGGATGTGTTGCGGATGCATTCCGTGAAAACTGCGCGATTTCGCAAGCAAGTACATTCAGTTTTGTTTGCGATCGCATTCAGTTGTTCAGTTTTTATTGCGCAGGTGCAATGCGATTTAATGCGTTTTTCACATGCATTATAAAAAAAAAATGAATGTTTCCAAACAACATCTCTTAGCAACCATCCATGAAATTTTCACGCAGCCCCATTCACTTCTATGGGGCCAGCGTTGCGTGAAAATCGCAGAATATAGAACATGCTGCACAAGTGATGCGTGAAAACCAACGCTTATGTACACAGCCTTATTGAAATGAATGGGTCCAGATTCCGTGCAGGCGCAATGCGTTTGCATCACGCATTGCACCTGCATGGAATACTCGCTCGTGAAAGGGGCCTAAGGGATGGGGACAAAATGTTGGCTTGGGGCCCTCAGCTTGAATACGTCATTTATTATGAAGCAAAAGGCACCTACTGCTATAGCAGAGTTGGGAAAGCCACAGACAATTTCTCTAATAACGAAAATCTGGTCTAGGTTTAAGGAATTGATTGGTCTCCAAGGATTATATGACAATACACCTTTGTGGCGCAACCTGCCATTACCTGAACTATTTAGACTTGAAGGTTTTTCCCCGTGGGAAGAAAAAGGTATTCTTTTTCTTCATCAGATTCAGACGGAAGGTGTTATGAAATGGTTTGCACAATTATAGCTAGAATTTGGTCTGCCTCATACTGTATTCTACCAATTCCTGCAGATGAGACATGCATATCAGGCGCAGTTTAAGGAAGGCATACAAATGTCAGCCTCCCCTCCTATAGTCCAACAGGTGTTGCGTGGCGTCAGCTCTAAGGGGTTCATTTCGATGCTCTATAGCAGGGAGTCTCAACCTGCGGCCCTCCAGCTGTTGCAAAACTACAACTCCCATCATTCCCTGACAGCCACAGCTATCATCCTACAGAAGGGCATTGTGGGAGTTGTAGTTTTACAACAGCTGGAGGGCCGCAGGTTGAGCATCCCTGCTCTATAGGCATCTGTTTGATAAATCTACCTCATCAGGCTGTTTACCGATGAAAGATAAATGGGAACGAAACGTTGGTATTAAAACGCAGGAGCAATGGGATGCTGTTTTGGCTTTAACTCCGAGCCTAACACTTAGTGAGGTTCAACGAATATCCCAGCTATACCTAGTACATAGAGTGTACATAGAGTGTATAAAACCCCTGTATTCTTACATAAGATAGGTCTTCGGACGAACTCGTGCTGCCCCCGGTGTGGAGCGGAGGAGGCTTCCCTGATGGATATGTTTTGGGAATGTTCTGCGTTAGGGGTCTACTGGAAGGAAGTTTTGCGGATAGTTCCCAGACGACTCAGATACAGTTGCCGAGAGATCCCAGAGTCTGTGTGTTAGGTCTCGTAGACTTGTCAGGAGATGTTGGCAGTGTCGCTAAGTATTCATAGAATGCTCTTCCAAGCTAGAATATTGATAGCCAAACACTGGATAGAACAAAACCCACCCACTAAAGGGGAATTTGTTAACCGACTTAACAATATTCTGATATGAAAGAGGAGTATATTTGAACAGATGCCCAGCTAAATTTATGGGTATTTGGCAGGGATGGTTTGAAGACCCTGGATTGGCCTCACGGGCTTTAACAAGAGACTGTTTATGGGGGCAACTTTCTGTACTAGGGTAAATTATATAAACATTGGGGCTCCAACCTGTGACCATAGGCAAACCCGACATTCTGGATTATGCAATCAATCGTGCAGATAGTTTCACATTGTACCTGCCATGCACCGCGATGCAGTACCTTCATAACATGAGCTGATGTAGTCGTCTCTCCGCAGGGAAGTTGGGGTGGAATTTCTAAAGTATGTACTATGTGTTTTGGTACTTTATAAAAATTGACATAGCAATAATGACAAAATATGCAATATTTGTATTGATGTAATACTTTATTATGCTTCGATTCAGATATATGGATCAATGTACAAGAAATACTTTTTCTTTTTTTTCAATAAAAAAATCCTAGTCGTGGAGGGGATTTGGGCCGCACAGTTCTGTCTCTGAATATATACTATTTGTTTCAGCTTTGCCAGCTCCATCAGGTACGGATATCTGTCCTCCAACAGAGGACGGAGTGCTGGGAAGCTGCGGCGTCGCCTGTGAGCAAGATGAAGAGTGCACAGATAATATGACCTGCTGCCCTAATACTTGTGGGACAAAATCCTGCACAAAGATAGGTAATACATAGATAAGTATACACAGGTAATAATCACTGCAAAGCGGGGTTGCCAGCTATCTGTAAATTCACAGGCAATCTGCGAAAAACACCAGTTTTTTTTTGTGTCCTGCAGAATAAAAAGGAAACTGTTCGTGATTTTTTTTTGTTGTTGTTTGCATGGCGTAGTCACTAAAACTGGCATGTGCAGCACAAAGGAGGCCAGGGAGGCAGCATGCAGGTCCTGGGAGGAGGTCCGAGGAAGAGAGGAGCCCTACAGAGGGTGGGGATTTCACTCATCCAATGATTGAGCTTCCCTCCAGTTGCCTGCCTGTGTGTCCTGTGTAGTGATTTAGATTGGGTTGTTGTGGGGCATGACCTATATGAAGAAGAGAGGAATATGTAAAAATATTGGGCCATCCCCCATTTTTGGCTCAGTTGGCCAGAATGAATTTAACAGCAGGCTGGCAACCCAGCTGTATATTGGGGTATAAAGAACTTCTAGTTATTGTCTCTCTTTTTTTTCTGCCCACAGATTATCCAATTACAGAACTACCTCTAGTATCTGGAAAAAAGACTACAGGAACAGCTTCCTCCGGAAGCAATCACACCTTTAATAAAAAAATATAATGCCACCTAATACTGGACTCAGTCATAGAATCTGAATGAAGGCAAAGAGGGGAATGCCATGAGTGAAAATAAACCTGTTGCAAATCATGATTGAAGGGAGTCTGTCAGCAGTTCTAACCATGCTAAACTGCTGACGGCATTAGATTGCAACTGGGCAGAGCAGGACAAACATACTGTACCTTTTCTGGAACTTTTATTATCAGGAGTAGTTTGACTATTACGTTTTATTCTGCCAGGTTCTGCTCCCATAAGGTTGGCTTCAATGTGAAGTGCTCTCACTGTTAATAAATATATATATAATGCCACCTAATACTGGACTCAGTCGTGGAATCTAACTGAAGGCAAAGAGGGGAATGCCATGAGTGAGAATAAACCTGCTGCAAATCATGATTGAAGGGAGTCTGTCAGCAGTTCTAACCATTCTAAACTGCTGACAGCACTACATAGCAGCTTGCAAGAGCAGACAAACATACTGTACCTTTTGTGGAACTTTTATTATCAGGAGTAGTTTGAATATTAAGTTTTATTCTGCCAGGTTCTGCTCCTTCAGCGCCCGTGAGGTGGGGCTTCACTATGAAGTGCTCTCCGCATTGAGCTGTTTGTCAGTCCCACCCCTCCGCTCTGAGTGACAGCTGTAAATTTCTCCTGGTTGGATGCTACAGTTGCCACTCAATGCAGAGGGGTGGGGCTGTGAAGTAGCTCAATGCATAGAGCACTGAAGCTCCACCTCATGGATACTTGCAACAGCAGAATATAGACGATCAGAAAAGTTCCACACCAGGTATGTTTGTCCAGCTCTCCCCAGCCCCTACCTAGTACAGTCTGCAGATAAGCGTTGCCAAAACTGCTGATAGATTACCTTTACAAGGTTTTTCCAGGCTACAGATATTGATGATCTATATCAGATTATGGGGGTTCAACACACCAACAGAGCTGTTTGCTGCAGCTGCTGGCACCAGAACTAACACAAAGAACGTAGGCAGAAGGACATATCATGCTGGGTAACTGCAGCTCAGCTCCCACTCTCTGGGCTAGTTTCGGCACCCCTGCTGGACACCTATTCTGGCAGGATACCTGGATAACCACAACTCTGGAATGAACAGGTCCTAATAAGAAATGACTCACTGCGTAACTCAATGTCGTAACTATCCATTGATTGGGACCAGCTCATTCCCATATCTGAGGACCCCTACGAATGAGATCCTTATGACATGTAATGGTTCCCCTGCAGACATTTATAGCGGAAGAAACAACAGACCTCTCTGAAATTCCTCAACAGAAAAATCGCTGTGAATTTCCTACTGTGATGTGCTCTCTAAATTGACCTGCTTCATTGTGAGACAGCTGTAGTGGTCTTCTTGTTGGATGCTACACTGAGAAGGCTGCAATCTGCAGCTGATATCCCCAAATGAAAGTGACATGTCACGTTATGAGCGGACTTCACTCGGACACCCTACTCAGCGCATTAGGTTTCCTGAAATGTCATCAACTTTCTGCACTTTATTACACTGCCATACCCTAAGGCCTAATTTACACGTCCGCAAAATGGATCCGCATCCCATCCGCAATTTTGCGGAAAGGTTGCAGACCCATTCATTTCAAAGGGGCAGGAATGGATGTGGACAGCACACTATATGATGTCCACATCCGTGTTTCCGCAAAAAAATAGAACATGTCCTATTCTTGTCTGCAATTGCGGACAAGAAAAGGCATTCTCTATATAGTGCCAGCAATGTGCGATCCGCAAAATGCGGAATGCACATTGCAGCCGTCCATGTTTTGCAGATCCGTGTTTCCGCAAAACACACTACGGACGTGTGAATTAGGCCTAAGGGTGCTCGTTTACGGCATGGTGGGACCACGGAATCAGCATGCAGATTACCGCTAATTGCCAGGCTGCACCAGTACTGCAAGTACTGTTGTAGGATAGGTCAGGATGTGGTGAATGAATAGTTACAATAATGAGTTACGCAGCGAGTCATCTCTCATTAGGACCTGATCATTCCAGACATGAGTTGTGGTCATCCAGGTATTCTGCCAGCAATTAGCGGTAATCCACACCATGTACGGGCACCTATCAGGTGGTATCACACACAGTGTTTTTCCGAAAAACATCACTGTAATCTTGTATGCAATTGTTTGAGCCAAGGCAAAAAAGGATTCAAAAAGCAATAAGAAATATAAAAGATTATCTACTTCTCATTCCGCCGCAACCATTTATGAGTGTAGCTAAAAAAAATAAAAATAAAAAAAATTGGATTTTTATTACCGTAAAACCCCTTTTTTGACACAGCAAAGATCTTGTAGATTCTGGGCCCTCACAGGCAGGGCCCTCTTTCCTTCTGTACCAGTCGGTAACTTGTCTTGTTCATGCTTAGTGCAATTGTCTGTATTATGTATGTATACCCCTTATCATATGTACAGCGCTATGGAATGAATGGCGCTTTAATAAAATTAATCTTGAATATAGCACAAGGAAGCGGATACTAAGCAAAAAGTGTTAACTCCTCCCACCAGCTATAGTAGCCCCTCCTGCAAGCACTGAGCTAATCGGTGTCTCCAGAAGCAGTAGGAGAAAAACATGAGTAAAAAGGAAAATGAACCCATGTAACCAATAACATGTCCGGACCAACGTGAAAACAGCCCAGGAAAGGTAACCATGCACAGTGAGATGTGAAGATAACCGATAATATACAAGAGGGGTGCAAGAGGGGTGTCCCCCAATGAACAAGACGAGAAAGCGTTAAAAAAAAAATCCCATTTTCTCATTCGTGTCATTGGGAGACACCGCAAAGACCAGGGGACGTTGTAGATTGTCCCTATGGGTAAGAAGAAAAAAATAACTTGAGTAGCATGACTGCTTACAGCACCCTGCGACCCAGAGCCGCATCAGAGGATGCAAAGGTATAAACCCTATAGAACTTCGTGAAAATGTGTAGGGAGGACCACATAGCTGCTCTGCACACTTGCAAAGGGGAGGCCTTGTGCCATACTGCCCAAGAGACGCTAACCACTCTGAAGGAATGAGCTGTCGCCTGAAGGGGGGGGCGTCCAGCCCTTGGAACAATAAGCCTGCTGATAGACGTTCTGATCCAGTGACTGATAGTAGACTTGGCGGCTGCCAGATCTTACAAAAGGACCACCCGGAACTACAAAGAGGGAGTCTGCTTGTGAAAAGACGCCGTTCTGTCCAGATTGATTTTGAGTGCTCGGACCCCGTCCAAGGTGTAGAATGCTTCCTCCCTTGCAGTGGGCTGTGACTGGAAAGAAAGGAGGAAGGTCTATCTCCTCCTTCAGATGGAAAGAGGAGACCATTTTTGGCAGAAAGGGGGAAAACTGGTCTCAGGACAACCTTATCCTGATGCAGTCAAAAAACATGGTCTCAGCTGAAAGCGCCAGGGGCTCAGATGCTCGCCGTAACAAAGTGATGTCCATTAGAAAAGTGGCTGTCCAAGAAAGAAGGCAGAGGGATCTCTGTGAGGGGTTCCAAGGGGAATAGTTGTCCAAAACTAAATTGAGGCCACAGGGAGGAGTAAGCTGACGATAGGTACCATTCTTGGAAATCCCTGGATAAACGTACGGACTTCCGAGATAGAAGCCACAGGCCGTTAAAACAAAATGGGGACGACATCTGGCCTTTGAGGGAGCTTTGGCCAACCCCAAATTGAAGCCTTCCTGGAAAGAGGAGATAAGACGAGAAATGGAACAACAAAGAGGATGAAAGTGGTGGCCCTCACACCAGCGAAAGAAAGACCTCCATGTACAACTGTGTATTTTGGAGAAAGTCTGCTTCTTAGCTCTCAACATAATTTGCATTACTGGATCTGAAAAACCGCAATCCCTTAAGTTTTCCCCACCATGCCATCAAATAAACTGTGACTGAATGTGGGTGGAAGATCGGACCTTAGGAGACGGGATCTTCCCTGTAGGTAGTGGCCATGGGTTGTCTGCTAGCAGAGTTACCAGATCAGCATACCACAACCATCTGGACCAATCCAGAGTGAAAATGATCGGTGCGACGCCTTCTGCCTTAAGCCTCTCGAGAACCCTGGGGGCAGCAGCAGGGGGGGGGGGGGAATACGTACAAGAGCTTGAACCCGTGCCAGGAAATCCCCAGGGGTCTGTCGCTACCGCTCAGGGATCCCGGACCGGCCACAAAGCGTGGCACCTTATTGTTCAGCCTGGATGCCATCAGGACGTCTGTTACAGACTTTGTCAAAGGCAATGTCAGATAAAGCACCCCGAATGTGCATACCAGAAGTGAGTAGACTCCTCAGCTACAGCATCCCATGACAATGCAAATACCTGGTCTGTTGATGGAAGCAAAGAACGTACTTATCAGCTACAGCCCAAATGCTAGCATAAAGACGACACCAGTCGGAGCTACAACGTCCATTGGTTTAGTAAAATTAGCAGGAGATCCACCTGAGAAGGAAAAGTAGTCACAGTCACCAAACCTAGGTCCAGTGTGAAGGTTCCACCTGTAGAAGAGGAAATCCAGTAGCAGCTACAGCATACAATGCCAAGGCTGATACCCTGTATAGAGAGTAATGTGTTAGAAACTACAGATCCAGTGCCCAGTGCAAATGTATCATATAAGGAAGGCAGTAACGTCATTGCCATCACCGCAATGATGGTAAAAGCAAACACTTCCTCTGAGAGGGGGCCATACAGAAGTAGCCATGGCGGTTCGCAATTGCCATCACCGCCAAAGGGAGAAGCCCGGGAAAAACTCCTGCAGTGGCTTGTGCAGCCCTCTCCCCGGTCTCGAGCTTGCCGGGGGCCAGTTGTTGCGCAGCATAACTGCAGGAGGGACTGGGCTTGTTGGGGACAGTGGTGGCGCGGCATAGCTGCAGAAGGGACTGGGCTTACTGGGGTCAGCAGTGCCAGCATCAAAGCTGCAGAGACAGAAGATGGGGTGTGGGGAATTGAGGGTGCTCCCTTACGCCCAGTCTGGATTTGACTCCCAAGTCGCTCCCTTTGGTAGGGGTGGACCGGTGCCAGAGGTAGAGAAGGCCCAACTCTGGAGGGCGGTGGTGAATTTGGTGGTCCTCTTCTTTTTGTTATGTTTGCGCCCCCTAGTGGCAGCTGCTATACTCAAAGTCTTTGCTGTGTCCCCCAATGAACGAGACTAGAAAGGGATTTTACAGAAAAAAAATCCAATCTTTTTTCTGGTATGCACATTCGGGGTGCTTCATCTGCACAACCCCTTTAAATTTTTGCATATCTAAAAAAATTATAAATACTCACCTAATATTCCTAGCTCTGGTGTTCAGGACTAGTATCAATCTTTCCTGGAGAAATGCACAAAGCAGGAATGCTAGTTCTGCAGCATCAATAGGCATTAGCAGCCAGAGAACAGAGATCCTGTGTAGTCACACACATTGCTAGCACACAAATATTACAATATAAAACTCGGGTTTCACCCTTTAATTAATTGATTCAGGATTGTGACAGATCAATTCATATTCTAGCACATTACAGCATACCAAACCAGCTTCATCCTAAAACCTATATGCACCTTAGAAAACATGCAGATTAGCACTCCTTAAAGGGGTTTTCTCATTTCAGCAAATAGCATTTATAATGTAGAGAAAGTTAATACAAGACACTTACTAATGTATTGTGATTCTCCATATTGCCTCCTTTACTGGCTGGATTAATTTTTCCATCACATTATACACTGCTCGTTTCCATGGTCACAGACCACCCTGCAATCCCTCAGTGGTGGTCGTGCTTGCACACTATAGGAAAAAGGGCCAGGGACCGTGGTAGTGCGCATAGGCTTGTGCTTTTTCCTATAGTGTGCAAGCACGACCACACCTGATGGACTGCAGGGTGGTCGTAACCGTGGAAACAAGCAGTGAATGATATGATGGAAAATTCATCTAGCCAGCAAAGTAAGCAATATGGATAATAACAATACATCAGTAAGTCCTTTGTCAACTTCCTCTACATAATAAATCCTATTTGCTGAGGTAAGACAACCCCTTTAAGCCAGTTCTGGCTCTCTCTACAAGGAAAATCAGTATCCCCTAGCCAGCCAAGCATCCTGCTCTGTACTGATGAGGGACAAGAACCTGAAACAGTGGTCTACAGATGGGTTTTATTTTGGAGAAGCTCTTGGTTTGTCTAATATCCTCAGTCGTGTCGCACAGTTAAATGGTCAGACAGTAAAGTAGTAAAGGGCCACCTCCACTAGGTGGCAATACAGAGACAGATTGCTTTTCTTTGGAAGAGAGTTCATCTGCATATCCCTTTACCCATGGAGCATTGCATGGCCTACAAAACTCTCTACGTCTCCACAAGGAGAAACAGTACCTCCCAACGCCTCTGAACATGACATTTACCGTTAACATAATTGTATAAATACACAGTGAAATTTCCTTAAAATTTTGAAGTCTATGAACACCTTCAGGGGTGATTTTTTGATTACTCCTTTTTACTCATTTTAGGCTAAAATAATTGTTTGGTCTTTATTATAAATTTTCAGAAGGTTTTGTCATAAAGGGTTGTTTTAACCTAGCTGTGAGCATCTTACTTTTACTTTCACTCTGAGCTGTCATCTGAGGGCTATGCATATCCTTTATCTCTGTTAACACTTATTTAAGCCATATTATCAGTAAGATGAGAATTAAGCTATGGGCGTTTATGAGGTCAGGAATCAGAAATAAGAAACAGCATAAATACAGAGCCTGGTACTAGAGAATCCGAAGGCTGATTTTTTTTTTTTTTTTTAATAAAGACCAAATAAGAAAAAATGAGTACAATATAATAATAAAAAATTGCCCCCAAAGGTGTCCCTAGTCTTTAAGTAACTTTGTAAATAAAGGGCTTTACTCATGTTGCATTAATCCTGAGTTACAGCTTATACTATACTCCAGAGCTGCAATCATAATTCTGCTTGTTACTACTGGAAACAGTGAACAAGCTTGTCAACTCATTTTTGCCAGCTTACAATAACTGCTCAGGATAGACTTCATGTCTAATAAAGCAAACAAATAAAACCAGTTTAGTAGAGAACCCAGCAAAATTGTAAATACAGCTCTGGACTACTTAACAGGATGTACCGTTTTTTCGCCCTATAAGACGCGCCTAGGTTTTAGAAGAGCAAAATAAGAAAAAAAAATATGTTTTTTTCACAAGACCTCAGATCAGAGCCCCAATGTTAATTAGCTTTCAGCTCAGAGCCCTAATCGGACCTCAGATCAGACAAAAAACAAGATAAAACAAAAAAACTCAGCTCTCCAAATCCGGGCGCCGCCACACTCCTGAGATCCAGAACTCTCCATGCCGGGCTGTGACCCAACGTCGCACAGTGTGAGGTCACAGAGCACGTCTATGTCCTCACACTGTGCGCCGGTCAGTGTGCAGAGCCGGCAGAAGACCAGGGAACAGCGAGTACAGAGGCAGCACAAGAAGCGCTGTATTCACCGCTCCCTGGTCCTACTGTACTGATGAGCACTTCCATAATGGAAGCACTCATTAGTATTCGCCCTATAAGATGCTCTGCCATTTTTTCCCCAGCTTTGGGCGAAAAATTGCGCCATATAGAGCGAAAAATAGGGTAACTCAATACAAAGTAAGTAATGCAACCCAATTACAAAAGCACTGAACCTTTTATGTAGATTGATTCTATATGTAAACGGTTGAACAGGAACTCTTCTGGTTTACACGCCAGACACATTCACCTCGCCACGTTATCCCTGTTCATCTCAATTCATTACTGCAAATATGGCAGTGACCGATCCCAGGAGACACCACCTGTCACCACAGGAAGCTGTCTAGACTTCATCAAAAAAATGAGACATAATGCTCCACTAATGCTAACGCCAACACTTGGAGGAGGAGGATCAGTGTAAACCAAATAAATAGGATTGTAGGAAATGTATGTGGCAGAGGTAGGTAGCATGGGCCACACATGAAAAAGCATGGGACGGAGAGCAAAGAGAGAAGCAATGTACAAGGAAACATCCCAGTCTCAGCCGCCATCCTTTCATGGGAAACCATAAATTTCACGTCTCATCATGTGTGGATGAATGCAGAACAACGTTCGTACTGGGCTGGGGAAGAGTCACGTGAACAGGTCTTTTTTTTTTTTAGAAATGTGTCTAGACTTGTATCTCCAGGTCTAAGGAACAGGTCTTGTATTAGTCTGGCAGTCACGTATCCTCATCCTCTTCATCTTCACCTCCTCTGAGTAGAAGCTCCATGTCTGTGCTCAGAGACACTCTGTGTTCTGTGTGAATTTATCATAGAAAGAAAACAATTAGACCTATGTATATAATATTAAATACATATATCTCACAAAAAGTTAGGGATATCTAGCTTTCGGGTGAAATTTATGGAAAACGTAAGAAGTTCCCGCTACAGTGATATTATTTCATGAAAGTAGGGCATTTAAGTAGAATCAGCAATGGTGATTTCCTCATCTCAAACAATTTAGGCTACCTTCACACTGGCGTCTTGTGCAGACGGATATGTTCAGATAATAGAACTGTCTGCATCTGTTCAGAACGGATCCGTTTGTATTATCTTTACCATAGCCAAGAAGGATCCGTCTTAAACACCATTGAAAGTCAATGGAGGACGGATCCGTTTTCTATTGTGCCAGCGAAAACGGATCTGTCCCATTGACTTACATTGTGTGCCAGGACGGATCAGTTTGGCTCAGTTTCATCAGACAGACACCAAAACGCTGCAAGCAGCGTTTTGGTGTCCGTCTCCAAAGCGGAATGGAGACTGAACTGATTAATTCTGAGCGAATCCTTTTCCATTCAGAATGCATCAGAATGCAAACTGATCCATTTTGGACCGCTTGTGAGAGCCCTGAACGGATCTCACAAACGGAAAGCCAAAAAACGAGTGTGAAAGTAGACTTATTTAAACAAAAGCCAACACCAGTGGTAGGTATAACAAAAAATGTCAGTGTCTCAATGACCATGAGTGTCTCTCATGGTCACGTGGCATTGACCATCAATTACGACGACTTCTCCTGCTGTTCCCAAGTCGACTTATTGTCTGCTGAGGCATGGCATCCCACTCTTGTTAAAGGGCGGCCCTCAAGTCATTGGGGTTCTGGGGTACAGAGTTACAAGCCTCTACATGGCAATTCAGCTGATCCCATAGGTTTTCAATGGAATTCAGGTCTGGAGACAGTGCAGGCCACTCCATTTTAGGTCCCCATTCTCCAGCACCCGTTTCCTAATGATACGACCTAGATGAGCTGACGCATTGTCGTCCATGAAGATGAAATTAGACCTGGATAAATGATGTTATTCAAGTAGTATGGGCTTGTCACTGTACTATTCACAAAGTGTAGGGCAGTTCTGTATTGACTAGACACATCTGCCCACACTGTAACACCACCACCAAAAGCTGTTCTGGTGACAACAGTGGCTGATGCATAGTTCTCTCCTTGACATCTCCAACATCGTTGGCAGCTGTCTGAGAACATCCTGCTTGAAACCTTGCAAAGGCGAGGTACCGTTGATCAATTGTTAGGTGTCGTCTTGGTCTCATGATGTCAAAATGTGAACAGCATGATGAGGAGGACTGTTTAAATACCAATTCTAATTGAACCACAATCAAACACCTGTTGTGTAAGTTGTGCAAAAAGTACTGAAACACTGAACAGTTAAACATGTACACTCAAAAGTTTAAAGGCCACATTAAGTTAACCTGTAAAGGTTAGAGTTAGAGCATTTTAGGTTCATCCAGAAGTTTCACCCACAAGCCAAATATCCCTAAGTTTTTGAATGTAGTGTATGTATATATACCTCTACAGCAGCCCACTCACTTAACTTTGACCTTCACAGCAGCCTGCCCCTTTAACAGTGAGTTCCACAGTACCCCACCCCCTTAACAGTGACCTCTACAAAACCCGCACTTTAACACTGACCATAGATTATAGTCCCCTCAACTGTGACCTCCACCATTCCTGGCCCCCTTAACAGAGACCTCCACAGCTACTGCCCCTTTAACAGTGACTGCCACAGTACCCCGCTGCCCCTGTAATAGTGGCCTCCACAGTCCCCTCCTCCCTTAACAGTGACCTCCACAGTGGCCGACCCTTTATTAGTGACCTCTACAGTACCCAGTCTCCTTGACAGTGATTTCCACAATAACCCACCCCCTTAACAGTGGCCTCTACAGCAATCTGCCCCTTAACACTGACCTCCATAGCGGACCGCCCCCTTAACTGTGACCTCCACCGTTCTCTGCTCCCTTAACAGAGACCTCCACAGCGCTCACCCCTTTAACCTGCCCCCCTTGACTGTGACCTCCATAGCACTCCACTCCCTTAAGAGTGTCATCCACAGCACCTTTAAAGCTGACCTACAGCAATGAAGAAAAAAGGCTGGGTTGTTATGGAAACCTGGTGTAAAACTGTATGTATGTGGAGACTAAGGGCCTGCGAGCTTCTATTGGCTGATAAGGGTCATGTGACTAGGCTTCTATTAGCTTATGCATTTTTTGCGAATATCTCAGGAACGGTACGTGCTAAGGAGCGGAGACCCAGTCTAAAACCTTCCTGGACACCTGATGTACCTGTCTGCCAAATTTCGTGATTGTAAGTGCGATGGAGTGGATTCCTTTAGCGGACATACAAACATACATACACTCAGCTTTATATATTAGATATATACACACACGCATAGAGATGCCCCTGTACTAAGTTACCTTTAGTATGGGTGGTCCTTAAAGCAACATGCAGTGCAATGCCAGAGATGCAGACGCCAAATCCCGACCAGTTGAGTAGGCTCAATTTATCACCAAAAAGATGTGCCGCCAATAACAACACGCAGAGTTCCTGACAACAAAATGGTAATGTCAGGCAGGGCTATGTAATAAGGCCAGCTAATATACAGTAATTCTATTATCAGAAGGGAGTGATCTAATAACGCAACAGCTGTGGAAGAGAAATACAAATCTATTCCGCCAAGTAAGTCGCTCAGCAGAATATGGGTGGTCATAAACCTGTCATTACACTCCCATCCAGAGAATGGCAGGGGATAGAGGGTCGTGTGAGGAGACGTGTCCATCAGCAAAACCCACTGATACACACTGCACATGCGCTAGTTACCTGGATATCCTGAGCAAGCTTTCATCTGTGCTTTTACAGGTCTTGGACATCAAGGAAACTAGATCACGTGCAGTGTGTCTCAATGGAGCTGTTGATGGGCGTGTTGTGGCATGACCTTCTGACTACCTCTCCTCCTTGACTCACGGGGCCAGGTTCCTGCATAGTCATGTTGTCTGACCCTGTCAATCAATAATGAGAGGAAGGGGCTCGCAGAAGAAGCAGGAGTGACTTGGGCCCGCCCTCGGTGCACTTAACTGCCTATTTGCATGTGGATTAAAATTATGGATTTTTCTACAAAAGGAAGCAATGATCACTAAGTGAAAGGTATCGTTACCTTCAGCTGAGCTAGCCCTACAGGACAGTGTGCCTGGCTTAGCAGTGAACCTCTGGGTGATAGTCTCCCTTTAACACCACCACAGAAGATTGACAATGATGAGGCTTACTGGATGGACACTAGGCGGGAACTGTACCTTGAAGATGCCAGCGATGGACAGGGTAAGACTGGAAGTTTTCGAAACCAGTAGAAATTCTGAATATCCAAGGCCAAATGCAAGCAGTCCTCCCACACCAAGGGTGGCCAATACAACAAGCAGGCTCTGGGCATCTTGATAGCGAAAAAGCTGCGTTGATGTGGATACGTGCAGACCTAAGAAGTAAGAGGAACAGACCAAGGAACCACAGTCACCACTAGTGTTTTATCACTGGACTGTGAGAATTGGATGCCTCTAGTGGTAGCGCAGCCACTTCACTTTCCAAAAACGAGGGAATGAAGTCTGGGAAGACTGGGTGACAACCCACATGAAAGTTTAAATAGCATCCATACTGGTTGTCATCTAGTTTTCTCAAAAAAATAAAATATTAAGAATCATTAGCTGGTAGGAGGACCTAGCACTTTTTACACTTAGTGTCGCCTCCTAGTGGCAGTACCTACACCTACAGTTTTCTGAGTCCGCCTATGAGAAAAAAAATTTACCAGCTCGACAAAAGACAAAATCAAGGACCCCACAACTGTAAAGAAAGCGGTAAATCTCACCTTCAATGCCAATAAAGAGCGGAAATAGACTGAGGAACATGAGAGGCTGTAAATGAAACATGGTGTCTATGGGATTCTGTAAACCTGGAAGAAAAAAAGCAAGATGAGTAACAGGCCTGGATCCATAACCACTGCACTGAAGGACAGGAAGCCATAATTATAGGAGGCCTGTCACGTCCTACAGCGCTCAGGGTCCACGTATAGCTGACAAACCCAACCTCAAAATCCATCAACAATTTCTGCCTCTTTCCTTTTTTAAAGGGGTTTTCTAGGAGTTAAATATTGATGATCTTTCCTCAGGAAAGGTCATCAATATCAGATTGGTGGGACAATGTGCCGTACAGCGGCTGTGCTTGTATTACAGCTCAATCCCATTCACTTGATAAGGACTGACCTGCAGAAAGGCCATGTAACTGACGGACATGACGTCACAGGCCTAGGAGGGGGCTGCAGGGCTTGCTCAAGTAACATGCCCCTTTGCAACAGCTAATCGGCAGGGGTTCCAGACGTGTGAATCCCGCCGATCTGATAAAGACAACTTATTCTAAAGTTAGGCCATCAATACATATCTCCAGGAAAGCCTCTTTAAGAGATCTCCTTTTAAGAGAGGTGCCATAAGGGGGGACAGGCATCTCTAGCATGGCTAGTAGACTTAGAGGGAAATGCAGAGGGAGGATAACGAGAAATAGGCAAGAGCCTTTAGCACTGGAGAGTATAGGGATAACCTGTGGGTAGGCGTTAAATTTAGGACAGGGACAGGCCAAGTAAAAAAAAAAAAGGGGAGACCAAGTAGTGGTAATATCATTACCTACCTTTGAGATAGAGACCGACACCCAGCTTACCATTTTGAGATGTTGTGTGATGTTTAAAGGGGTTGTCTCACTTCAGCACATGGCATTTATCATGTAGAGAAGGTTAATACAAGGCACTTACTAATGTATCGTGATTGTCCATATTCCCTCCTTTGCTGGCTTGATTCAATTTTCCATCACATTATACACGGCTCGTTTCCAGGGGTTATAACCACCCCTGCAACGCAGATACGAGGTGGCCCGCTACGGGATTTGTTCATATGCGTACCTTTGTGATCTCCCACGATCTCGACCACGAGAGAGGCCAGCGCTTTTTCCTATAGTGTTCAAGCACGGGCACCGCTGATGGATTGCCGGGTGGTCATAACCCCTGGAAGCAAGCAGTGTATAATGTGATGGGAAAATGAATCCAGCCAGCAAAGGAAGCAATGTAGACAATCACAATACCTTAGTAAGTGCCTTGTATTAACTCTGTCTACATGATAATTGCCATTTTCTGAAGTGACACAACCCTTTTAAGGCATGATCACCGAACATATCAGCATTATCATTTCCAATGTTATGGTGAGATTTTTAATACCGTAATTAGCATTACATCTACAGAACTCTTCATAATGTACAGATGTCGTTCTACTGCTGGCACTTACCTAGCTCTGCTTTCTGCATGAGGATCTGAGTGAGGGTCCACCTGATCCCACCCAGGCACGACGCAGCAAGAACCAGAAAAAACCCTCTGGCATCAAACTGTGTTGACTTGAATGTGAACATGAAGAGGCCTCCAGAAATAAGCAGCACCACAAGGATAAGAGCTGGTTTCTACAGGAGACAGGAGGAATAAGAGTGAGTGCCAAGACATCAACTTGATTTATTGCACATTTTCACTCACATTGCGAGATGTCCACCAGAACATCAATACTAGTGGCAGCTGCAGAGATGTCATGTCCACAACATGTGACCGCTGCAACCAATCGCTGGCCTCAAGCGGTGCACCCGAAGGGGTCAGCGATTGGCTGCAACAGTCACACTGTTGACGTGAGATCACCACTGCAGCCAGCTAGATAGAAACCATGCCAGGAAAACTGAAGCAGTGATGCAGGATCTGGCAGGTAAGTACTTACACGCTCTTCACTGCAGCTTGATCCAAAGGGTTGTCTGGTTTCATCCTGAAACTAGATAACCCCTTTAATAAACCCTATAAATGGAGTGGAGAATTGATAATCCCACTCACATAGGATGACTTACAGACCGATACAGGGACAGTTGTCAGTCCTTCTCTGTAGGAGGGGTCAGCAGGACTCTCATTGTTTCTCCAAGGAGTCCTGTCACAATTTACCCTGCTTTTCACACAGAAGTCCTGATCCAAATCATATAACATATATCACAGTGCTCATGGTACTTTT
Organism: Bufotes viridis; assembly: GCA_033119425.1. Taxonomy (NCBI): domain Eukaryota; kingdom Metazoa; phylum Chordata; class Amphibia; order Anura; family Bufonidae; genus Bufotes; species Bufotes viridis. Next base: position 243,400,042 of record CM065594.1, on the reverse strand, counting down.
CCATTGCAGTCTAATCCCTCGCCCTAATTACTGCCTTTGATCAGCCAGCTACATTGGCAGACAACCTGTACCTGCAGCATGACATATTAGGGAAGCACGCATTAGAAGTATTATCTTGGCAGGTGCGTAAAGTTTAATTCCCCAGAGGCAATTCAGGTGACACGCAGGAAGCTGAACTCTGAACCCCAGCAGACGCCATCTCCACCCAGCACCTGCCCCGAAGTGACTCACCGGTTCCTCTAACTTGAAGAGCAGTGAGAAGAGGAGGATGAAAAGAACAGCAGAAGACTTGGTCATGGTGTACCTGGTGACCATATGAAAGGAGCGTTAGGAGGCTTATACCTTATCCCGCCACCACTAGATTTATATGACCGGCCCCAACTCACAGAGACACAGTGATGTACAGGAAGCTCCAGTTGGAAAGTCCAATGTCCAGAGCAGTGGCCAGAGCTGAAAACAGAAAAAAGCGACCATCATTGGAGGCCCGTAAAGTCAATGAAGGTCTAGATGTATACGCTGGCACAGAAATGAATCACAGTAAAGGGTGATTTAAGGCATTTTGAGGAAATCATTACTGCAGTTGGAATCATCAGATAAGTTTACAGGGGATGTCCACGTTTTTTTTTTTTTTTATCCCATCCATCAGTGGGACCTGTGAAAGGAAGTATACTTGCCTGCTTCCCACCACTCATTTGCAGTCCTGTGGGTCTTGGCCTGTCTTCGCGGCACTACGGTCCCTGCATGCAAATTTCCTCCACACTGCAGCCAATGACTGGCTTAAGCGGTGACGTGTCCCCAAGTGGTCCTCACACTGTTGGACTGTTGGGTTACTGAGACCAGTCACTGCTTGCAAAGTGGCGCAGGAAGTTTCCATGTGGGGACTGAAAGGAGTGGGATATCTGCTCTGACGGAGCTTTTTGTAGAGTCCAATGGGGGGCACCTGACCCAGGAGGATGGGCTTCCGTTTGCAGAATGCTCAGTTTACTCCTGCGGATTTACCTCTGTTTGCCCATAAGGTAATTACAGCCCTGAGAAAACGTCACAACTCAAGGGTTGTAATACAATACATCAGCTGATACTAAAGCCTGGCCACAGGCCAATTGAGCAAGCGATTTTCAGGAGGGAAGCGTCCCCTCCCAGCAGTTGCTTGCTAGCTAGCTGAGGAGACCGCTGCCATTACATTCAACGATCTCCTCCGCAGCATGGGGAGGAGTGATCGCTATGCCATCGCTCATCCCCATACCGTCTAGTGGCTTGCCTAAAAATGCTTAAAAATCAGAATTGCTCAATGAACAAGCACTCCTCCTTCTGCAATGTATGTAGGACAAGAGAATGTATTAAACCCAAAATCAACTAAATAAATATAAAATACATAAAAATTCATAAAAATAAATTAGAAATCAGCATGATCCAATGTTCTACATTATAGTAATAATAATTTCATAAAATAGTGTCAATAAAATATCAACCAATATCGTAGCACATAAGGGTAATTCATGCAATAGGGTTATAAATCATGATAGACAAATAATTGCATAATAACTATAACCATACAATCATGTAGTAAATAATGTTCGTTCGGTGATCAAAGTCTCTTGTAATTAATATCCTGAAATCATGATTAATAATATCCTGCAGATGTGATTGTTATTTTGTATCCACGAATGATCTTCTTAATGGTAAAAACACTATTATAAATCAAATAGTTGAAACACGGCAGTAATATAGGATGAGTACTGTTAATATCGAGTAGTTCATCTGTAGCAATTAAAATGGAATGGAGCTAGGGGGGGCGTGTCTGGACGCCAACCAAGATGGCCGCTTGAGTGCTCGGCTCCCGCCTGCACCACCGCAAACTGGCCAGCGACACCCATAATACTGGCCACATGGGAAAGAAAACTGCTCCCCGCAGGTCCTCTCCTCCTCCCCGATCTCTCTCGCCATCCAGGACTCTGGAGGAGTGCTGGACATGGGCCCCCAGGACGGCTCTCCCTGCAAGGCACTCCACACAGCAAGGAGCCTCCTGCCATTGCTCGCTCGCTCCCTCCCACCACCCCAGCATAGCACCCGAGCAGGAGCGCAGAAGACCCACCGGAGGGAGAGATCAGCCATCCCCCATCACAGAAGCGGCTCCATCATCTGGAGATCTTGTACCCCAGAAGACCGGACTAGAGCTCTCCTCTGCAGCAAGGGAATTTCTGCCTGCCGCTCCCATGCGGTCAGGGGACAACAGGGAGGGACTGGAGGGAAGTGCAAAGCAGATGACCGAGGATCCAGGTACTGTGACCTTACCCACCCCACAGATCCCAGCCTCCTCATGCTCTCCTAGAAGACCACATATATGGCCCTTTCTGGGGACCACTGGTCTGCTCCTCTAGAGGGTATCCCACCTGCCCTAGCCACTGAAAACAGTAGCTCCCCATTCCCTACAGATGCCTGGGCTATCTCACCAAACCCTCCTCCGCTGGCTGCTATATCTCTCTCTGCTGCTCCTGACCCCCCACATTCCTGGGAAGTGTACCTCAGCCAATTCCCTACAAAGGAGGACTTTTGGATGCTCATATCTGAAGTTAAGGGAGCCTGCAGGGCAGAGATCGCTGCTGTCCGCTCTGATATTAAGCACATTGTCGACCGTGTGGACTCATTAGAAAATGCACTCGATGACACCAGGCAGTACATCTCTGCCCTTCACGTGTCTGTAACATCTCAAACTGCGGCTCTCTGAGAAATGGGTCGGCATCTGGAGGACCTTGACAATAGGGGTCGTAGAAATAATATCAGAGTCCAGGATCTACCAGAGGCAACTGGGGATGAAGACCTTTTTGTCACCTTGGAGGCTATTTTTAAAATGATTCTCGGAGAGCCGCCCTCACATAAGATTAAATTGGATAGGGCCCACAGAGCGGTCAAACCCAAGGGCACCACCACTCGTCCCAGGGACATAATTTGCTGTGTCCACAATTATACTCTCAAAGAGGCCATTATAGCGAAGGCCCGGACTCTACACAATTTTGAATTTGATGGGGCCCCCGTACAGCTTTTTCCTGACCTCTCCTGGCTTACTCTACAAAAAGGAGACACCTACAGCCTCTTCTCACACTGCTGCGAGACCGTCAAATAGCATATCACTGGGGATTTCCATTTGCCTTGACTGCGTGCCAGCAGGGAAAGACAGCAACCCTCCGCGCCTTTTCAGATCTGCACCCTTTCTGTGAGATGTTGGGACTTCCTGTACCTACAATGACTGACTGGGAGATCGAACCCGAAACCCCCCGCCACCACCGCCCCCGCATCTGGTTCCAGGTGGCAAGGAAGAGAAGAGCGGGTCCGAATGCAGGTTCATCCTCATCCTTGCAGGCCCCCTCATCCCCAGGACATCAGTCGCCAGTCTGATCTCTCTAACCTAATTGGAGGGGGATGACCCTGATTCTGACTCTGAGCTACCCATACGGCTCGTAGTTCTCTATTGTTGCGGACATCCCACATTCTTATGTTCCTATTTGCCTTACCTATTTGCTATATAGCCAGTTACTTATATAGTTTTATCCTGTTTTCGCTTTCATGGTGCGGGCTTACCCAAGCACTGGTTAACCTTAGTAGGTCTTGTTAGTCAGTATTTGCTCCACAAGGAGCCCGTCAGTTGACTTCTGACACCGCGACCCTGGAAGAGGCTCTGTTTGTTGCCTATAGCAGGGATATACATCCCTGGGAATCGTTATTCAATGTCAGCTTTGTTTTTTAGTTTCGTCTTGTTTTGTGTTGTCTTCCCCACCCTCTTGTTTCCATCTCCCTTTCTAGCTACCTCACACTCTTGGGTCAAAGCTCTTCTGAACCCTGATCCCGGCACTGGACGAGAATTCACCAGGCGTGAGGTTATTTGGCTAACGATCAAGAAATACACAGAATTACATCATGTGAATATTGGTGAGCTGTATTCTTCCTACAATCCACTTTTTCTTACATCACCATGGTGCAGTGTATGACCCTAAATGTCAAGGGACTCAACTCCAACGCCAAGAGGAGACTTTTACTTTTGGAGTTTAAGTCCCTCAAGGCGGACATAGTGTTTCTCCAGGAAACCCACTTTGACGAAAATTCCTCCTTTCGCTTAGCAACTCACCCAGATCCTACTGCATACTCGGCTACCCATTCTCGCCGGAAGGCGGGAGTCGCAATTCTCTTATCAGCCCACTGTCCCATCAGAATAGAATCTTCAATATTAGATCCGCAGGGGCGCTATATTATTTTGAGAGGTAAACTTGCAGGTCAGTCAGTTCTTTGTAATTTATATGCCCCGAATTAGGGGTGGACGGTATAGGCGATATAAATTTGTGCCACGATATGGATTTCGTGCATATCGCCGGACCGCGATATGATCTTGAGCGGCAGTTCCGATCGGAGTCCCAACAGTGTAATGCTGGGACTCCGATCGGTTACCATGGCAGCCAGGACGCTACTTAATTCAGACCTCAAGATATTCACTAAATTACTGGCCTCTTGCTTAAATGCTTTTCTCCCCTCATTGATCTATAAAGTTCAGGCAGGTTTTGTTCCATGTCGACAGGGCAGTGATAATACACGGCGGAACATTGACTTGCTGGAGGTGGTTGGCCGCTCAGGGGAGGAGGCATTGCTTCTTAGTTTGGACACTGAAAAAGCGTTTGACCGCCTAAGCTGGACGTTTCCGTTTGCGACCTTGAAGGCATACGGTCTCTCTGGCCATTTTGTTCAGGCCATTCGAGGCTTATAATCCTCCCCTACGGTGACAATTAGAGATCTCCTTGTCAAAGGGCATACACTCCTAATATCCATTCTGGAGTGCATTGCGGTGGTAAAGAGGACAATCTTACCTAAGATCCTGTACCTGTTTGAGACCTTACCCGTTCCAGTTCCCCTCAGAGATTTGAGATCTGTTCAGTCCCAGCTCCTCAGATTTATATGGGCTGAGAGACGCCATAGGATCCCTAGGTCTGTACTCCTGTCTGGCCAGCATCAGGGTGGTCTGGGAGTACCTGACCTGATCAAATATTATTGGGAAGCTCAGTTACGCTGCATCACAGCTTGGGCATCTGTGCAACCTTATTCTATTTGGATGCAGATAGAGAGACTCTGGCTGGCACCATACACCCTAATTCTCTGCTATGGTCTAGCCGCATAGTACGTCATCACCTAGGGAACTTTTGGGACCCATGGCCTGCACTAAATCCATATGGCGGACCTGTAGTAGTAGATTCCCTCTGATCTCCCACCATTCTTCCATGACTGTTTTTTTATATCACCCACTACTCCCAGCGAGTCTCACCACTTCAGCAACAAGACTATAGTTTGAGCGTGGTGTCTTTTGCTACGCAGACATTGTAGACCCATTCACTAGGGACCTATTATCTGTCTCAGCTATCCAGAACAAATATGGCCTTCCCCCTTCGACCAATTATTTCTATGTTCAGATTAGACATTTTGCCCAATCTATCTTCTCGGGATTCAATGTCTCCCTCCCGACGGTATTTGAGCGTCTTTGTAAAAGAGGGGTATATATGAAGGGGTTAATATCTGAGATCTACTCTATTTTGTTGATGCCTTCCCCAGAACGGATTCATAGACACTTTTATATGGTCCGATGGGAGGAATATTTGGGGAGAACTCTACCAGACGCACTCTGGCGCCTTATATGGAGGAGAGCGGCAAAGTCTTCAATGTCAGTTCTCTGTCAAGAGAACCAGTATAGGATACTAATGTACTGGTATCCCCCTCCTGATCTCCTCCATAGATTGAATCCAGCAGTCGCAGAGATTTGTTGGAGATGCGGGACAACTCGGGGAGCGCTGCACTACATTTTCTGGGACTGCCCCTTAATACGCACCTTCTGGTCCAGAATCAGCACTATTTTGAGTGATATTTTTGGCTCCAATATACCTACTGACCTCATATCCTTCCTACTTAATATTACACCAGCACAAATAAGAAAACATTCACTTAAACTGTTAATACAAGTACTGACTGCAGCCCGATGCCTTATAGCCCGCTTCTGGAAGCGATCTGACCCCCAAAAAAATCTCCGACCTATATGCTAAGGTGATGGAAGTTTCGGACCCTGCAATACACGACTGCTATGTTTCAGGATAAAGTAAATCCATTTCATGCCATATGGGATGTTTGGGACAATTATTGGGCTACTAGGCAACCCTGAGACGAGCCCAAGAGAATAATGTAACCCCTTCTAAGAGATTTATGTAGCTACCTCCTCCGGAACGTTCTCTTTAGGGTGGGATACCGTTGATATATTATGTGTTCTTTTGCTGAATACTTTGTGCATTCTGCCTTGTTTACTTTACTTTGTACGTTTTAGAAGCAAATTGGGTCAAAAAAGTGCCAGACGCGTTTTGAAGCACTAGCTCCTTCCTCAGTGGCTGTATATCATATATTCGGCTTTTCTCATTTTTATTGTCTTATCATAGCCAAATTCAGGACTTAGTTATTTTACAATTTGGTTGTATGCAAAACCTGTATATAGATCAATCGTTCTATTTAGTGTTTTTATACTTATTTGTTTCCTTTTTAATTGCTTTTCTATATTACTTGAATATAGTGTTTCCTTCAGTCACTCAGATGGAATATATCAGGTATGCTCAACCTGCGGCCCTCCAGCTGTTGTAAAACTACAACTCCCACCATGCTCTTCTGTAGGCTGACAGCTGTAGGCTGTCCGGGAATGATGGGAGTTCTAGTTTTGCAACAGCTGGAGGGCCGCAGGTTGAGCATGCCTGGAATATATGATAAAAATTTCTACTTTTGAACATCTGCGATTCGAATGCGGTTTCTATGTGTTTTTTTTTTTTGTTAAACTCCTTTTTTATTATTCCCAATCACTGGGGCAAATCACAGAAAAAACTATATATAAACCATCCTGCACAATATGGTATTAAATGTGCGGATGTGTATGGCTACATTTACAATCACAGAAAATAATGCACTATAAAAATAGATGCAAGCACAACATATGGACTAAGCCCTCACTCTTGATAAAAACACTTGGTCAATGCATTTTGATCAAAATACATCTAAGCCCACCTACCGGCGACAAGGTGGTTTCAGTTCAGGCGGGTTCCAATGCTAACCTATTCATGCTGTGGCCCATTTTTCAGGATTTTTGCATCTATTTTTATAGTGCATTTTTTTCTGTTATTTTGCCAGTCACTGGGACAATTTACATTTGAGAGAAAAGATTGCATCAATTCGTATTTGAAACAAAACTGACAATATGTATATGGAAGTCACTACATCACATAATTATATAAGTTGTATATTATCCATTATCTGTCTTGTTTAAATACGAATAAATTACCCTTATAAAAGAAGAAAAAAAGGGAAATCATGATCATGCGAACGCTCGTTAGCAATACCGCCCTAACTGACACTGTAACTTATCTGCTGTTGTACGCCAAGCCAGCACGGTGTATGGTGAAGAGAAGGAAAGCTGTGAAGATAACTATGTAATAAAGGGGACGCCATGGCACCAGAAATAGTGAAGGATGTAATAATGGGACTGTACCTGTCGGGGCCACTTTCTTGAGGTAGTCTGACCATGGCAGGATAACTCGTGTCCGTCTGCTGACACAGGTCATCAACGTTCTACTTAATGACGACAGGATGAAGGTCATCAGGAGATGAACAAGGGTCATAAACAGCGGGAACTGAAATCGCTGCAATAATCCAAAGAATAAGAAAAGATCTTCAAGGGGTTGTCCCACAAAAACGTTCTACGTTTTTCAAACCAGCAACTGGATCTGAATACTTTTGCAATTGCATGCAATTAAAAATTTAGTATAGGCACCAAGTTATTTACTAAAATCTATCTGTATAGCGCCACCTGCTGTTTGTTCTTTTTTGAATTTCCCTGTCCTGCTCACAGAGATGGACGCACATGCTCAGTAACTGCCACCAGCTGCAGCAGAATGGACACACCCCTGAGAAAGGACATGTCCTCTAAGCTGACAGCTTGAAATAAATCTAGCAGAACAATTGGGGCAATGAGGGGGAAAATGGGGAGATCTCTGGATCCATGTAAGGTACAGGGCTGGTTTTAGCTTTGTTAAAAAGAGATTGTCATGTACTATATGAGGTCTGATTTCGATTTTTTTACGTTAATCATGGTATAACCCCTTTAGAAAGAGCGTATGTCATTTATAACAATATACAAATTACTTCCTTCATTTCGTACCTTACAGTTGTAGCCATATGAGGGCTGTGTCTACTAAATGGGAGGAACCAGGTCTCTGTCTAGTGTATGAGCAACTTAAAAAGGTTTTCCAGGACCCAGTGGGCCCCACAAACCCCCCTTCATTACTCGTATCTCGCCAGTAGAAGAAAGATTCTAATATACTTACCGTCTCTATATTGCATGGATCGGCTGCTCAGGAACACAGGCGCATGATGCTCCTCTGAAAATCCTACATCTCCTAAGATCACGTCCTTTACCAGGTTTCCAGTCTGGTCTATGCACAGGACGTCACTTCCGCAGCAGAGGATCAGGAGTGCTGTGGAGGGGGCAGAACTATTCGTCTCCCTGGCACAGTGCAAACTCTTAAATCCAGCTCATCTACGCATGCTCCAGGGAGAAGAACATTTATGCCTCATCCACAACATGCGACATCCCATCCAGCACCCAGACCGGAAACCCGGTAAAGGACGCGACATCGGTAGATGCAGGATTTTCAGCAAAGGAGCGTCACGTGACTGGGTTCCCCAGCAGCCGACCCACACAACTTTCTTCTACAAGCGAGAGATGAGTAATTAAGGTGGGTTCGCGAGGGCCGCGCCCTGCAAAACTTTGGAGCAGCGATAACGTGGTCATCTACACATGTATCGCTGGCTTCTGCGGTGTTGAGCTTTATGCCACTGCAAGACGGAAGTGAAGGGAGAGGTGGCCACAATGTGTAAGGTGGGAATACCCTGTAGGCAGGGTGGATAAAAATCAATGATTTTTTTTAAAAAAATTAAAAAAAAAATCGGATTTATTTGATTTAAATCGGATTTTTTTGATTTAAAGTGGATTTTTTATATAAAATGCTTTTTGAGGACAATATATTACCATCCAAAGGTTATTCCATCATGAAATAAATTAGTTTTTTAATTATGTAGAATAAGGCTGTATATGTTTAATTTTTTTTTTTGTAAATAAATTCCATTAATCCATTCACAATGTCAGGCTCTTCCAGAGGTTTTTCTTAGATTATTGGGCAGTTTCTCTGCCTACAAGATATTATCACAGATGCTTGGTTACTTTTGCAGTTCTCAAAACTGAATGTGACTCAGCAGAGATCATATGCCTCTTCTTCACAGCAAATCTTCATCTACTTGCATATTATAAGTTATACCAGCAAGAATTAGTCTTAGGGCTACTTTCACATTTGCGTTCGGTGCGGGTCCGTCCAGTACTTGTACAGACGGATCCGCACTGAAAATACAAAACCAATGCATCCGTTCAGAACGGATCGGTTTGTATTATATGTGGAAAAAAATGCTAAGTCCCAAATAGATACGTTCTGACCCCCATTGAAAGTCAATGCAAACAGATCCGTCCCCATTGACTTACATTGTAAGTCAGGACGGATCCGTTTGGCTCAGCATCGCTAGGCGGACACCAAAACTCTGCAAGCAGCGTTTTGGTGTCCGCCTCCAAAACGGAAAGGAGGCGGTATGGAGCCAAACCAGTGCATTCTGAACGGATCCGCATCCATTCGGAATGCATTTGGGCTGAACGGATCAGTTTGGGGTCTCTTGTGAGACCTTTAAACGGATCTCACAAGCAGATCCCCAAACGCAACTGTGAAAGTAGCTTTACGTAGAAAACTATGATTTAAATAAAGCCTTACTGACTATTGATTTAAATCAAATCCACCCTGCCTGTATCATTTAATTAGGCCACCATGTGCCATGCTAAACCAGATGGGTCCTGCACTATGATCAATGCCGTCCGCTATGTGGCAGGTTGATCACCCAGCACCCCTACCTTCAGCAGCCACTTGTTATAAAAGGTAATGCCGATGGAGAAGGTGTAATAGAAAAGGACCAGGCCCACGGTCAGAAAGACCTTCCACGTTATGGCCCAGCAAGGTAGCGCCATCTTCTCAGCAAGACCATCCGTTTTCTGCATTCAGGTGGAAACGTCCAAGAGGGAACTGGGAAGAAAAATGTGAAGACGTATTAGCATTATTACAGCATTTCATCTAAACCCTAAGAATCTAACGCTGTGACAACCTCTGGAGCAACCATCTGCTTGTCCTATCAACCAGAGACCATGTTTTTTGTGTTTTTCTTATTCCAGGATATTTTAGAAAATGAAAGCACACCTCTGAGTGTACCCATCTCTGCCTGGTGCCAGTACGAAAGTGACCCCATAAAGTCTTTAGGGTACAACCACATGTGGCGGCTCTTCCTCAAACCTCCGATGAAACCACGACTGTGCAGTAGGGCTCCTCAGAGGGCTCTGCACCTTCAGCTTTATTCCGCTCTGCTCGGCTTTTCCAGTGTGCGGTGTACGGATCACATATATTATTCTATGGATCTGTACTCCGCATGCTGAAAAAGCCAAGCAGAGCCGATAAAACGCAAACCACAAAACACGGTCATGTTAACTCCGCATCACGGTGAGGACCCGCTGACTTCACAGGACATGTCCTAACTTTTGCAGAGCGGAGGAACAGACCCGAACGAACACTTAAGGGCCCCCCGTGTTTTTCCGTGAGCTTCCGCGTCCATGCCTCCGCTCCGCGGGCCTACGGTCATGTAAACGGGGCCTTAGACAATGCCACCCAGAGTCACTCCGTAACCAGCCTTAACCAGAGAGTCACCCCACTAACAGTGCCAACCAGACTCACCCCATAAACAGCATTAGACTGTAAATTTGCAAGCCAGAGCCACTGCAAGCGTCAGCCAAAGACTGACCCCATACGCCGTGCCCACCAGTCAGTAAAGCCAGAAAACATAGGTCGGGGATCAGTTACCTCCAACACGCCAGATGCTGCAAAACTACAACTCCCAGCTTGCTTCATTCACCTCTATGGAATCCTGAGAACCGCCAAGCAAGTGCACATGCTGGGAGTTGTAGTTTCACCACCACTGGAGTGCGAGAGATTGCTGATCTCTGCTATGGATAGTCCCAGCCAGAGACGCTCCAAGTGTCCACCAATGAAAGACCCCATAAACAGTGCCTGGCAGAAAACATTATACAAGAGACCCCTGTACCCACCTCCACCCGCTCGGATGTCTATAAGCAAAACTACAACTCCCAAAGAAACCTACCAGGCAGGGCCGGTACTATAATAAGGCAGACCAAGCGGCTGCCTTAGGGCGCAGAGAAGGGGGGGGGGGGGGATAAACTTTTTTTTAAATCACTTGTGGCGAGTTGCGCAGCCGGCCGCCCACCCCAGCCTGCGTGTGCCGCGCAGCCCTGGCCCTCACTCACAGAGCAGCAGCACGGTCACTCAGGGGGTGTGTGACTGGCGAGTGGCTCCGCGGCGGGCAGCTGTTGGTGACTGTGACTCACACACCCAGCCCAGACGGACTGTCGACTGCCATAGGGTAGGCGGTAGGTGATGAGCGCAGGGCGCAAAACATTTATAATTATTACACAACATTAATGGGGGGGTGGGGTCGCGGGTGACATGATGGGAGGGGGGACAAATCAAATGCCTGTAGTCTGTGCCATGGAGGGGGAGAAATGTGACAGGGGGGGGGGGTGCCATCAGGGGGCAGGGGGAAGTGTGACACAATAGGGGTCATAATGTGATCATGGGTGAAGGGGGCCCAAAATGTAGCTTTGCTTGTGTTGCACCGGTCCTTCTACCAGGCATAGTAGGAGTTGTAGTTGTTCACCAGCTGGAGATCAGCATGTGACACTGACAACTGTGAGCACCAACCGTCTGACAACACCAACCTGTCACCATGTGCAATCCCCTGCAGCCACACAAGTAACTTACCCCGGGTGTGTCCTCACTTATTCCCCCTGCAGCCTTAGCCATAGATCCAGCCCTGCAGAGTCCATGACAAGGGCTGCAGCCTTTATTACAGTCTATAGTCTGACCTAACATAACACGGACGCTGCACTTTTTCGATTGCAAGCTCTGTGCAACAGATGGGACTTCTCCATAAAGCTCGGGGCTATGCAGCGCGGCCAGAGCCTGGCAGGAGCCCCACGGGGAGCACAGGATTAGAACTCGGGATCACCACACCCACGAGCAATGACTGGCCTGAGCCCTTAGAGCACTCCACTACCCGGGGATCGCTCCTTAGCCAAGACGTGGCTCAGGCGCGGGGCATGCTGGGAGAACCTCGTGACGTCCCACAAGTCTGTCCTGCCAGTGCCGCCATATTGGTAGAGGCATCCGCCGTCAGTGAGGAGCCAGGGGTTGTAGTGCTGGCGGGTTCTTCTTATGTCTCCTGACTGGACTCTTGTAATTCATTGCCCAGTACAGGGGTCTTACAGCACTACACCTCCCAGTGTCAGAGAATCCTGAGAGTTGTAGTTTTGTGCAGGAGAGACACCTATCAGTCACCTATATTGCTGTGATCTGTGTTACACCAAGCGGTTTACACTCATAGAGAAAATTAAGTTGCCATATTTTAAAGGGGTATTCCCTTCTTGGACATTGGGGGCATATTGATAGAATACGCCCCCAATGCCTGATAGTTGGTGTGGTTCCACTTCTAGGAATGAAGCCTTTAGAAGGGTGCATGCCCATTTCTGTGGGAGTGAATGGAGCGGTGGCCACGTGCCGCTCGACTGTTTTTGGCAGTCCCGTAGAAATGAATGGAGGACGGCTGCGCATGTGCGGTGCGAGCTTCTGCACTTTGCAGGTGCCCGTTCTAAGGATAGGTGCAGGCCCTAGAGGTGTAACCCGCAACTATCAGACATTGGGGGCAATATCCTAGTTATATGCCCCCAATGTCCAAGATGGGGATAACCCTTTAACCCCTTCCTACCGCAGCCAGTTTTCTCCTTTCTGACAAAGCCTAATTTTGCAAATCTGGCATGTGTCACTAAGGCTACTTTCACACTTGCGTTCGTAATTCCGGTATTGAGATACGGCAGAGGGTCTCAATACCGCAATTAAACGGGTCCGTTTTGATTTTGCACATCAGGATGCATCCGTTCCGTTAGGATGCGTTTGTGTGAAATCAAAACGGAAAAAAACAAATCCCTCACTAAATACATTGAAAGTAAATGGGTGACAGGTCCGTTTTTTTAGGCTCCTAAAAAAACTGATCCGTCAACCATTGACTTACGATGTTTCCGTTTTTTTCCTGTTTTTATGACCAGACACAAAACCGCAGCTTGCAGCCGCAAAACAGGATGCTACTGGAACAGAAGACATCCTGATGCATCCTGACCTGATCTCTTTCCATTCAGAATGCATGAGGCCCAACGAAAATATTTTTTTCCCGGTATCGAGATCCTCTGCCGGATCTCAATACTGGAAAACAACGATGCAAATATGAAAGTAGCCTTATGTGGTAGTGCTCTCCCTTATCCAAGCCATTCTGACATTGTTTTCACTTGACACATTGCACTTCACATTAGTGGTAAATTTGGGGCGATATATCATATCTTTATGTATTTATAAAAAATTATGAATTTTCTGAATTTCACTTTTTCTGCTTTTAAGTGATACCTCACAAAATAGTTAATAATTAACATTCAAAAACTGATTTTTGAAACTTTGTTAATCCTTTAGGTGTTCCAAAATGGAGGTGAGATTTAACATTTTCATTTTGTTTATGCAGATTTTCCATTTTAATCCGTTTTTTCCTGTAACACAGCAAGGGTTAACAGCAAAACAAACTTCAATATGTATTAGGCCTTATTCACACATCCGCAAGTGTTTTGCGGAGCCGCGGATCCGCAAAACACGGACACACCGGCAATGTGCATTCCGCATTTTTGCGGACCGCACATTGCCCGAACTCCATAGAAAATGCCTCTTCTTGTCCGCAATTGCGGACAAGAATAGGACATGCTCTATTTTTTTGCGGAGCCGTGGACCGGAAGATCGGCGGCGCGCTCCGCAAAATCGGATGCGGAGAGCACAGTGTGTGCTCTCCGCATCGTTCCCGGCCCCATTCACAGTCAATGGGTCCGCATGTATTCCGCAAAATTGCGGAATACATGCGGACTACATTGCGGATGTGTGCATAGGGCCTTACACTGATTCTGCAGTTTACAGAAACACCCCACATATGGTTGTAAACTGCTGTATGGGCACACAGCAGGCCTCAGAAGGGAAGGGACAACATAGGGATTTTGGAGGGCATATGTTGCTGGAATGGTTTTTGGGCACCATGTCACATTTGAAGAGACTCTGAGGTACCCCTAGAAAGAAAAAAGGACCTAATTTTGTAAACTATAACCCTCAAGGACTTTTTCAAGGGGTATACCGAGTGCTTTGACCCAACAATTAAGAAATATTTGGTTTTGAAAATGAAAAATTTCATTTTTTGCCCCAAATTTTTCACATAAGTAATAGAAAAATATCACCCCACAATTTGTTACGCACTTTTCCTGAATATGGCAATACCCCATATGTGGTCGTAAACTGCTGTATGGGCACACCGCAGGGTTTAGAAGGGAAGGAGCGGCATCTGGTTTCTAACATAGAATTTGCTAAAAATGGTTTTAAAAGCCATACATTTTTTATTAGCTGAGCTGGGACTGGGTGTCGTTTTTTATTGGTACCATTTTGGGGTACGTATGACTTTTTGATCCGTTTTTATACTACTTTTTTATTTTTATGGAGTTCCCCATGCGGTATTTATACAGTATGATATCTTACAGATGAAAAACAGTGACAAAGAAACAAATACACCCAATCCTAACTAAATAAAAAAAAAAAAGAAAAAAAAAAAAGGACAAACTAACACGCAATCTGCAACAAAATATGACAATGAAAAATATAACTTATTTTTAATTAAAGTGATTTTATGATGCAAAGTTAGTAAAACATGAAAAAATCTATATAAATCTGGTATCACCACAACCATAGGAAGAATAATCATCTCATACTGAATACCAAACAAAAAGGAAACCCGCGCTGCTCAGAATAGGTATAAATTCACATTAGGAGTAAAGGAGGAGTGTCTTTGCGATGTTATTCCTCAGTATCCTGCGTGGATTACCACAAAAGTCGATGCTCTAATCTCCTAGAGAACAGAAGAAATGGCCCGACATAGGCTACTTTTACACTTGCGGCAGGACGGATCCGACAGGCTGTTCACCCTGTTGGATCCATCCTGCCGCTATTTCGCCGTGCCGCCAGACTGCCGCTCCGTCGCCATTGACTATAATAATAACTTTTTAGTCCGACGGCCTCTGCTGTGCACTGCCGTGTTGCGCAGGAACTCCACCCCCGCCCCCATTATAGTCAATGTGGGACGGAGCGGCAGTCCGGCGGCACGGCGAAATAGCGGCAGGATGGGTACTGGGTACCAAACATGGCGATTTTTCACACGCGTGTGCAAAACGCATTACAAACGTTTGCACCTGCGCGGAAAAATCGCGCATATTCCCGCAACGCACCCGCCTCTTATCTGGGCGTCAAACATGACGCCGGTGTGAAAGAGGTCTTTATAATGAGTCTGTGCTTGCTCCAAGGACAATTATCTCAGCAAGGGCTGACTTCCTGGAGTTGTGGTGGAGGGCTTGTGTTTATACACAGCAGCCAGTCAGATCAAGCAGAGCTGCAGTGTAAAGCATGAATGAGTTGCACACAAAGGCTGTTGCTCTGTATCTTAAAGACAGCCTGTCACTATGTTAAATATTTGAAACAGCATGCTTGTCCAAATTCTGGGCATTTTTTTTTGTTCCTGAGATACAGCTCTGATATATCTGCCACACGTTATGTATATGCACCAGTGGTTAGCCCAGGGGGCAGCCACCTAGGGGAATCTCCCAATGTGGAGTCATCTTCACTGCTTCAATGCCGTCCAATCAGCGTGGACAACATCAGAACGCCGTGTCCCTCTGGACTGCAGCCGAGTGTTGAAGATCGCCCCACCTGAAGACTTCTGGTGGCCACACCTTGGCTAACCACAGGCGCATTATAGCATGTACACAAGAAATATTGGGGGCTGTATCTCAGGAGCCGGGGCAAGAAAAAAAAAAAAATACTCAGGTCAGCGGTGATAATTCGTTCAAGTGTGGACAGAACCGGCAAAGAAATAGAAAATCTTAAGAACTTCATCATATTTTCCTTCCAGGGATAGTCACCAACCCGAGCAAACATGGGCAGTGGAAAGACACAACTGCACACCGAGCGGTACAGTTCCCGAGGCCGAGTGCAGGGTCCTAACAGGAGAACGCTTGGAGGGCAACTTTACACATTTATTATCTTTGAATCTGGCTTTCCAGAAAAATGAGCGGACATGTACGGAGCGTTTTTTCCCCTCCCCCATGACGGCTGCCATGCGAGTAGGACCTCCCATCCAAGACAGGAAACCTGAGGATATAAAAAAAATCACACCCCCACCACACCTTAGTTCAGGTTTCCTATCTCAGGATGGGAGATCCTGAGTTTTTTTTCCCACTAACCAGATCCACCTCCGGGGCTGGGGAGTGCCGGGTCCTTGCACTGTACGGCATGCGCATGCGCGAACTGCTCAACTTCCGGGGCGTCACTTCCGGTGATGTCAGAACCCGGAAATACGGGATTAGGCGGCAGATTTAAAGTCTATTGCACAGGAGGAGGCCGAGGCGCGTTACAAGTGCGGCAGCAGAAGGAGGCAGCCAGCCCAAAGTTCCCGTGCCAGTGAAGATGTTGGAGCCAGTGGATACAGGTCGCGCCGACCCCAGCGAACCCTCGATGCCTTCTAGTCCGGTAATGGTCCTGAGGAGTGGGGCACCGCCATTTTGGGTGAGATGTACCTATCCTTATACCTAACTTATTGGTTGTGTTATGTGTTTCCTGCAGGTCCCCAAGGTCCCTAAAAAGGCTTCAGGAAAATCTAAACATAAGGAGTGTGGGGGTTGTAGGGGTCCCGTTACCTTCCTCCTATGTCAAGCCTCTTTGCCAATCCTGCATAGACAAATTGGTGTTGCAGGAATCTCAGAGCCTATCTAAATCCATTAGAGCTCTGGTTAAATCTGAAGTCAGATCTTCCCTTAAGGCCTTAAAACATCCGCATAAAACCCCTTTAAAAAGTCCCGGGGGACGGGAATCTGACCCTGATTCATCCGTAGTAGAGGAAGGAATAGAATCAGGGGAACTTTCTTCAGACGCCTCCTCTTCGGATGAAGATTCAGCAGGGAAGTCCTTTTTTCCCATAGAAGATGTTGAACCCTTTTGAAAGCTGTTAAGATGACGATGCAGTTGGAAGACGTTAAAGAGTCAAGGTCCGTCGCCGACTAGGCCTTTGAAGGCTTAGGGTCCAGGCGCCATAGGGTTTTTCCGGTCCATCAAAACATAGAGGCGCTTATTATGAAAGAATAGAAAAATCCCGATAGGAAGTTTTTCATTCCTAATTCAGTCAAACGTAAATATCTATTTGAAGAGGCTGTCACCAATGCATGGGATAAGGCCCCCCTTGTGGATGCTTCAGTAGCTAAGATAGCTAAAAGAACCGATCTCCCCTTTGATGATTTAGGCGGGTTAAATGATCCACTCGATAAAAAGGCAGATGTTTATCTTAGGAGATCTTGGGAGAGTGCTTCTACCAGTCTTAGACCCGCTATCGCGGCCTCTTGGATTTCTAGATCTCTTAAACTCTGGTTAGATCAGCTAGAATCCCACATTAAGGATAGGGTCCCCAGGGAAGACCTGCTAGCATCCCTCCCCACCTTTCACAAAGCAGCGGACTTTCTAGCAGACGCATCTACGGATGTGGTACGTTTCTCTGCCAGGGTGGAGGCCCTTTCTGATGTGGCTGAGATTCTGGAAGGGGGACCAGGGGTCTAAGGCTCGTCTTTGCTCTCTCCCTTGTGAAGGCCGCAGACTCTTTGGTACTTCTCTAGACGATATTTTAGAGAAAGCTTCCGACAACAAAAAGAAGTTCCCTACCCCTCAGAAAGGAAACCCCTTTCGTGGCCGTCAGTCAGGCTTCAGGAGTCAGAAAAGCAGACAGCGTCCCAGAGGTGAGAGGGATAGGTTTCCGAGGAAATCAGGGGAATTTTTGTTTAAATCCAATGACAAACAGTCTAAAGATGAGTCTCATTGATGCCAGAGGCCAGGTGGGAGAAGACTTTCTTCCTTTCTGGCAAGTTGGTGCGACATCACCAAAAATTCCTGGATATTAAATACTATAAGAAGCGGATTTCGTCTAGAATTCCTTTCAGTTCCCGAAATTTTTTGTTCAGACCCCTTGTCCGGTATGCATAGACAAACGGGAAGCGCTGGAATCAGAAGTCCTCTCGCTCCTGGAGAAGGGAGTGGTAACTGTGGTTCCCCGTTCAGAGAGGGGCAGGGGATTTTATTTTCCCTTGTTCCTTGTCAGAAAGCCCAGGGTCATCCTGAATCTCAAGTCTCTAAACAGATCTCTGCGTTACAAGAGATTCAGAATGGAAACTCCGAGGACCACAGTGAACCTCCTTTCTCCAGGATGTTGGATGGCGACCTTGGATTTGGAGGACGCTTACTACCACGTCCCAATCCATGCAAGCTCCCAACAATTTCTTCGGACAGCTGTCTTTGTAAAAGGGAAATGGCTTCACTTACAATACAGGGCTCTCCCCTTTGGAATATCCCAGGCCCCAAGGGTTTTTTCCAAAATTGTAGCAGAAGTGGCGGCATTTCTGAGGCTAAAGAACATCTCCCTAATACCCTACCTAGACGACTTCCTAATTTTTTCCCAGCATTAAGGTGGTGGATGTCCTCAGACCACCTCTCAGCAGGGAACTCATGGTCTTTCCAGGCTCAGACCAAAATAACGACAGATGCCAGTCCCTGGGGTTGGGGAGTGCACTCAGACAACAGAGGCTGGCAGGGGAGATGGGACCTAGCAACCAGAACCCAATCCTCAAACTTCAAGGAGCTGAAGGCAGTCCAGATGGCCCTATCCAGAGCCCTGCCCCATCTAAGAGACCAAAATATTCTAGTTTATTCGGACAACTCAACCACAGTTTCCTACATAAACAGGCAGGAGGGCACAAGAGTCCCGTCCCTCCTACATAGCTGAAGCACAGAGACTGTCCCTAGCAGCGGTCCACTTGGAGGGGAAAGACAATTCGGTAGCGGATTTCCTAAGCCGAACTTAGCTCGAACAGGGAGACTGGTGCCTGAATCAAGACTCTTTTTTTCAGATAGTCCAGACCCTTGGAGTTCCTTCCAAAGATCTTTTTGCGTCCCGTTTCAACAAGAAAACAGAAAGGTTTTATTCCCTCAATCAGCGAGACGACCCAACAGGGATAGATGCTCTAGCGACAAACTGGAGTCAGGAGGAGGGCTATGCCTTCCCTCCCTTCTGTCTCATCCCGCAGGTGTTGTGCAAAGTCGTTCGGGAGAAAGCCTCAATCATACTAGTGGCCCCATTTTGGCCCAAGCGGGCATGGTTTTCAAATCTCCAGAGACTGGCCGTCAGCCCCCCCTTCACAATACCCTTGAGGGAAGAACTTCTTTTTCAGGGTCCTCTATTCCATCCCGATCCCGGGATTCTGAGGTTAACAGCATGGAAGTTGAGCGGAACATCTGGGTAAACAGAGGTCTCTCTGACAAAGTAGTCTCCACCCTTCTTAAGAGCAGAAAGCACAGCCAACAAATATTTAAGATTCTGGAGGGTTTTTTCTAGCTTCCTAGGGGTTCCCCCTGACCCACTGAAAAAAACAGAAATCCCCAAAATTCTTGAATTTTTACAGGCAGGTCTAGAAAAAAGTCTCAGGGCCTCAACCTTAAAGGTTCAGATTGCAGCCCTAAGCTATTTTTTTGATTTTAGGTTGGCTGAACACCCGTGGATCAAGAGATTTGTGAATGCTGTATCTAGAGTCCGCCCACTGACCCGCCTTGGGATCTTAATACGGTCCTTTCGACCTTATCTCAACATCCCTTTGAGCCCTTGCAGGATCTTTCTCTGGAAACCTTGTCCTGTAAACTAGCCTTCCTAGTAGTAATCACCTCTGCTAGAAGGGTCTCAGAAATCCAGAATTTTTCCGCCTTCCAACCTTACACTAATATCCTGGAGGATAGAATAATCATTAGACCCATTCCTGTCTTGGATGCGAGCTCCTACTCACATGGGTGCCGTCATGGGTATCGAGAAAAACAATTACCAGTAAGCAATTATTGTTTTCCCTCTTTCCATTCATTTCAATAGGAGATTCAGAGCGGATTCCGCCCCAAGATAGGACAAACTGCTTCTTTTTCCCCCCGTGGATAAAAAGCAAGTGCTGTTTCCCACTGAATTGAATGGGAGGCTTTGAGGCGTTTTTTAAGCCGATTTTGAGGCGAAAACACGCCAATATCAGTGCCAAAAAACTCTGTGTGAACTGGCCCTTACTGTACATATACTGTGGAATCTAGATTCATAGGAAAGGCTCTGCATCTGCCTCTTGTTTAGTAATTTGGGAACAAAAGGAGGTCCCTAAGCCTTTATACTTAAACTTTGCGGATAGGCCTCTTCTCGTAGTAATTTACTTCTTGAGGTGACACCCACTGCGGTGGTCAAATGAGCAATGAGCAGTCAGAGCAGCACAAGGCAATATAATGTTCAGGATAATCTGCAAATCGGATGTGTCTTTTCTGAGAAATATGCAGGAGAAATCTGAGGTGGACACTGAGATCTGCCGCGGATGTGTATGTGAATTTACTCCACTATCAATCAATGGGGCTGATCCACGGCCTTTCTGTGTTGAATCCGCACAATAATAGGCATCCTGCAGATTTTAAAACCTGTATCAGCACAAGGGCTGCAGTAAACGATTATTTTACAAATCGAGTATTCTATCGATTATTTTTTACAATTAATCGAGTAATCTAATAAGAATGTTACCATGGTAACCAGGGCTTCAGTAGCATCCTGGCTGCCATGGTAACCGATCGGAGCCCAGTTATATAAAGCCACGTCGGACGTCCGTGAGACGTCCGTGGTAATGCGGCCTGGATTTCTGCTTTTAGTAGGAGCACACGGCGTCGGTGGTTGCTATAACGCCGTGCGCTCCCTGCCGCCGCTGCACTACAGTCATACACTGGTATGATCTATACCAGTGTATTACTGTCTTGCAGTGGTGGCAGGGAGCGCTACGGCGTTATAGCAACCACTGACACCGTGTGCTCGGACTAAGCAGAAATCAGGCCAAGTATCATGGACGCACTGTTATGGGGGGCACTGTGGCTGGCGCACTGTTATGAGGGGCACTGTGGCTGGCCGCACTGTTATGAGGGGGCACTGTGGCTGACGCACTGTTATGAGGGGGCACTGTGGCTGACGCACTGTTATGGGGGGGCACTGTGGCTGACACTTACGGGGGGGGGGGGAATCTGTGGCCGACACTGTTATGGGGGAGGGGGGGTCTGTGGCTAACACAAATATAGCATCTTATGCTATATATGTGTCATCCACATATACCCCATAACAGTGCCATCTACAGACCCCCAACACTGCAGGGGGGGGGGGGGGACGCTCGCAGCGGCCGGTGCAGTGTACAGTAATACACAGGCCCCGCAGCTCCTATCCAGTATTTATGTAGTTAATGTCTTTAGATATAGCCCAACCTTAATAACTATTGTTGCGCAGGCTCCCCTTCATTCATAAAGTGGACGGAACAGACAGGCGGAGCATGGAGGAACAGAGAGCTGCCCGGGGAGCCTGCGCAACAATAGTTAATAAGATCGGGCTATTTCTAAAGACATTAACTACATAAATACTGGATAGGAGCAGCGGGGCCGGTGCTAAATTCCGGTATCCCGGCAGAGCCCGCTACTTGCCCGCAGCAGGGGATGACCAAGGAGCGGTGAGTAAATGCTCCTGCTCCGTGGTCACGTGACACAAACGAATCCTCGATGCAAAAAAATTGCATCAAGGATTTTTTTGTGTCAAATTAATCGAGTATTCGTTTCAGCCCTAATCAGCACCACTAATCCTCTGCATTCCCTTGCAGAATGTTAGTAGGTTTGATAAGGATTGAGGACCTTATTCACACGACCATGTCCATTTGACTGCAAACTGCAGATCCACAAAACACGGACACTGGCATCATGGTGCAGACCCACTGACTTCAATGTGCGATCTGCAAGATGCAGCCAAAGACAAAACATAGGCTATCTTTTCAGCAGCGCAGCTGCACGGACACGGAAGGCCTTTATGGAAGGCACATGTCCTATCTTCGGCTGCATCTTGCAGATGACGGACGTGGTCGGGTGAATGGGGCCTTATGTTCAAATCCTAAACACGCAAATGTAGCCTTAAAGGGGTATTCTGGGCTATAGATACTGATGCCCTATCCATAGGGTAAGGTCATCCATATCAGATCGGTCGGGATTCAGCAGTTACCTGCAGCCGTACAGATCCATACACCGGGTAGTGGCCATTTTCGGGTACTGCAGCCCAGCTACCACTCACGTCAGGTCCATTACTGGTGCTTTACTGAGAGCTTACATCTGTCACCCAATGTCCATTACATACGGCAACGCACCAATAAAACAAACACTCGAGTGTCAGTCAATTATTTATTAGTAACATTACATATTATTTTGGATGTCAGCCTTCTGTACCTTCACATATCCCAAACATTCAAATGCCCCCTCAGTGTGGTCACTTACACTTATAGGGGACGAGATTCGTACCACGTCAAGAAGGCTTTTGTACATAAGTGAATGAAGTCCTCCCCGTCTGCACCAGCCTCTTAACAAAGAGGAAGTGGTTGAAGAATAAAATGAAGTCTTGCGGAAGGAGGGGCAAATCCAGTCATAAAAGACAGAAGACGCCTCCCCGGATAAATGGAGGAAGAGAACCGATTGTGCTTTTACGTAGCGCGTTGTGCACAAATGCCTGTGATTGTGCCGCACTCCGTTCTGGAGGGGATGGTAGTAAGCAGCACTCTGATTGGATAAGCAATCTCTAACATTAAGGCAAATATGGAATTGAACTCATTTGGACCATACTGACCATAGAATAGGCAGCCTCCTTCAGTACCTAGTAAAAAAATGAAGCTGGAGAAAGAGGGCAGCTGGAAAATCATGGGAGACCCTCAATGCTGTTCTCGAGAGCTGCAGCTCTTCTGAGGACTGGGTGGTGGTAGGCATGATTCTGTAATACATGAGCCCCCCCTCCCTCAGGGCAGACCTGGCTTGTTATACAGCTTGTTAATGAGAGGTGTCTTCTTCCCGCGTCACTGTGGGTTTATGTCCTCCATGTTGTGCTCCAGATCAGCCATAGTGGTAGACAAAGTCATAACTGCTGGGCTCTTTGGGGATTGGAGGAGGCACCTCAGGAATCTGTATGTTCTCCAGATCCAGCAGACGTAGCTTCATCTCCATACTGAGCAAAGTGTCCATGTCACTGCGGGTCAGCTCGCTGCTCATCTCTCTCCCCAGGAGAGCGTTCACGCCATCGATCCAGATGCAGTACTGGCCAAGAAAGCGAGAATTCAGAATAATTGTTTCTACATAAGAATAATACGCGGCGTGTGGATGAAAGGACAATTTTTTTTGTCTCATATGTAAAGCAGTGAAGAAGCGAACTCCCTGGCAGCCAACCCTTTGGAAAATTAGGGCTCCCCTGACTCCAATTCTTCAAGCCGAGGTGTCCTCCAGCCACTGCCTGCAGATGGGGACTAAATAGAGAGGCGGACAAACGTGCGTAGATCTCTCCAAGTCCTTGACTGCTAGAAAGACAACTAGGCAGGCCAGGGGACACCAACTCCCCCCATAGGTGGGACCGTGCATTTGTGGCATATCCTGTCAATATGCCCAAAATGCCTTAAAAGGGTTTTCCAAGATTTTTTTTTTACTGATGACCTTTCCTCTGGATAGGTCATCAGTATCTTATTGGTGGGGGTCCGACACCAGGAACCCCCACCGATCAGCTGTTTGAGAAGGCACTCCCGTGAGCACCACAGCCTTCTTTCTGCTTTTCCTAGCCCAGTGACGACACATTCATTGATCCCGTGGCCTCCTAGGGGCAGCTCAGCCCCATTCAAGCGATGTTGAGCTCGGTAAAGTGCGACAAGGCAACAGTGCACACAGGAGCACTACTGCCTTCTCAAAAGAGCGGGCGTCGGAAGTCCTGGGCATCGGACCCCCACTGATGAAATACTGATGACCTATCCTGAGGATTGGTCATCAGTAAAAGAATATCTTGGAAAACCCTTTTAAATTGAACCTGTCAGGTGATTTCTGCCGTGCTGTCTGAAAAGAGAATGACACAAGGAGAGAAGTTGAGTTCTGTGAAATATACCTTAGGATTTGATGCAGTAAAAAGCAGAGAAAATCCAAACAGGACTCCTATGGATATGGTGAGAGTCCGGTTTACCCCACCCTCTTATAGTGATTGAAGCTCTATCAGTGTTTGTACAGAGATGTCTGTCAATCATCCCGTGTGGCGGCGAGGTAATCTGGACTCACTGTCTCTCTTTGGAGTCTTTTACTCAGAAATTCTGCTTCAAAATATATACGCTCATCTTCTCTACCATATACTGTATTTAGGCAGGGCAACAGAAATCATCTGACAGCTTCGCTTTCAGTCTAATTGCCCCATTGTCCAGGATTTTACTATTGATGGTCTATCCTCAGTGTAAGCCATCAAAATCTGATTGGCCTGGGTCCAACACCCTTCACTCATGCTGATCAGCTATTTCGGGGTAGCTGGAATCCATTTTGTAGTGGACAGAAGCGGTTCACCTCACCTCAATGGGAGCAGCACTGCACTAACCAGAGCTCCATACAATACACAACAGACGGAGCTGTGTACTTCAAAAGTTACTGCAGAACAGCTGATCGAGGAGAGTGTGGGACCAGATATTGAACAGGCCATCGATAGTAAAATCCTAAACCACCACATTAACAGAAGAGTCGTTCCCAACCACTTACCTCATATTTATTTGGTGCAATAAAGTTCAATGTCTCGTCTGGATCGTACAATATGGAAAAGGCCAATTCCAAGACCTCCTACATATTAAGAATAAACAGACATTGTGTTTGAGGGAATAAAAGAAAGCAAGGAAATCCAAATATTCCAGTACAGACCAACCATCACCTTATTCTGCTTCAGGGCACTCTTTTCCTTCATGTGCGGACAGTCCTTTCCAGTGAGCACAGCCTTAATATCAGCAACAGGAACTGCAAGGAAAGCCATGTTAGAGAGAATCCGATGTATACATCAAGCCTAGGAGAAGAAGCTGTGGTAGGTTCTTACTCTTCTCCTGCAGGGATTCATAGGGCACCTCCCCTTGTGCGTTGTCCTCCAAGTCTCCATAGTGCAGAACCTTATGATTTAAGGCCAAACGGCAGAACCAAAATCGCTCTGTAAAAAAAAAAAAAAAACTGCCATTAGCCAGTAGCTCCCAAAAAACCCTTCAACTATAAATCTGCATGAGACATCGGCAACCACCTTGCCTCCGGCGGTTGCCGATCTTGCGGAAGCTGCTTCCTTCACATAAACGGTTCAGCCGCTGCTGTTTGATTAGCTCCAGAATTTCAGGCTGGATTTTCTCCCGCAATTCTCTATGTGAGGAGAGAGAAAAGTGAAAAATGAGGGATGACGGCAATATGGTACAGAGAGAAGGGTCTGCTGTGTGCCTCGTGTCTGACAGGTGCATCCCTAAATGCAAACAGGGAGGGACTTGTCAGTAAGCTGAGAATAAAAAAGCTGCACGACAGACTCTTCTCTCTGCCCCCAGACTCTTCTCCCTGGGTCTAGATCATGTTTTCTCTGAAACGCAGCAGGTTTCCTATAAACTAACAGCCTTGTGCACAGTACAAAACTGCATTAACAATGCCGACAGGTATCATAGCTGACATCTCCCAGCATTCCTTGCTGGCTCTATATCTGCATTGATCTGACGATAACATTCTAATGCATCTGGAGACAGAGGAACAGACATGATGCATCAGGTACTCACACAATGGGTGGAGACTGGAAGTCATCCTGGCTCAGTCTCTCAGACTGACGCAGGCGAAGAATTTCTGTGTAACTCAAGCTACGGAGTTTGTTTTTCAGTTGCTCCAAAGAGTTGGGTTTTGAGGGCAGAGCTCGGGTAATCTGCTCCCTTACTACCTGCATTACCTGAAATGAAAAGTGGAAGGCATCAGACATTTATTTAAAGGGGGTCTTCCAAAGTTAATACTGATAACCTACCCTTAGGAGCGGTCAGCAATATCAGATCAGTGGGGATCCGACTCCTGGTACTCCCGCTGATCAGCTTTTGGAAGATACCGAGGACTTGGGCAAGCGATGTGGCCTATTCCATGTCCATTGGTCATACGGCCTTTTAACAGCTCAGTTCCATTCATGAGACTCAGCCACTACACAATGTACGGCACTGTGCCTGGTACACTATGGAGAGAGCTACAGTGCTCATCCGAACGCCCCTTCCAATGGCTGATCGGCAGAGAAACCAGGATCCCCACTGATGAGATATTGATGACGTATCCTGAGGACAGGTCATGAATGTTTAACCCCTTTAAAGAGGACAAGAGAAGCCAATTTACATGGATTCTTCACATCCCCAAATAAGCTGAAGCAGAGGGCACAGGCTCCACCACCAAAATGTCACCTGCGTTTCGTCCAAGCAGAGCGATACACGTGCCCTATTTACTGGCATGTTAGGGGGACATTTAGTGAAATGTACTTAAAGCTGTGACGTAATACAGAGGCCCTTATCTTCCAGGAAATTGGCCAGATTTCTATTAAGGTAAGTTAATTAGTAAAGTCAATGAATGGTGATGGGACACATCTAATACCACAGCGTGCTGGGCTGACCGCATCATTATATGATTATGCTCAGCTTTTCTAAGATGACTTCTGGTAATCAAATGATCCAGCTTAGAGCCATTGTCTATGAATGTAACACGCACAGGACAACCTACCTTATTAAAATCCTCCGCGGTGGCCCTCATCTCTTTCCAGGTCTTATTAAGCAACTGGATGCAGATGCAGAAAAACTCCTCAAACGCCCTCTCGTGGGTGAAGAACATGGGGTGATAATCGTTACGGCCTTCATTAGCTATGTAACAGAAAGAAAGAGAAGAAGTGGAAGGGCCATGTCTTTCAGATCGGCACAGATCAGTGAAAACGTTTCGACCCATATCCAGCTGCTCAGCTTGTAAACATTGGGGACAGCAAGCTGTGGCCGGATACAGAATAAGATTTTTTTTTAACCGTAGATACACAAGATGACTCAAAATTGTCCATACAAACCTAACAGAAGAACTAGCCTACAGCAACCAACCACAAAATCAGCACATCGCCATTGAGAACTGTGGGATCTCCATTCATTTCCATGGAGGTCATGGAAACAGCTGAACTTCATTCATTCGGCCCCGTTCTGGGGATATGTGCAGGTCACACCTGTACCCACGGTGCTGTGTAACCCAATGATATTACTGAGAAAAACAGCAGATCTAATAACTATGTATAACTATATCAGGGGTCAGTACAGAGATCTCTCCCATCATCTATTTATCCCCAGGACTGACTGTGACAATGGGACATCCTCTGCGTCTGGAGGAAAGAAGGTTTGTACACAAACATAGAAGAGGATTCTTCACTGTAAGAGCAGTGAGACTATGGAACTCTCTGCCTGAGGATGTGGTGATGGTGAGTACAATAAAGGAATTCAAGAGGGGCCTGGATGTATTCCTGGAGTGTAATAATATTACAAATTGTGCATCGAACACTGACTTATAGGATGGCTGCCGTACTTCTGGTGGCATCAGAGGCGGAGCTTAAGAGCTCATTTGCATCCCCTTTTTCCCAGAATTCCAGAGGAGCATGTATGGCCTATAAGTCTCCTTACGCCATTACGGTGCGCTCCATAAGGTGATATAGTATCCCCCGACTATTACAAATTAAAATTTTGCAGGATACCAGGCTGAACTGGATGGATGTCTTTCTTTCAGCCTTACAAACTAGGTCACTATATCGGTTCATGTATGGCCACAGTATTTTTGCTCAAAAAGCAGACCTATGCCCCTTAAAATAACAATGCAGAAGCACATGGATTCCAAATTCCGTTATGGTCCGTGGTAGCGGAATCCATAATGGGATTCTTCGATAACCCGAACTTTGGACGCGGAACTTAAAACACAAGTTCGCTCAACACTACCCATTGACAATGGTAACATCCAGCTGTCAATGTATTCATATATTTCGGGGAGGAATAATAACAGGAATGGTGCGATGCGGAGGTCCAAGTAAAGAAGCCTCTGTTATTTTATTTAAAAAACGGACAAGTCAGGACAGCCAGGAAGTTAAAGCAGAAAACTGAAAAAAGGCCAGTTGAGATGGAGATTTTTTGACCCCACTGTATTTTCCTAAAATCTAAAAGTTTGATATACCCCATAGCCAATGACAGCCCAAGTCACACAGTCACTTACGCAGTTCTCCAACCTGCAGAATTTCACACAACATTTTGGTCAGCTCTATGGCGCTGCGCCCAAATGGACATTCATGCTTATCTTCTCTACTGCTGTTCTCCAGGACAATCTGCAGAGCACAGAAGTTCAATGAGGCACAGAAAAGACTGACTCCAAGGGAAAAAAAGAGCAAAAATAGGAACACATTCTGAAATATATTAAACCCTGACAAAGGTGTGACTGCAGGGAACCCCAACCCAAATTTCACGCTCCCAGAGACCAAGGGAACGGAGATAGTGGGCTGCAGTTTGACAGGATCCTCAGAACGTAGAGCTGCAGGTTCTTTCCCCATCAGTTACGCAGGGGAAAAAACAATCCTATCTTGATCCCAGCAGTGCAGCCATTTTATTTACTTCTGATGACCACCGTTTAATAGTGTTAGGGTTCTGTCTCCAATATCTCATCTCCCCGGAGTTCTACAATTATGACTCAAGGTTTAAGGGGAGTTAAAGGGGTTCTCCAACAGTTTCATAGTGACGGCGTATCCTTAGGATAAGTCATCAATATGAGACTGGCAGGGATGTAATACCTGTGCCCCCCACCCATCAACTGTTTAGGGAAACTGAAACGCTCACTGGAGTCTGATGAGTGCCGCAGCTTTCCAAGCACTGTAACGAGCAGGGAGGCGCTGCTTCTTAGAGGGGACATGGGGTCTGAAGCTGTAATGTCTAATGTAAGGCTGGATCACATACATCAGTAATGTACGGCCTGTGCCTGATACAGTCCATGCCACTTCTGTGCGCTGGTCCGGCATGTGTAGGAGGACATCTGACATTACAACTGATGCAATGGATACCAGGGCGGTTCCCATCAGTTCTGGTATTAGTTTCACTGTGGCATTCCTGTCACAGAGGGAAACTACAATGGATGGCCAGATATATGGGAGCGTGCCTAAGGGGCTTATTGTGGCCAACCCTTCTAAAAATCATGTGCCATTCCTCTAATATTCCTACCAGGAGTTTATGTATAAATTGCCATCTCAGTGTTACCACTTGGGGGTGTGTCCCTGCATAATCTGACACCACTAGTGTTAGACTGTGCAGGTAACACCCAGCTGCACATTCATTTCTAGCAGGAAAAGTAGAGGAATGGCACAACATAAAAACCTAACAATAGATGCTCCAGAATTGATATTACATGGGGAATACAAGTAGTTACTAAAGCAGACACGTCAGGAGAGGAGACAAGTGCTCTTTAACCAGGCAGTTACGTCAAATAGTTACCAGATATATATGCAGTCATTAAGAAGACTTTGGTATACAGGAGGGGCACAATTTCATTTTGCAACTTAGGCTATAAACTTATTTAAGAAATGGAGCCTAATTTATATCGTAACTTTTATTACGACACTCTTTGTTACAAATGAATAAAATCTGCCTGGTTTCCTAATATACCAAAATGTACAACAGTGTGGGAGAGCTAGTTGTGGGATAGGGTGGACAGTAACGCTTACATTACACTGGCCGATTGTCGGCCGGGTCATGGCTAACGCGCGTTCGTAGGAGCGCTCGCTAGCGATGATCTGCCTGTGTAACACTGTTGCAAACATTCATTTATCGGGAAATCAAATTCTTTCAGCTTGTTTAAAAATCATCGTTTGCCGGCGGCAGATTGTGGTGTCTAATCACGGTCTTCCGGCGGCAAACAATGATTCAGTGTATGGACGAGCAATGTACGGTAATTAGCAGTCGCTCCTGCCCATACTGTGGAGGAGATCGCTGCATGTAAATGCAATGGTCTCCTCCGCTGACAAGCAGGAGATTGCCCGGAAGGTACACTTCTTTCCCGACAATCGCCTGGCTGCTAGTGTAATCCCAGGCCATTTTTCATACAAATCCACCACACTGCCATACCCTTACTTTCAACTGCAATAAATACAGTATTATATAGAGTATTGATATATAGTGGGAGCAATGGTCCCCAAATGAGGGGCTTACCCTAACGTAGGTGTCCTGATGAAACTTTGCCAGATACAGCATGTTGTCCAGGGCCAGCATGCCAGGGGGCGTCTGAATGAAATCCATCGCTGGGTTGACATGATTCTGAAATGACAGGATATGAATATCAGCTGTTCTTTCCATCCATAAAGGTGAATTTCGGGCTTCCACTGAGAAGACACAATCTGCCATGTTTATCTCGACTCAGCCTTATTAAAATGGACATCGGTCTTTGCCATTTCACGCTGACGAGCAAAACTAAATTATACTTTCAAATCATCTGACAGTATGAAGCCTGCAACTTTGATGAGGCCGTGTTGTCTGGATTATCCTGACTGAGGAAAGGGCACAGAACACGGCATGGTTTAACTCTTTAGTGACCAACACGCCTTTTTATGGATAATACACCTTGGATGTGGAGAGGAAGAGATAGTGACATTGATATGTGCTAGCAATCAGCCAAGAGAATGGGGAGATCCAGTTTGTTTTATTGTCTCTAGAGTCTAAAGGACATTTCTGCCATAAGGAACCATAGAAACAGTCTAAGAATTAGGGCAGCAATTTGACATTTCTATTGTGGGAAAATCAGGAAGTTGCAGAATATAATATATTCCATCACTAATTATATATATATATATCCATGATAAGTAAAAAAAAAAAAACTAAGCCAACATACCACCTTCTACTGATCTTTACTACTGATCTATTTAAGTAAAAAACGTGAAACAGACCACATAGTAATGATTAATATCACAATCCCCTCTCTTAGATCATATGGTGGCACCTCCAAGGCCTTTAGTATATGGCAGGGATACAGACTGACAAAATGCCACGGACGCTCCCGTGACAGGGGCCAGGAGATCAGAGAGACTGGCAACATGTGGGTTAATCTGACTGGCTCCTTGTGGATCATTTGTGTCGGTGTTTTGGTAATGACCACACTCCTTGCAGGTGTTGTTGGTTTGGTCATTTAACCTCCCCTATTTATTGCTGCTTACCCCTTCTGGGAGGTGTAGTTTATAGCTTCAGTTTCTGGACTCTGGGCTAGCTGGTTGTTAGAGTTCGGTTGAGCTCCTGGCGCTGCCTTTGCTCCACGTGAAGTTACTTTCGTCTTTCCTATTTGTATTTTGCTTGTTGTATTTCCCTGTCTTTCGTATCTAGGCCTGAGGGAGACTCCTGTTCATCCTTCTGGTGGAGGAATAGGTTGTCTCCTGTCACTATACCAGGGCCCTACAGGGTGTGTTAGGGCTCTAGGTTCCTGTGTATGAACTTTCCTACCATCGAGGTCAGTTCATACTGATAGTCAGTCAGGACTTGGATTAGGGTTTTTCTTAGATGACCTTCTCCTTTACCCTAGTTTCCAGGCCTAGTTCTTGTCCCCTTTCCTCCTGTGCTCGGTGTGGAGTTTCCCACCCACACCGCATCCGTGACACACGAGTACTCACAGTGAAGCCCAGCATCTTGTAGTCCTTGCTGTACATAGCCTTGCGTTTTTCAGTACCGCTGCCAGACACACCACTCCCATCAGAATCTGCATCAAAGGCAATTCTTCTCAGCTCAAATATGATGTCTCTCTGTGCCTAATGAAACACACAGGAAATAAATGAGTAAAGTACAAACCATTATTGTAGTAATATGTATTTACAATACAACATCTGTTCACTATTACTTGCCTTAAAATAATCAATCCCCTATGGGAGGCAATAAGTTCTCTAGTTTGCAAATTGTGTAAAGCCCCATGCACATGACTGTATAAAGACGCGCAGAACATTGATATCTGCCGTGGATGTTCCGCAATTTCCTGTCCAGCCCTATGTTAAAAATGGCTATTCTTCTCCACAAAACGCCCCATTGAAGTGAATGGGTCTACATCTAATAAATACGGTTGTGCGTCTGGGGCCTCAATATGATGCGAAACTAACTAGCGCCAACGTCTTATCTCTAAATTTAGAACATTTCCACTATATACATGTAACGGTAATAACACGCGTGCCAATAACAAAAATGAAAATTGTGAAATCCTGGAACAATCCTAAAATTGCTTCACAGCTTTAATTCTACATAAACTTCCTTTATTTTATAAAAGGTGGCACCCATGGGTAGAGTCATCTTACAATGCGATTCTTACTTCTCTATGTACTGCATATAATTGAATCAGTATTGAGATTATTTAGAGCATAATGTTCGGGACACCGGCGTCACCACGGGTTTATTAGTCGTTTTCCTTCAGTTCTGTATTGCCGAAGAAACATTATCCTGCTTTATATTATTCTGGACTAGAAAATCTATGTTCAAAGAGTTTAAAGGAAATTTACGTGGCTGCAATATGGCCTATGAATTCAGAATTTCGGGGCTATCCTTTGCTCTTATTTATTTTTTCCGGCTCTAAAGTCTGACCAACATGATTACTTCATTATACAAAGAGCAGGACGGCCATGCTCACCAACAATAAAGGTGAATTTACATGTGCCGCCTGAGCAGGCAATTATAGGGAACACACCCTTCCTTTCTGATAACTGTCTGCTCGTCAGTGGAGGTGAGAGCTGCATTTTCATTCAGCGGTCACCTCCACACAATGAGGACGAGCGATGGCTGCTGCCGATTACGAGAACGGTGGTCCGTGGTCCCCTCGTCTGAATAGAGCTGTGGTCACACATGCGCGCTGCTGCTCCATTCAGCTCTATGTGGCGGCCAGAGATAGCCAAGCGCTTGTACTGCCACCTTGGCAGTCCCACAAATCTCTCCCAGTAAGTTCAAAGTGACAAGATAGTTTTGCTTGTTCAATAATAAATCCGTTTTTTTAACTGGCAGGGAAGACGTGGACGTAATTTGTGTCACCTGGTCATTGGGGTCCATTTTAGTCATCATCCGTTCTTCCAGGAGGTTAAAGGTTAGCACCTGCAGCACGTAGAGCTGATGCGCCATCTCTGTCTTAATTGGTCGATTTCCTCGGATAATATGCTAAAAGATCAAACAAGAAACGCTACACGTTAGAGAAGCAATGGCTGAGACTAGAATGGCAAACTGAGGAATAGCAGTATTACAGCCGAGTGGGAGACGTCGAGGTGTCACACAAAACCTCGCTTCAGTATGTGACAAAAGTAGAACCACAAGACCCGACCGTAAAGCAAACCTGGTCACCATGAAAATGCAGTGCAGTCTGCTGTAAGGTTTCATGGGAAATGTTCAGTACAACTAAATCCCTGCTCTTCTACGCTTAGGAGTCCAGTGGGCGGTCCTATCAGTAACTGACAGCTATATCTGCATGTACACTTATACAGAGGAGGCTGTCAATCACTGTGTAGTACCACGCACTGGACTCCTAAGCATAGAAATTTAAAGGGGTGGCCATACCGGGATACTGCAGCTCAGCTCCCATTTAAATGAAAAGGAGCTGAGCTGCTATAACCTGGCTCGCCCATTACACTTTGAACAGTGGAGGCACCGGGTGTCAGAGTCCCACCAATCTAATATAAAAGGGGTTTTAACCATCGCATACAATGGGGGCATATCGCTAGGATATGCCCCATTGTCTGATAGGTGCGGATCCCGCACCTAAATCAAGAACGGAGCAGGGAAATTAATGGAGGGCGCCCTACATTCATTTCAATGGCGACACCGAAAATAGCCGAGAGCTGGCTCTGCCATTTCCGTCTGCCCCATAAAAATGAATGGGAGTAGGGGCCGCGCGTGTGCGCCCAGTCCTCCAGCCACGGCTCTTCCTGCTCTGTTCTCCTTGTAAGTGCGGGTCCCAGAGGTGGGACACGCACCTATCACTAGGATATACTCCCATAGTATGTAATGGGAATACCCCTTTAATGACTATCCTGAGCATAGGTCATCAATACCTCCAGGCTGAAAATCCCCTTTAAATGAATAAATTACCCTGAAACTAAAACATAAAATCGTATGTCAATCTGCTCAGCTCCTTCTGCTCTATAATGCGCAGCCTGCAGATAGGACAGAATTTTCAGGTGACAAGTTGCCTTTAAAAGAGAATGAAAACGTGAAACCATGAGAATAAAAATAATGCCAACAATAATCTGTGGCAGACACGTGTGCTGGAGACGAGAACAATCCTTCATCCACCTCAGCACTTGTAAGCACCACAGTAAATCCAGATGGTGAATAATTGCCGTTGGCCTGTGTTAAGCATTTGCTGACGGCAGTAACCGGCATTAATTATCCCGAGTGTTCATTCCGATAGCTGCACTCATGGCTAATCTCGAAATTAATGTGGTTTAGTAGCAGGATAAGAACATTTACGGCCAGCACGAAATCGCATGCACCATAGAGGGGGGCAATGCATCTGCTACGGGGCCTTAAAGGGAGTCTGTCACCTACAGAACATGTTTTAATCTGATAATATAGCTCTGTGGTATACATAACACATGATGGTACTTTGGTTTATTTTTTGAGAGACTCCAAAGCACCAAAAACAAAGTATCAAAGATATGCAAATTGGGTGCTGCAAGTGACCTGGAGCGGCGAGGGTGCTGCAAGTGACCTGGAGCGGCGAGGGTGCTGCAAGTGACCTGGAGCGGCGAGGGTGCTGCAAGTGACCTGGAGCGGCGAGGGTGCTGCAAGTGACCTGGAGCGGCGAGGGTGCTGCAAGTGACCTGGAGCGCGAGGGTGCTGCAAGTGACCTGGAGCGGCGAGGGTGCTGCAAGTGACCTGGAGCGGCGAGGGTGCTGCAAGTGACCTGAGCGGCGAGGGTGCTGCAAGTGACCTGGAGCGGCGAGGGTGCTGCAAGTGACCTGGAGCGGCGAGGGTGCTGCAAGTGACCTGGAGCGGCGAGGGTGCTGCAAGTGACCTGGAGCGGCGAGGGTGCTGCAAGTGACCTGGAGCGGCGAGGGTGCTGCAAGTGACCTGGAGCGGCGAGGGTGCTGCAAGTGACCAGTGCTCCCTGCCTTCCCAGATTAAAACATGTTAGATGACAGACTCCCTTTAAGAGGGTACTCATGTATGGTTGGCTTCATGTCGGGTCCCCCTTGAATGAAGAGACCCTAAGGAAGGTTGTGCTTTAACACGGTCACTAGCAAACAAGATGGGAAAAAACAACTAGTGGGTCAAGCTGCCTTCACTGGATGTGGAATAAGAACATGTCATGGAATATGAGTGCACATGCAAACCAGCGCAGATGACGGGAAAGTGGGAATGTAGATTTTTGCCATGGGGTCCCCTCTAGTCTAGGTATATTCAGGGTCAGGATTCATTCAGTTCCCCATCACTTACATTGAGGATGATGGATCGGAGGTGCTTCTGTACAAAGATGTTTGCCATTTCCTATAAAAAAGAAGACAAGATAACCATTATCTGTAAGTCGCACTTGTCAGGACAACAACAGAAGGGAAAGTGTCATGTGAAAGAGAAAAGGCTTGGAGTAACTGAGGGGCATCACTAACAGCAAAGGTAGAAAGAGAAGCCATGGGTGAGGAACAGAGGACAACGGGGACTCCCACACGTGGTACTCACACTAACAGGAACTTCCATGAGATTCTGGGGCTTCTCCTGAGTGCACCACGCACACAAACAGAAGCAGAGATGGGAGTTAAGAGCAGACAGCAACCAAAAGGACGCCACGGGATAATTACACAAGAAAACACACGGATATAGAGTTATGCACGTCACGTGGTGGCAGAAAGCGAGCAGCGGACACTCACCTGTCGCTTTTCCTCTGGCGCCTTCAGAAAAAGAGCGTTGATCAGGGCGATGGCGTAGGTCTGGATTTCTTGGTTACAGCTGGGCAAGAGAAGAGAGTGTAAGTGAGAGGGCACAGACCTGTAATGGGCACGCTGAGCAGGTCCCGCTGGGGGTGAGGGGGGCGACTTACACTTGCAGGTGGCAGATAAGTTGGCCCACGGTGATTTCCTCTGCGATTTTGTGGTATAGAGCCTGGCTGTTTAATACCATGCTCTCTAGTATAGCTAAAGATCGCTGCAGAATAGAGACATCCACTGACTGCTGGGATACATAGCCGCAGATCTGGAGAGGAACGAGAGATGTACGATTACAGGCCCTAATATCCCATCAGATCCGGCTAACAGCGGCATTGTGATATTACGTTCGCCGTCACACGCCATATTTTTATTATTGCAGTGCATCCAAAAGGAAAATTGCAGCAAACTTTCCTTTCCCAACATTTTGCTCATATACAGCGCCTATGCAGACTTGTGTCACCATGGTAACAGACTACAAACAAATTCTGGGTAGTCTGATTCTGCAGTCATGTTGTCATCCAAATATACTTCTTAATAAATGGATTAGGGAACAGATGGCGTATGACGGCAGGATCCAGCTACAGGGGGTCTGTTAGTAGCCGGTTACCATGGAGACACATGGATCGCCATCTTTTTTGCCAGCTCACCGTCCATTGCATGGTTAGCGGGATCAGTCATTTGCGGTCTTGCCGACACAGCCTCAGTAGGATAATATTCTCTTTTTATAGAGGGAGGCATGATATAAAACTCTCCTTGTTATGACTGCAATGAAGGGGGCCATGACACATACCAAGAAATCCCCCCGCCCAAAAAAAAAAAAATACTAAAAAAACTTGCAGAACATGATGTAGATTAAAATTACGAGCATCAAAGAGTTTAAAGGACACCCCCAACTAAAAGTGTTTATTCTGATTTCACGTTACTAAAATCTGTCATTAAAGGGGTAGTTTCACTTCAGCAAACGGCATTCACCATGTAGACAAAGTTAATAAAAAACACTTATTCATTTATTGCTATTATTCATATTGTTTCCTTTGGCGGGATTCGTTTTCCATCACATTATACACTGCTCGTTTCCATGGTTACGATCACCCTGCAATCCATCAGCAGTGCTTGCAAACTGTAGGAAAAAGCGCCGGGACCATGGGAGCGCACATAGGCCAGGGCTTTTTCCTATAGCGTCCAAGCATGACCACCACTGCTGGATTGCAGGGTGGTCGTAACCATAGAGACGAGCAGTGTATAATCCAATTAAAAAAATGAATCCAGCCAGCAAATGAAGCAATATGGAGAATCACAATACATTAGTAAGTGCCTCGTATTACCTTCCTCTACATAATAAATGCCATTTGCTGAACTGAGACAGCCCCTTTAAAACACTTGTAGCGAGAGACGCACCTGTTTTATAAAGGTTAGAGAGACCATGTCCCAAGAGACTATCCCATGATCCATCAACTCCAAGAAGGCTGTCAATGTGAAGGCCAACATTTCGCTGTAACTGAGGAGAGAGAAAGCGGTCAGGGAGCGATTTAAGGCCCATTCACACTGAATGATCATCGGGAACAGAGATTTGTATAATAATTGGACAGGTTGAATGTGCTGCAGATCCCATCGCCTGGGAATAATTATGGGGATAAACCACCCGCTGATCAGCTAACGAAGGGGAAGTCATCAGGAACGAATGTTCATTCAATGCAAAGTAATATTGGCCTTCTGAATGGACACAAAGGAGGAAACAAGTGTCAGCACAGTGGTGCAGTGGAAATTTTATACATTTAAAGAGGACCTTTCATGGATCCGAACATCGTCTATCCAATCGCAGCGCAGAGAAAAAACCGGGCCGTTAGCTCTGCGCTGTGATTGGACAGCGCTACAGCCAGGGAGAAGGAACGCCCAGGGAGAGAAGCTGATGTCTCCTCCTTGTTGCGAAGTTACCATACAGCGCGGGAGAAGGTAACGGGGCCACAGCGGGCAAAGGGAGCGGCGCCCTGGGATACTAGTAAGTATCTACATGTCCAGATAGTTATCTTACAATGTTCGGACCCATGAAAGGTCCTCTTTAAATCTCTGCTCTTTCTGAGCTCACAATGGCCCACTTGGGTATTTTCAATGATTGATACCATTCTCTGTGTAAGTGTGTATACAGAGATAGCTGTCAGTCATGGATAAGATGGCCTCCGAAAAAAGTGATCTCAGAAAAAGCAGAGACTTAATGGGGTATTCCGGTCGTTCCCAGTTAGCCTCGATCCACAGGTGGGTAGGTATACCAGCGGTAGGACCCCCACGATTACGAGAATTGGGTCCCTGTACCCCCTGCAACCCCCCTGAAGTGAAAGGAGCGGCCGGTCGTTAAGTACACTGCTTGACTATGTCCGGAATTCTCATAGAAATGAATAGAGTGGCTGCACGTACGTGTGACCAGCCGCTCCGCTCATTTTAGGGGGGCTGCAGGGGGTACAGGGCCTGCACTCTCGTGATCGGTGGGGGACCCAGCAGTACGGCCCGTGCCAATATAACAGTTTTACCTTATCCTGTGGATGGGGGATAACTTGAAACAACCGGATTGCCCCTTTAAATGTATAAACTACACAAGTCTTGCTGAATGTTTTCCCACAAAACTATACATCAATCTGCTCAGCTCTTTCTGCTCTATAACATGCTGCGCGCAGACTGCATTTCATGGTGACTGGTTCTCTTTAATTCAGTGGCAGGAAGCCCAGAAGACCGAACGTGAAGATCATGAGTAAGACTTATTAAGAAAGCTAAATAAGGTTCTTTCCTAATACTGACTGTGACAAGAGCTTTGTGCCTCCTTCAACCAGTCGGGTGAGAACAGTCACTCCATCCATATTAATGAACTCGGTAGCAAAAGTAGTGTCTGCAGAGAGCTTAGCCAGTTCCTTCATTGCATCTAGCCTGGAGTCCATGCTGGAGCACTGTATCCTCTCCAGGAGCTGGCGGGCTGCACGGGACTGATCGAAAAATCGCAGTTAGAGATAGCAAAAAGTCACAACAAATACAGGTGTGGGTTGGCATGATGCCTGTAGCTCATAGTCATTCTTTCCTGCCTAAAAGGAAATCTCTTGGCACCTTTTGGTGTCGTTTTTTTTTTTACATAAATGCATGTATTATTGTCTGAAAAGCCAATTTCGCACCTCAAGCTTCTGTACTTTCTATGGACTACAGTATATAGCAGGCTGCAGAACGCCGTTCACGGTGTAATCTGTCAGAGAGCTCTTCTGGCGGCCCAGTCTCCAGCCCCTTTCTCTCTGCCCAAATGATCCACTAAGCCGACATAGGACCAAAACAAAGTTGAACTTTGAATTGGTCATAAACCAGCTCAGAAGCTCAGCCGGCAGACCAGCTTATAACATACAATGGCTTCTTGGTAAACTTGTGCTAATTATACAGCAGCCAATCTAGAGCTGGCGTGTAAAGCATTGGGAGGGAGAGAGCAGCAACATGCGTCACTGATGAGACTACCTTAGACTTGCTTTTCAACTTAAGATCCATTTACACAGACAGATGATCAGGGAGAATATCGTGAACTAAGCAGACGTTCCTGATAATTGCCTGATCATCAGCGGGGATGAGGGCTGCACTTACCTGCGACCTTATGGGGACAAGCAATTGATACAGCAATCATTTATCTCCATAGGAAATCATTGTTTCCCTGGCGCACATCGTCGTTTAGACTGAGCGTTCTGCTGCATAGGAACGGTGATTTTTGAGGTCGGCAGAGAGACCCGATCACCTGATTATTAGGGCTTGCTCATTCATCGGTGGTCGGCGGCACCTATTACACTCGCAGATTATCGGGAACGCGCGTTTATACAAAAGCTCATCCCCCGTAATTTGCCAGCTCTTTGGACCATGTAAAAGGACCTTTAGTCTACCATGCATTGATTAAATGCGCCCCAACAATGGGCAGAAAATAAATTGCTCCTACACATCATCTAAGACATAGCAGCAGATGCTCAGATGGCCCCCTACCAGCCTTGCTTTAGAGGCAATGTCATGCCATACCACAATGTGACTGCTGCAGCCGAGCGTTGATGCCAGTAGTAATGCACGTAACTGCTGAGGCCACTGAATGTCTGCAGCAGTCAAGTGTCAGGTCCCTGGTATCTGCAGTGGATGGCCAGGGGACTGAAGAGGTGAGTACTGCTTTTTTGTTATTTTATTACAATTCAAGCAGTTATTTTTTCCCCAAGAACTGGACAACCCCTTTAATTTTAATTCTTCAGACCTCAACTACAATCATGCTCTAGCTGACCACAGTTTCATAAAAGTTATTTAACCATGGTTTATAATGGGAGATTTGCTGAACTGTGCTGCACAGGATCACGAAGGGGGATTTAGGTAGGGTTCGTCAAAATCCACAAGGTCAAATATAACTTACCGGCGACACAGCCAGGCGTAAAATGGTTCCATTCTTTATGTCTCCACGAGTCTGAAATACTACAGGATGTCAATACAGAGAAATGGCCCAAAAAGAGCAAAAGGCAATGCGATACATGAGGTGTAACATGAAGCTCCTGGACCCCGATGTAAAATATATGACAGCCCCCCACCTTCCAGGTACCATTTATAATACTGGCGCATTCCTATATGGCAGAGAGGCCTTTGGGCCCCTTTAGGCACCCCTGTAATTGCCATCTCTGCACCCTTTTTACCCACACCCCTGCCAAGAGGTAGTATAGTGGTGCACAGCGACTCACCTGCTCAGTGATGTACAGTTGGGGCCCATCTGCATAGCGAAAGGCATAAAATTCTGGGTTCGGTAATGACCACCTAAGCAAAAAAAAAAAAAAGAGAGGAAAATTTCTTCATGACCCATTTAGATAGTAAGAAGTGAAGTTTGCATTCAAAGAAACCTAATCTTCTTAAAGGGGTTGTCCAGAAGTTTTTTAAATTCTCAGGACAGCAGACAGGCTTATAATAAGGAAGAAAACAAAAAAGTAAGTCACCTGCTAAAGGTCCCTTCATTCCAGTGATGCAGGTACTGTCCCCTGGATGATGTCACATCCATCGTTCACATAACAGTGCAGGCAATCTCTGACCTCGGCGATCACGTGCCATTCATATGACTGCTGAGGCCACAGATTGGATAAGAAGTCACGTGAACGATGGACGTGACATCACTTCTAGTCTGAAAAGGAGTGACGACTTTCTTTCTTTTTAATAAGCCTGTCTGCAGCCCTAAGAATTATCTTGGTGGTTCACTAGACTGGCTTCCATCTTGGCCGTTCACTAGACTGGCTTCCATCTTGGCCGTTCACTAGACTGGCTTCCATCTTGGCCGTTCACTAGACTGGCTTCCATCTTGGCCGTTCACTAGACTGGCTTCCATCTTGGATTTAGAAACACGGCGATACTAAATTCTGCAGCATAGCTCCTCCACCTCTCCTCTTTCACCTCTTTGTCCACTTTTCTAATGTTTGCGAGTCAATTCTTTGGCTGCTACCTACCCAGTGAATATTATTTTCACACCCTAACAAGGCTCTTCAACCTGGCTCCTCCATATATTTCTCCACTACTACTGCACACAAGACTTCAGCTCTTCCCTTTCTTGCCTCCGTGAAAATCCCTACAGCAACCTACCTGCCCCCTTTACCTACCTGCAAACCTTTAAATGAAACCTACAAACTGAACTCTTCAGAAGAGCTTACAATCTGTCCTTCATTTCAGCATTACCCTCTACCAGAAAATACACATATTGTCCCCAGTCATTCCCTAGCCTGTGATGTCTGCCACGTTTTTAGACTGCAGGCTTTTAGCAGCGCTCTACTGCCCATCATATCTTGGTACATCCATTTCACAAATTTGCTCTGTTAACTTCTGTTGAGTTCCTTTTCCTGTAGGAATCTACATCCTTCCACTGATCTTCAGTCAGTTATGTTATCTACGCCAGTCAGA
This sequence comes from Bufotes viridis, assembly GCA_033119425.1. NCBI lineage: Eukaryota > Metazoa > Chordata > Amphibia > Anura > Bufonidae > Bufotes > Bufotes viridis. The sequence continues at coordinate 243,357,916 of CM065594.1, read as the reverse complement.
CCATATAACGTGCAGGGTGTCTCATCCTAATAAAAACTGTGAGTACTCACCCATCACACACCTCCTTGATAATCGATGCCAGGGGCCGTTTCTACAAGACAAAATAGGTGGAAATTAGGACAACGCTCAGCTTCACTTAGGGGGGTTGCCACACATTGGGGCTGTGCTGTGTTTTGGGTGCAGTAAAAAACACATTAATGTCTTTTTGCTGCACCTAAAATGCAGCACAGCAGCGATGTGTGGAAGCATCCTTACACCTCAGTTGTGTTTTCAACCAAACTGGTTACTAAAGAGCTGTCGCTGCCATTCCAGACTCTTTGTAGAAATCAAAGAGCAGCGACTGCAGGAGAAATATGGCCGTCCACAGAGCCACCTACCAATCGAAGCTGATGGGCTGCTGGACCCACAGCGAAGACCTGATCACTAGGAGGTCCTCATTTGAAGAAGGGTTTGTTCAGATGGGCTGATCTAGATCTATCATTGCCTGATCACCAAGACAGACATATATCTGCAATGCTGGGTAGGAACTCACTCCTGCTGGTGACATATCTGAACACCCTGGTAAAAGAAGGGATTAATGGGGTTGTCCGGGCACACTATCCCACCCATTCTTACACTGGGCATACAGAGGCTTAACTGCGCACTGGGAGGAACGGTTGTTCAGACAACTGCATGGCGCCCAGCCATTATCATGCATGTCCTACTGCACCTTCCACTGAGTTGTGTCTCTCCAGATCCAGGCAGGGGAATATACTTGGATAACCCCTTTTAACCTGTATTAGTGTGCACACAAGGCTGTGTATGGCTACTTTCACATCTGCATTTTGGTTTCAGGTTTTGAGATCCGGCAGAGGTTCCGTTTAACACGTCAGGATGCATCCACTCTGTTAGGACGCGGTTGTGTTTAATTGAAATGGAACAAACCAGATCCATCACTAAAAACAATGTAAGTCAATGGGTGACTTTTTTATTTAGGATCGGAAAAAAACTGACTTTTATTGTTTTTAGTGATGGATGGGGTTTGTTCTGTTTCGATGACTGGACACAAAACTGCAGCTTGTAGCGGTGTCACAAAACGGAATTCCTAATGAACAGAGCATATCCCATTCACAATACATTAACCCTAAAATAAACCGTTTTGGCCCGGTTTTGAGAGCCTCTGTCGGATCTCAAAACCGGAATGCCAAAACACTGATGTGCAAGTAGCTTATGGAAGGTCCATGTAAATAATTCATTCTACTTTGCTCACCTGGTCTATTTCAATCAGCTGGGCATTAGCTCCAGGCCACTCAATGGCTACCTTCACTATATCTGGCGGTGGAGGCATGCTGCCTGGTGGCTTTGCTAGCCAGCCTTCCGCTGGAGCTCTCACTCAGCTCTGAAAAAGAAAAAAAAAAAAAAAAAAAAAAGGAACATAATTACAGCATTTTTTGGACTATAAGACGCACTTTTTTTAGCAGAATTTTTTTGCTTAAAGGGGTTTCTGACTCTTTGTAACTGATAAGAAGTGCCTTAACTAGAACTGACTGTGCCCCACAACTAAATTTTGAATGTCCCCCCCATCACTTTAATGCAGACCTTAGACCAGACCAAAAAAGAATACTCACCTCTCGAAGTAATAACTTCGGCTCATCGGAGCCAATACATTCTAATACTGTACGGAGCGCTCGCTCCGTACAGTATTGAAACAAAGTTTCAGGCGAATCAACTTCGGATGTTTCATCCGAAGTCGATTCGCTCATCCCTAAACACAACCATTGGTCAGGCGGCCTAGGAGCAGCTCAGTCCCACTGTGCAGTCAGGGTGATACAGCAGTGACAAACCTCCCCGACTGCTTCCTTAAAGGGGTTATCCAGAAATGAATATTGATGACCTATCCTTGGGTCAGTTTCCCATAACAGCTGATCGTCGGGGGTGCCAGGGCTTAATGTCTGGTTTATCACTGAATTTCCTTAGAAAGGGTTAAGAAAACTACATAACAACCACGTGGTATCTTTGACAGTGGTCATTATTAGCCAGTCAAGCTTTTTAAAAAAAAAAAACTTAAGATATAAAACACAAAAAAACTCAAAAGGGATTGTCTCATGATGAGAACCCCAGTCTACGTGCCCTATTAGTTGTTATGTACTGTAACCCCTTTGCATTGTCCCTTTCTGTAAGGGCTCATTCAGACGGCTGTATGTTGCATTCCGCATCTGATTCGCAATTTAGCGGCTTAGACGCGGACCTATTCACTTCTATTGGGCCATTTTCCTACTTTCCACGGCTCTGCAAAACAAATAAAGCATGTCCTATACTTGTCAGTGAAAATCAGGACGTGCTGAAAAATGCTGACACGCTGAACTGTCCGGAAAAAAAAAACGGATCCCCATTTTTGTGGACAGCATACTGCCATCTGAATGAGCCCTAACTGTAAAGGCTGTATTACACCAGCCAATTCTGCAGGTGACAGTCGGGAAGAAAGGGTTCCTTCCCGGCAATCGCCTGCACGCTAGTGGAGGGGAGCGCTGCTATTACATGCAGAGATCTCCTCCACAGCATGCCATCGCTCGTTCCCAGGCTGTCTAATTGTTTGCAGCAGATCGTGATTAGACAGCAAGATCTGCTACCTGCTGAAAGATTCTGATTGCCCGATGGTACCCTCTGCGCCATGGGTGGGAATATTCCTAGCATAGGTAGGAGTCCCATAGAATAGAGTAGTGCATCCGGCTTTGTATAGTCTAAGGGTAGTCTGGAAATGGCCTCCTGTGTCATCTCACAGGGAAGCGAGCATGGGTCTAGCCAAGGAGAGTGTGAAAGGTGGTGTCTGGTATAGTGTGCCATGACAATGGCCTATCCCTCAGCATAGATCGCCATTATCGGATTGAAGGGGGTTCAACTCTGGCACCCCCGTTGATCACCTGTTTGAAGAGGCCTCGGCACTCCGGTGAGCACTGCAGCCAGTGACATCACGATCATTGGTCACATGACCCAGGTGCCGCTCACTTCCCATCACGTGAATGGGACTGAGCTGCAATACCAAGCACAGCCACTATACAGCGTACGGCGCTGTGCTTGTTAAGTTGGGAGGAAACCGCAGAGCCCTGGTCTTTTCAAACAACTGATCAGTTTGGGTGTCGGGAGTCGGATCCACAGCAATCAGATACTGATCTCCTATCCTGGGGTTAGGTCATCAGTATAGTACACCAGAAAACCCCTTTAATGGATGCCACAGATTGGCATGTGTCACTCATAGGCAGCCATGTTAAAGAAATATACCGCAGGGTATACTTATTACTAGATCGCTATGCCGTATGCTACGCTATTCCATGCAGTAAAAAAAATACGGATGACGGCCCAGAGGAGCCCTCGTTTAATGTCTGTCAATAAAATAGGGACCTATCTTAATTTATTCGCCGGACGCACTCGTTAATTATACGCTGCAGATGCCGTGTGAATAGAGTCTGACGACGTAACACAAGACTTAATGACTGGCTGCAGACGATTCATGTGCGGGAAAGAAAAAAGAATCCAATATAATGGCCAGGAAAGGCTGCTCGGGAGGATCTTGCTGGCGCCTCTGCCAGGGCAGCTGACCCCTCCGACAGTATCCAGCGATTCCCCTGAAATAAACACGGCGTGGATGAGAGAGAACGTCGCCCACACGCTGTTCCCACGTTGCGCACATAGAGGGGATTACATCTATTGAGAAGCTGACACTTACTGTATGTCTGCGGTAAAGTCCCGTATGTGCAGGGCACATATGGGCGATAATTAGGGGCTATGGCATCCAGACTTCTGTTTCTATGGCGATTCCCACGAGGCTCATGTATCCGTATAAAGCAAGCGTTCGGCGGTGATGTCATCCAACAACAAGCTCCTCCCACTTATTATATGTTAAGAATATGTATAGAAAGTGGATCTTACCCCCAATAACCGTTCTCTACACCTGCGCATCCCACACTAAATGTGCACCTACACCTATATGGCTGCCCCCGTCCTGGGATAACACGGCTTTGGACACGCAGCTTTCCTTGCAATCGCAGAGCAGTTCATGCAGATTTTCCGCCTCGATTTCCATGCTCATTTCACGCACTTCTGCACCAAAACCCGCATTGCAAAGGTCGAGATCTGCACTGAAAATCCACACAAACAATTGACGAGCCGCAAATTCCAAAATCCGAAACGGGTGGAAAATTTCTGCACCGTGCAGACGAGATTCTCAACATTTCAGCTACTTAGCGGGTACTGCATTACGCTGCAGGATTTCCGTAATGGCATTCTGCGTGTAGTACACACGGTGTGGCCTAATACCTCTAGAGAAGAGACCATACGAGGGCTTGAGAAGGTGTCCCGGGGCGAGACACACACACTGATTGGATGTTTGTGGGTTCGGGTGTATCAGGACCTCTATAGATTGCTGCGGCCTGTTCACTCAGGATATCGGTGGCCATCTCCGAGACCTAACGGCCCAACTAACAACATTATCTGATGTGTCGCTGTAGATTTTTAAGGCTACTTTCACGCGTTTTGGCTTTCCGTTTGTGAGATTTGTCATGGGCTCTCAGAAGCGGTCTAAAACGGATCAGTTTTGCCCTAATGCATTCTGAATGGATAAGGATCCGCTCAGAATGCATCAGTTTGCCTCCGATCAGTCACCATTCCGCTCTGGAGAAGGACACCAAAACGCTGCCTTGACAAAGCGGAGCCAAACGGATCCGTCCTGGCACACAATGTAAGTCAATGGGGATGGATCCGTTTTCTCTGACACAATCGAAAACGGATGCGTCCCCCATTGACTTTCAATGGAGTTCATGACGGATCCGTCTTGGCTATGTTACAGGTAATACAGAAGGATCTGTTCATGATGGATGCAGACGGTTGTATTATTGTAACGGATCCACCCAAAACGCGAGTGTTAAAGTAGCCCAATTCAAGCAGTTTTCTCACCAAGGAGATTTATAACCGATCCACAGGTAAAAACAAAATGTCTGAATGTCTTCAGATCCTTTCACTTTTTGTCATGTTGCGGCCTTGTACTAAACTTAAAAAAAAAAGAAAAAAAAAAACTAACATTTCCCCATCATTCTGCACTTCTGAGAAACTGAATGGTAGAAATCTTTGCTAATTTATTGAAAAGCAAAAACTAAAATCTTGCCCTGACATAAGTATTCAGACCCTGTACTCAGGATTGAGTTGAGATCACAGCCTCCCGTCTTCTTGGGGATGAGGTCACACCTGGATTTGGGGAATTTCTGCCGTTCTTCTCTGCAGATCCTCTCAAGCTCCGTCAGGTTTGATGGGCACCATCAGTCATGTGTCTTAGGCCTCTTGCACACGACCGTATGCATTTTGTGGTCCGCAAAAAAATACGGATGATGTCCATGTGCATTCCGTATTTTGCGGAACAAAACAGCTGGCCCCCTGATAGAACAGTACTATCCTTGTCCGTCATGCGGACAATAATAGGAAAAGTTCTATCTGATATACGGAAAAAGGAATTCACACGGAGTACCTTCCGCCTTTTTTGCTGACCCGTTGAAATGAATGGCTCCACATACCATCCGCAAAAAAAAAAAACAGAACGGACACGGAAAGAAAATACGTTCGCGTGCAAGAGGCCTTACGGAGTGCTGCAGTGATGGCAGACCTCCTGGATGTTCCTCCCATCTGCACACAGGATCTTTGGAGCTCCGCCACAGTAACCACTTGGTTCGTGGTCACTTCTCTTACCAAGGTCCTTCTCCCCCAATGACTTAGTTTGGTGGGGAGGCCCGCTCTAGGAAGGTTCCTGTTCTAAACTTCTTCCATTTAAGAATCACGGAGGCCACTGCGCACTAAGGGTACATGCACACGTTCGGGATTCATGTGCGGAAAGTCAGGTGATTTTACTAAGTGAATGGAGAAAATCCGGTCAGGAAAAATAAAATTAATTGACATGCTGCAGATTTCAAAATCCGCACCGCAGGTCAAAATCTGCGCTTAACGAAAAAAAATCTGCATTGTGTGCATTGAGAATTTCTAATTCTCATAGAATACAATGTATATGAACTACGGTGTGGATTTTCCGCTCGCTTAATATCTAGCGGCACAGCAAAGGGTCTGAATACTCATGTCCTTGTGAAATTTTTGATTATGAGATACTGAGGGCAGAACGAGGAGAGAAAACTAACAACTGAACAAAATGTGAAAAACCTGAAGACTTTCCGAATGCCCTTTACATCCTGTTCTTTGTGGGACAACCAAGCGGTGAGCCCTAATGAACGCCCAATAGGCAGCGCCTCTTTCCCAACATCTAATCAGGGGTCACACCTCATTTCCAGTTTGAAGTATATACCTGAAGTACCTGCCCATCGCCTCCATTTTGGCAAAACAGTAAGGCCTCTTTCACACGGGCGTCATGTTTGCGCGAATTTTCCGCGCGGGTTCAAACGTTTGTAATGCATTTTGCACGCGCGTGTGAAAAATCGCCATGTTTGGTACCCAGACCGGAAGCCGGAGTTCATCACTGAAGTCCGGTTTCGGGTCTTCTGGAGAATTTATTATTTTCCCTTATAACATGGCTATAAGGGGAAATAATAGCATTCTTAATAAAGAATGCATAGTAAAATGAAGAGGTGATGGACCATGTGATTGGACCATGTGATATGACGTCATCACAGGTCCTTTAGATCTTAGCTGATGCAGGGAAAGAGAGGACAGATCGCGACTACGCGATCAAGTGGCTAAGGTAAGTTAACTTTTATTATTTTTAACCCCTTCCTCTTCATTTTACTAAGCATTCTTTATTAAGAATGCTATTATTTCCCCCTATAACCATGTTATAAAGATCTGGTCCCGTTGCTAAGCAACCATGCGGTAAAATCGCAATGCATCCGCACTTGCTTGCGGATGATTGCGATTTTCCCGCAGCCCCATTCACTTCTATGGGGCCTGCGTTGCGTGAAAAACGCGCAATATAGAGCATGGTGCGATTTTCACGCAACGCAGAAGTGATGCGTGAAAATCACCGCTCATGTGCACAGCCCCATAGAAATGAATGGGTCCGGATTCAGTGCAGGTGCAATGCATTCTCCTCATGCATTGCACCCGCGCGGGAAAACTCGCCCGTGTGAAAGGGGCCTAACACTAGAGGGGCTGACAGGGACTAAGCAGGAAAACCCAAGTACCCCACCCCAATCACCTGTCCATCCCTTTCAGATGTTCACTGCACTTTAGGGCCTCTTGCACACGGCCGTTGCCCCGCCGTGGCCACATTGCGGCCCGCATACGGCAGGTTGTGTGAATTCCGCATCACGGAGTGCTTCTGTGTGGTTCCGTTCCGAACTTGTTCTATCTTTTTGCAGAACGGACGGATTGCAGACCCCATTCAATGTGAATGGGTCCGCAATCCACATACGGCTGCCCCACGGTCTGTGCCCGTGCGCTTGCGGACTGCAATTTGCGGTCCGCAGCATGGGCCCGGCCAGGTCGTGTGCAAGAGTCCTAAGGATGTATTCACATGGCAAATGTATTCACAAGGACTTTGGAGCACGTTCCACATCGAAAACTGCATCGTATAAGCATCCAATAATGCTAATGGAAATCTGTGGCACTGTTAATTCAGCGCAGATTTGAATGCCACTCCATTAAAAAAAAAAAAAAAAAAAAAGCTATTTATGTCTATTTTTGCCGCCATTTCTGTGCGGAAACCATGGCAGGTGGCTAGACACGGATGGCAGAAATGCATATCAGCCTTAGGTTTCCGCCAAGTATTCTGCATTGGATATTATAGAAGGGAAAATCTGCTGTGTGAACGTACCCTAAGGGTTCATCTACACAGAACAGGTTTCCTGCCATGGAACAATGGGCAGACATCGGGCAGACTATTACAGTGCCAAAAAAAATCTCATCTGCACACGGCAGAAAAACCCTGCAACGAAACCGACCCACGGTGCGGCTGTCCATTTATTATACGGATTTCGCCCTTTGCGATGCACTGGGGGAAATCTGCAGCAAATCTGCCTGTGGAAATTCCTCCCTGTGAGGCCTCATGCACACGACCACATTTTCAGTCTGTATTTTTTGCGGATCGCACGTGGACTATTTTCTATGGCTTCCCGGCCGCAAATGATAGAACATGTCCTATTCTTATCCGTTTTGCAGACAAGAATAGGCTTTTTTACAGTAGGTCCTACAAAAATTGTGGGACGCTCATGGACCACATCCATATTGCATATTCGTGATTTGCGGACCGTAAAATGGGTATGGTTTTGTGCAGGAGGCCTAAGGCCACCGGCACACGGGTGAATAAACATAAGATCCGCAAAAATTTCTGGTGGATCTATGTGCGTTTCTGCACCAAAATTCGAAATGTCTAACAGCGGTTTGTGGTGCGGATTTGATGCCGTTTTTCTGCAGATCCCACCCTTCATTGTAAAAAGGAGTAAAACTACGCCAACTTATAGGTGATGTCAACTTACACTAGGCCCTACAGAGTTGTGAAAACACCTGAAAATGCACCAAAAGCTCCAGCATGCTGCATTTTTAAATAAAGCAAGAAAGACAAAATCGGGACCTAATGAGCAAGACCAGGAGCAAAAAAAATAAAAAAGCACACTTGTGTCCTGCGTTTCATATTTTCAGCTAACATCTGTTTTTACCGTGAAAAATACACACAGAAAAAAAAAAAATTTAAAATATGCAAAAGTGCAGAAACACTTCCCTAAAGCTGCATCCTGAATCCAGACAGAGTCGTACAAATGTGCAGGACAGGATCGCACTCAGATGTCCATCTCTTTGATCACTAGCCGCCCCGGGCACTGAGGCTTCAAGCCAAGTCCCAGAACAGACTCATCACAGTGCGGCAGACATTATGGTGGCAGGAATCATCTGCTCTCCACCAGTGTTTGTCACATCCGCCTCCCTGACGAGGACCAGTGCCTTCTGGCTGCTGGCACACGAGGAGTCTGCTTCACTCTGACTGCCAGAATACGTTCCCCCTCGGGTGACCAAGCAGCGGAGCGGCTACCAACCATCACTACGTGAATGAATGACCAGCCTCCTGCGATAGTCCAGCTTCTCTACTGCATCTGCTGGGAGCAGAGCAAACTGTAGACTGGCACCAACCGAGCGCAACCAGGCTAGAAATACTTGGCGTGGTCACATAACATTGCCCCTTTATAGGAGGTGCACGTGGATCTCATGGTGGATTTTACTCCTGGTGCATTGAACGGAGGGAAATCCACACCCCATGTGAATGCCTGCTACTGAACGCCGCTGCAGACCGGGCCTGTGTAAATCTGCAGGTAAAATCCACACAAAGTCGAGAATGACATTTTCTAAAGCAGCGAGTCTCTCAGCGTGGTGGGCAATAATTGGTGAGGTTCGGGTCCCTGGCATCGGCTCGAAGCGATATCTCCAACAGTCGAGGCTGGTAATGTAGTGAAGGAACATGGGTGCTCAGGTCCTGCGCCCTGGGAAAGTTCAGAGGGAGACTACTAAACTATAGAGAAAGAGAGGAGCCTGGAGAGGTCTCCCGATACCCCCCTCCCACATCCAGCACCCTGTGAGCTCCCGCCAGTTTGGGAATGGTGGAAATGGGGAATATACGTTAAGGGGAAGCTATGTTAGGAGAAGGGGTGCTTAGGACAATGCTGTTATAGTGGGAGAGGGTAGGAAGTGAGGTAATGCTGCTACCAGTGAAGGGGACAATGCTGCTGCCACTGCAGGAAAGTTAGGGAGGGGGGCAATGCAGCTGTCAGTGGGGGAACGTTTGAAAAGCAGGACAGTGCCAGTGCACGAAAGGGGGAGAATACTTAGCAGTGTGGGTGGGGGGGGGGGGGGTCAGGAATGGGGAGAATGCTGCTGCCAGTGAATGGGACAATGCTGCTGCCACTGTAGGAAAGTTAGGGAGGGGGGCAATGCAGCTGTCAGTGGGGGAATGTTTAAAAAGCAGGACAGTGCCAGTGCGCAAAAGGGGGAGAATACTGTTTAGCAGTGTGTGTGTGGGGGGGGGGGGGTCAGGAATGGGGAGAATGCTGCTGCCAGTGAGGGATAAGTGTGAAAATGCTGCTACCAGTGGGAACTGGGCAGGAAGGGGGAGAATGATGTTTCCCAGAGGGGGAAGGGCAGGAAGTGGGAGAATTCTGCTGGTGCTGCACTGGTGTCATTTGCTTGGCGCTGCTGGGGAGGTATATTGTGCTGCACTGTGGTATTCTGTGCTGCTACAGAGGTAATACGGGCACGGTGCTGCAGTAGTTATTGCCTGGTGCGACCTATTAGAAACGTTTGGAGAAGCCTGCTCTAAAGACAGATACCATTCTATATATCTGCCCCTTCCCTCTTTTCAGGTCAGTTTCTATCTCCGCCCCGTGCACTGTGGGAAATCAACTTCTCTCCTCGTCATGTCAGTAGGAAGTGAAAGCAATGAGGACCAGGAGCCGGGACAAGGGGGGGCCACAGCAGAGGGCCCGGGGGGGGTTCTGCAGCCAGGCCTGAGGTCAGAGATGTGAGCTGCAGACGGGAGGAAGCCGGTATTAGTCAGCGTGAAACCTCAGCGTCCACTCTACGCTTCTCCTTACAAGTCCTGCAGCGGGTGCGAGGCGACATCAGATGGCACGCTGCGGCTTACAGATAACAGTGAAGTGCCCACAAGCTGCCATGATACCATCTCTATCCCCGCGCCTCGTCTGACTGCTCACATGTACCAGCCCGTTTCACACGGGGGCCCAGAGGAACAATCTGCTCCGCGCAGGGTCTTCTTTATGGTACGCACGGTTTTGGATCTGTAAATTTAACCATTTATGTGATCATCATATGAATACAAATGGCTTGAGTCAGTCGAAGACCATTCATTCCCATACACGCTACCATTTCGGAGGGACCGGCCGACTGAAGAGTCATTCCCAATGGCAGAAGTCGGAGCCACAGAGCGGCAGCGCGGTGCGCCTAAACAGAAAAGAGGGCACAATCAGCCACGTGATCAGATGGCACGGCCGCAGAGACCACCCATGACGGCTGCAGCATGTGTAGTCACCGGCCTACCAAGCAGTCTACTATCTTCCTTCAAGTCTCTGGCCGCCTGCAGTCTCAGTCCGGACATGCTAAAAGCTGCAGGTGTCATCGGTTGGGTAACCGCTGCTCTACGACTTGTCAGCAGACAGATTTACGACCTCACGCGCTTTAGACAAGACCCGTACATAAAGCCTTTGCACTGATTAAACAGTAACAGTGCCGTCACCTTCAGGGTAAAACCTTTAACGTGATGCTGAACTAATAAAGGGCTACCTGTAATTTGGACGCCCCCTGAGATCAGGCCCAGCCTGAAGCTTAGACCTGCAGGGACCATCGGTGGAATAGCCCTGTGCGCTACACTATTCCATAATCCTTCTTGATCGGCCAGATGGGGGCGTCCCTACGGGCCTCCGGGTGCTGCGCACCCCTTCTTCACGTGACATTAGTCACAAAGGCTTCAGGTATATTCCGAGCTAAAAGTACAACCAATGTCATTCATACCCAAGTCATTTACCCCTCCCCCCCCATCCACTGCCGTGTAGGAGGGGAGCGTGACCTCACCAGATCAATCTATTGACTGATACCAGTACAGATCCAGCACCACCAGTGACAATGACACTTGCACGCAATGGCCTCCGATAATTGCCCTCCACCCCTCATCACGATACAAGGCTCCAGTATCCTTATGTACATAGGCAGCAAAGGTAACACCCGAGAAAATCAAACTGATCACATTAATGGGGGCGTGAACCAGAAAAATCCAATGGACATCTGCCGGTATTTTATTGAAGAATCCCGGGTGCGGTTTCGGTTCTCCTGACCGCGTGATCAGCTCTGCATCAGTAATAAAGTAACTACGACACTAGGACTAGAGATCCAGCACGTCCAATTTCACATATTCACTAAGGGTTTATTCACACGTCATGGTCATACCGCGGTTTAGTCAGAATATCGGGAAACATGACCGAAACATATGAACCAACCCTTAGGAAACACATTAATGAGAGGGGCGTTCCCTGCGCAGATCCGTGTTGGCATCCATGACGGTCAATGTTCCGTGAGTAATCAGCGGGTTCGTTTTTTGCGATCCATATTCCACGTATTTCCAGGGCATCCACTACCTGCACTGATGGGTGAATACACCCATTAAAGTCAACGGGGAGGTGAGCGCTCTGTGGAGACCACGGACAACACACCGCCACCATTCACTGACGTGTGAAAGCGGCCAACCATAACCGAGACAGCCCACTGATTTCCGGACGCGCTGTGTAATGCTTCATCTCCCCTGCGGAGGCGCTGCAGCAGACTGGAGCACTTTCCGCTGTTGAAGTAGGGCGGTGGTCGGCTATTTCCCAACTGAGCAGCAGTGTGCGCACCCGACCTACTGCCCTGTTCACTTCAGGGTGACCCAGGGGTCCCCAAGGGTGGGACCCCCCAATGATCTGATAGTTCTCCCCTTTCCTGTCCTACAGCCAGAATACCCCTTTAATCCACTTCTGACAGAAGAGGCTAGTCCAGAACAGATTTCGGAAGAGCCATCTAACGTGTGAGATAAATGACTATTGCAGGAGTCTGCCCTCATTCACAACACATGTACACTCGGCTGAGCCAAGCATGCATGTGGGGTCAGGAGAGACAGCTGTCCGGCCAACCTTACCGATTCCGCTCCATTCTGTCTATGTATGCGCTGACACAATCTCCATAGCGACAACAGGTCAGGTGACCAGCTTATGGCACGCTTCACCGTATCAGGCGCATGGGGTAACAAGGTGGAATCGTGCCAAAAAATCTGTGCCTGGATCTGTAGATTTTTTTTTGGGGGGGGGATTCCTGAAAATCTTATCTTTACTCCTGTTCAAGAATGTGTTCTTAAAGGGGCTCACTTTCCTGACCTATGCGGTCTGGCAGGCACGACTTGGCACTGGTTTGCCAAGGCAACCGTCCATTTAACCAGGAATAGACCCATGCACTGTACGTGCCGTCTTGGCAACTCCCGCACCGAGCACGCAGCGGCATCTCTCTCAGTCAGATGGCGCAGCGAAGTGTGCCCGGAGAACCCCTTTAACCCCTTGTAAATGTACCAAGTGACCTCCGACATGGAACATCTGTGACCGGGTTGGGCACCATGCCTCAGGCCCCTATGTCGTTTTGGTCCCGACGTCAGATTCTCAGGACCCCCACCTTGACCGGCACCGGGGGCGTGTCCTGCCCTGATGGATCCATAGACTTTGGATGAGATTTTGACCTTTCACAGGGGTCACAGAGACATATGGGGTCACACAGGTGACATGTAGTTGCCCGTTACTGCAGCAGGTGGGGCGAGGAGTCATGGTTTATGAAAAAAAAATTAAAAATTCACCCATCCTGAGGCACAGTGAGCTCCGGTAGGTGCTGAGGTAAGTGGCCATCATCACCCTGGACTTTACCACACTTTCTATGTATGGAGGCGGCAGGCTGCCCCAGGCAATGAATGTGTTAATGGGTTAACCCTTCAGTGACGTCTCCTGCGCACTCCGGGGATACGGACACTGCGGAGAGCGCTAAATATAGAGGCAGACGCCGCACATAGAGCCGCATTCACACCACACGTCTCGGCCATGTTACATGCCTCCGGCGCACACCTGGCTCGCCGGCCTTTGGCCCCCCCACCTCACCCTCCGGGCCACTCCAGCCCGACTGTCCCGCTAAAGCCCAGTAAGTGACCGGGATTTAACCCGTTCCTGCATCCCCAGGCCCTCTCTCACCTCTTCCCGGCTCCGCCGCTCCCTTCAGTCTTGTTGCCGTGGTAACGCCCCGGGGGCGGGCTTTCCCAAGTCGTGTGCTCATTGATGCGAGGAATCTGTCAATCAAAACGTGAAGCGGGGAAGCTAATAGCAGGTGGGGGCGTGGCTAATCCCGTTCTCTGATACCCATTGGCTGCCTCCGCTGTCACACACTAACGAGTTGTCCTGGACTCTGACTTTTATTAAAGTGGCAGAGTGCAGTGGTAGAGGCGTCCCATAATGCACAGCGGCAGCGACCCCACAGCAGGGTGACTGCGTGTCATACAGGGGGGGTGGCAGGGAGTGTGTCCTGGGCACTGGGGGTCTATAGGATTATATAGGACTATTCTTTACAAATGTAATATATTTCTCACCGGAGCCTTGGACTGGATTCAGATTTGCAGAAAATCCTTCATTTGGCGCAAGCCCCATTCAGTGGAATAAGATAAAAGACAAGTCCACTGCGAATGTAAATCCCACCTACACATGCATGCTCGGCGGTGCATGCATGTGCTGTGAATGGAGAGTGACTTATCTCCAAACAACAAAAGGCTTGCTTGCCTTGAATCCAACATGCCCGACCCTCCCCGGGGAGGGGGGTGTCTAGAAGACCCATACATGCTCCAGTTTAGTCGCCATACGTTAATGTAAGTGGCACCCCCCCTCTCCTAAGTCACACACATGGACAGTAGCCTTCTGACAAAATCTGGGACATAAGCCATTGACATTTATCATTACAGATAAGCAGATAACTGCAGGAAAGTCATCCGTACAGACCAAGAAGTTGCGCCTATAGTGGCCAGCGCGAAAACGTCAGGATTTTAGGTTTTTTCTTCCAATATAGATATTGGAAAATGAAAAATAACACCATGAAAATGTTAAGGCCCCTTTCACGCGAAAGATACGGATTGTGTCAGGGTGCGTCCAGTTAATCTCGCACCATTTTGCAATCAGTTTTGTCTGCGATTGTGTTCAGTTTCTCCCTCACGGGTGAAATCCGTTTTGATGCGTTTTTCACGCGCGTGAAGGAAAACTGAAGGTTTACAAACAACATCTCCTAGCAACCATCAGTGAAAAACGCATCGCACCAGGACTGCGTTTTTCACTTAAGCCCCATTCACCTCTATGGGGCGAGGGCTGCGTGAAAAACGCAGAATATAGAACGTGCCGCGATTCTCAATGCAACGCAGAACTGATGCGTGAAAAAAAACGCTCATGGACACAGACCTATTGAAATGGATGAGTCAGGATGCGGTCACGGAAAACAGGCTCGTGTGAAAGGGGCCTTAAAGGGGTTTTGCAAGAGTTTGTTACTGGTGACAAAGTGACATCAGTATCTGATTGTAGGAGGTCCGACACCCGGGTACCCCCCCCACCCATGATCAGCTGTCTGCCTTCTCTCAGCTCACCAAGCACAGCGCCGTACATTGTATGGTGGCCGTGCTTGGTATCACAGCTCTGCCCTATTCACTTTAATGGGACTGAGCTGATCCTAGGCCATGTGACAGAGGAATGTGACGTCACTGGCGTAGGGAAGGCTGCGGCGATAGTGCAAGCGCTAGTGCCTTTTCAAAGAGCTGATCGGCGGGGGTCTCGGGTGTCCGACCCCCACTAGTAGGATACTGATGGACCTATAGGTCATCAGTAAAAAAAAATCTTGGAAAACCCCATGAAACATAAAAACTTGATTTAAACAATAATTCATTTCAATAAAAAAAAAATCATCAATTCTTAATTTCATTTTCGTTTACACATTCCCTTTAACATCTTCCTTTATGTGTACTGCCGAAATGAAAAAAAAATGTTTTTCTGTGAAAATTGCGTTTATTTAACAGTCAATGATATCTTCGTACGATTGCTGTGCGTTGTGGATGAGTTTTAATCTTTGATTTTCCAATCCGTCTGCAAAATTATCGGCTGTCCATGTTGCATCCGTTTTTCTTTTTGCGGATCCATTGTAATAATTAGGGATGGGCGGTACCTTGGAACCAAACCCGAGTTCAGTATCAAGGTTTTTTACAGTAAAAATTTATTCCAGAAGTTATTACATGAAGTCTTGCGAAACTTCGCGAAGCAATAACTTTGGCTCATCGGAGCCAATACATTCTAATACCGTACGGCGCTCCCGCTCTGTACAGTATTGAAATGAAGTTTTAAGCGAATCGACTTCCACCTCATCCCTAGTAACAATGCCTGTCCTTGAATAGGACATGTTCTTTTTTTTCTCTTTTGGCAGACACTTTAAAATGAATGGTTCCGCATGCAGACCTGTAAAAAATGGAACGGAAACTGAAGAAAAATGCGTTCTTGTGCCTGAGCCCTAATCCTGCCGTACAACACTCAGATGTAGACTCATAACCTAACGCCGGGGACTAGGAGGGTGGCACGCTTCTTCTTCCCTCCTCGGCTAAGCTTTACACCCCCCTGTACTGAGCCAGGTATAAGAGGGTTCCCAGGCCCAATATCTATGTATGCCATAGGCGGTCATTCATCTGAGTGGCTGGCGGTAATACTACATTGGACCAGACATGGCTTTCCCCAGCCAGGAGCTGCAGCTACATTCTGAAAGGGGATGGGACAATCCCTTTAATTTTCTTCTCTTCCAGTAACCTGTTTTTCCACTAAACCCCCTATTGTCCTCCTCTTAATACCCTGAAGACTAACTGATGTCACTGGCTACGTGGGCAGGACCATATGCTGCTTTATTAAAGAGGACCCGTCACCTCTGCTGACATGTCTGTTTTAGTAACAACCTGCATCCCTCAGTTAATACCAAATAAATTGCCAGCAGTCTGCAGTAAAGGTACTGCTGTGTGTTACCAGTAGCACATGTGTCTGACTGTGTCCAATCAGTGCTGCTGGTGTCAGACTGTGCAAGGACACACCCCCAACTGGTAACACCCAGCTGTACCTTTAGTGCAAGCTGCTGAAAATTCATTGATAAACTTCTAGCAGGAATAATACAGGAATGGCACAACATAGAGTTATAAGCAGAGCCGACGCTACCATATAGGCAAGAGGGGCAATTTCCCCCGGGCCCCCGAGTCCTTAGGGGCCCCCAAGCCTACCATCCGCCCAGCACTCAGGACAGCGATACAGATGGCTGTGCTGTGGGGCAGAGGAGGGAGAGGCGTCTCCCTTCCCTGTTCCTCTGATAGGCTGCGGGCCTTGTGTCGGCAGCCTATCAGAGGCCGATGCAGGCGGCGCAATGATGCCATCGCGTCGCCTGAGCCGTACTGCAAGGGACACTGGCCGGAAGAGGCCTGCATCACATCGCTGCCATGGAGGTAAGTATAAGTGTTTTTTTTTTTTTTAATATAACGGACTATCTGTTACTGGCACATGGGGTGGAGGGGTCAAAGAGGCACTGGTACTGGCACATGAGGGGGGTTAAAGAGGCACTGGTTACTGGCACATGAGGGGGGTTAAAGAGGCACTGGTTACTGGCACATGAGGGGGGTTAAAGAGGCACTGGTTACTGGCACATGAGGGGGGTTAAAGAGGCACATGTAACTGGCACATTGGGTGAGGGGTTAAAGAGGCACTGGTTACTGGCACATAGGGGGGTTAAAGAGGCACTTGTAACTGGCACATGGGGCGGTTAAAGAGGCACTTGTAACTGGCACATGGGGGGGGGTTTAAAGAGGCACTTGTAACTGGCACATGGGGGGTTAAAGAGGCACTTGTAACTGGCACATGGGGGGGTTAAAGAGGCACTTGTAACTGGCACATGGGGTGGGGGGTTAAAGAGGCACTGGTTACTGGCACATGGGGGGGTTAAAGAGGCACTTGTAACTGGCACATTGGGGGGTTAAAGAGGCACTTGTAACTGGCACATGGGGGGGTAAAAGGGGCACTTGTAACTGGCACATGAGCTGGGGGGTTAAAGAGGCACTGGTTACTGGCACATGGAGGGGTTAAAGAGGCACTTGTAACTGGCACATGGGGGGGGTTAAAGAGGCACTTGTAACTGGCACATGGGGGGGGTGTAAAAGGGGCACTTGTAACTCTGTCAGACCCCCATTAGACCTCCAGACCCCCATTAGACCTCCAGACCCCCATTAGACCTCCAAACCCCTATATTCGACCCCAATCAGACCCTCATTAGACCTCCAGACCCCCATTAGACCTCCAGATCCCCAATCAGACCCTCATTAGACCTCCAGACCCCTATTAGACCTCCGGACCCCCATTAGACCTCCAGATCCCCAATCAGACCCCATTAGACCTCCAGATCCCCAATGAGACCCCCATTAGACCTCCAGACCCCCATTAGACCTCTCCAGACCCCCATTAGACCTCTCCAGACCCCCCATTAGACCTCTCTAGACCCCCAATCAGACCCTCATATAAGACCTTAGTTCAGACTATAAAATAAACAAACTCACCTCTCCTGCTCTGCCGCTCCTCTCCCGGTCATGAGGTCTCCCCGACTCTCATCTCTTCTCAGAGCCTGTGCTGCAGTCAACTGACCTCGCAGCGTCAGGTTAGAGTGCGCTCTGTACGTCCTGACGCTGCAGGCAGCCATGACACAGCAGCGCGGGCCCTGGGAAGAGCGAGCAGGAGGAGGGGTAAGTACTGTACAGCGCTCACAGCGCTTGTCTCCCGCTCCTCCTGCAGACTAGTGAGCGCCCCTAGTATGGATACATACATATGCACATTAAAAGGGAATGAAAAAATAAAAAATATACTAATAATCATAAACATTGATTCTTAAATGAAATTGAGTATATTATTTGAATCCAGTAACGATATTAACCATTCATGAACATTGATTATTGGATGAATTAAGATCATTTGGATCAATTAATGTGATTAACTTTTTTTCTGGATTAAAGGGGTTCTGCAGTTTGTTTAAACTGATTATCTATCCTCTGGATAGATCATCAGCATCTGATCGGTGGGAGTTCAAAATCCGGGACCCCCGACGATCAGCTGTTTGAGAAGGCAGCATCACTCATGGAGCGCCGTGGCCTTCTCGCTGTTTACTGCTGGCCCAGTGACGCCACGACTTGTATCAACTGGCCTGGGTGCGGCTAAGCTCTGTTCACTTGAATGGAGCTTAGCCCCAGGGCAGTTGATACAAGTCGTGATGTCACTGGTCCTGCAGTAAACAGTGAGAAGGCCGCGGCGCTCCAGCAGCGCCGCTGCCTTCTCAAACAGCTGATCGCCGGGGGTCCCAGGAGTCGGACCCCTAACGATCAGATGCTGATGATCTATCCAGAGGACAGATCATCAGTTTAAACAAAGTGCAGAACCCCTTTAAAGGGGTATTCCCATTACGCAAGCGCGGCCACTGCGATTCGGGAGGAGAGTGGTGGCAGTAACCAGGGGAGACGGAAGACAACAGTCAGCTAAGTATATCTTAATTTTCTTCTAAGGGGTGGGAATTAGTTAAATATAATTAGAAAACAGTGATCATCAAGATGGGAATACCCCTTTAAGTAACAGTACGCATCATTTAATACCGGGTCCATTTGATTTTTAGGAAACAGATCTCATTTACCTTTTTTTACCTTTTTCTATCATATAACTCAATTATTTATATATCTCGCAGAATGCAAATCATGTTTATGGATATTTGGTTAAGGGCTATGAATATATATAATTGATAGCTGATTAACCACCATTTGAATTTATGATACAAATGCGGCTTCGGGTGCATTCACATCACCGTTTAGCTTTCCGTTGCAACAGGATCAATTTTTTTACTGAATCCTGTTTTTTTCCCCCTCTTTCTCTTCTTCTGACGGATCAGAAGAACTGAAAGCTAAACAGTGATGTGAATGCACCCTTAGGCCTCATGCACACGACCGTTGTTTGATTCCGTGTCCGTTGTGCTGTTTTTCATGATTTTCTGCGGACCCATTGGTTTTCAATGGGTCCGTGGAAAACTCGGCAAATGCACCGTTTGTCCTCCGCGTCCGTGGTCCATGATTACAGTCCGTCAAAAAAATATAACCTGTCCTATTCTTGTCCGTGAAAAACGGTTCACGGACCCATTCAAGTCAATGGGACCATGAAAAAATGCGGATGGCCATCCGTGTGTCATCCGCGTTCCGCGTCCGTTTTTTTTGCGGATCCCTTGGCAGGCACTTGGCAAAAATTGTCAGCCTGTCTTTTGGTAAAATCTTTTGGGTCATGTCCGCTAAAAAAAACGGACGACACACGGAAACACAACGGAAGCAAAAACTGACACGGATCACAGAACCGAAAAAAAAATACTGTCGTGTACATGAGGCCTTATACTGTATTTTACATTTTTATTTTTTCTTCACATTTTTTTGCTTTGTATATATTTTTGTATATTTCATATACTTCTTATTTTTAATTGTTATATCTAATTGTTTTGATATAATAAGAAGCGAATTCTTCACACAGGTCCAGGGGATTGAGTGCCTGTTAACATTTTGCTATATATTATAATATTGTGTGTTCGTTATACCAGCATGTGACATCATTGGGGCTTTTTTTTCCAGGGCTGTGAGGTCGTAGATACATGGTGACCTTTTTTTCTTTGTGTTATCTCTGCTCTGTATTATACTGTGCATTACTGGATGTAAGTATAATTCCTAGGCAGTAATATCATTCAGTAGATGATCACTGTGAACATTACCTCACTATTGGGACATCACTGTGTGCATTATCCCTGTACACTATTGGGACATCACTGTGTGCATTATCCCTGTACACTATTGGGACATCACTGTGTGCATTATCCCTGTACACTATTGGGACATCACTGTGTGCGTTATCCCTGTACACTATTGGGACATCACTGTGTGCATTATCCCTGTACACTATTGGGACATCACTGTGTGCGTTATCCCTGTACACTAGTGGGACATCACTGTGTGCATTATCCCTGTACACTATTGGGACATCACTGTGTGCATTATCCCTGTACACTATTGGGACATCACTGTGTGCATTATCCCTGTACACTATTGGGACATCACTGTGTGCATTATCCCTGTACACTATTGGGACATCACTGTGTGCATTATCCCTGTACACTATTGGGACATCACTGTGTGCATTATCCCTGTACACTATTGGGACATCACTGTGTGCATTATCCCTGTACACTATTGGGACATCACTGTGTGCATTATCCCTGTACACTATTGGGACATCACTGTGTGCATTATCCCTGTACACTATTGGGACATCACTGTGTGCATTATCCCTGTACACTATTGGGACATCACTGTGTGCATTATCCCTGTACACTATTGGGACATCACTGTGTGCATTATCCCTGTACACTATTGGGACATCACTGTGTGCATTATCCCTGTACACTATTGGGACATCACTGTGTGCATTATCCCTGTACACTATTGGGACATCACTGTGTGCATTATCCCTGTACACTATTGGGACATCACTGTGTGCATTATCCCTGTACACTATTGGGACATCACTGTGTGCATTATCCCTGTACACTATTGGGACATCACTGTGTGCATTATCCCTGTACACTATTGGGACATCACTGTGTGCATTATCCCTGTACACTATTGGGACATCACTGTGTGCATTATCCCTGTACACTATTGGGACATCACTGTGTGCATTATCCCTGTACACTATTGGGACATCACTGTGTGCATTATCCCTGTACACTATTGGGACATCACTGTGTGCATTATCCCTGTACACTATTGGGACATCACTGTGTGCGTTATCCCTGTACACTATTGGGACATTACTGTGTGCATTATCCCTGTACACTATTGGGACATTACTGTGTGCATTATCCCTGTACACTATTGGGACATCACTGTGTGCATTATCCCTGTACACTATTGGGACATCACTGTGTGCGTTATCCCTGTACACTAGTGTGACATCACTGTGTGCATTATCCCTGTACACTATTGGGACATCACTGTGAACATTACCTCACTATTGGGACATCACTGTGTGCATTATCCCTGTACACTATTGGGACATCACTGTGTGCATTATCCCTGTACACTATTGGGACATCACTGTGTGCATTATCCCTGTACACTATTGGGACATCACTGTGTGCATTATCCCTGTACACTATTGGGACATCACTGTGTGCATTATCCCTGTACACTATTGGGACATCACTGTGTGCATTATCCCTGTACACTATTGGGACATCACTGTGTGCATTATCCCTGTACACTATTGGGACATCACTGTGTGCATTATCCCTGTACACTATTGGGACATCACTGTGTGCATTATCCCTGTACACTATTGGGACATCACTGTGTGCATTATCCCTGTACACTATTGGGACATCACTGTGTGCATTATCCCTGTACACTATTGGGACATCACTGTGTGCATTATCCCTGTACACTATTGGGACATCACTGTGTGCATTATCCCTGTACACTATTGGGACATCACTGTGTGCATTATCCCTGTACACTATTGGGACATCACTGTGTGCATTATCCCTGTACACTATTGGGACATCACTGTGTGCATTATCCCTGTACACTATTGGGACATCACTGTGTGCATTATCCCTGTACACTATTGGGACATCACTGTGTGCATTATCCCTGTACACTATTGGGACATCACTGTGTGCATTATCCCTGTACACTATTGGGACATCACTGTGTGCATTATCCCTGTACACTATTGGGACATCACTGTGTGCATTATCCCTGTACACTATTGGGACATCACTGTGTGCATTATCCCTGTACACTATTGGGACATCACTGTGTGCATTATCCCTGTACACTATTGGGACATCACTGTGTGCATTATCCCTGTACACTATTGGGACATCACTGTGTGCATTATCCCTGTACACTATTGGGACATCACTGTGTGCATTATCCCTGTACACTATTGGGACATCACTGTGTGCATTATCCCTGTACACTATTGGGACATTACTGTGTGCATTATCCCTGTACACTATTGGGACATCACTGTGTGCATTATCCCTGTACACTATTGGGACATTACTGTGTGCATTATCCCTGTACACTATTGGGACATCACTGTGTGCATTATCCCTGTACACTATTGGGACATCACTGTGTGCATTATCCCTGTACACTATTGGGACATCACTGTGTGCATTATCCCTGTACACTATTGGGACATCACTGTGTGCATTATCCCTGTACACTATTGGGACATCACTGTGTGCATTATCCCTGTACACTATTGGGACATCACTGTGTGCATTATCCCTGTACACTATTGGGACATCACTGTGTGCATTATCCCTGTACACTATTGGGACATCACTGTGTGCATTATCCCTGTACACTATTGGGACATCACTGTGTGCATTATCCCTGTACACTATTGGGACATCACTGTGTGCATTATCCCTGTACACTATTGGGACATCACTGTGTGCATTATCCCTGTACACTATTGGGACATCACTGTGTGCATTATCCCTGTACACTATTGGGACATTACTGTGTGCATTATCCCTATACACTATTGGGACATCACTTTATGCATAATCACTGCAGAGCAGGGGTGGGGAACCTCCGGCCCAGGGGCTGCATACGGCCCCTGGGATCAATTCACGTGGCCCCCTGCCAGAACATATAGTGAAAATGCTAATGAACACTTCCATTATGAGGGAGGCAAAGGAGGTGAGAACCGCCCTGCACTGGCTGGGGGCTATGATTGCGGCAGATCTGAGGCTTGGGAGGGTCTGATGGGGGTCTGATTTGAGGCTGAGAGGTCTAATGGGAGTCTGATCTGAGGCTGGGGGTGGGGGATCTGATGGGAGTCTTATCTGAGGCTGGAAGGGGTCTTATCTGAGGCTCAGGGATCTGATGGGGGTGTGATCTGAAGCTGGAATGTCTGATGGGGGTGTGATCGGAGGCTGGGGGGGTCTGATCTAAGGCTGGGGAGGGTTTGATCTGAGGCTGGGGGTCTGATCTGAGGCTAAGAGGTCTAATGGGAGTCTGATCTGAGGCTGGGGGTGGGGGGTCTGATGGGAGTCTTATCTGAGGCTGGAAGGGGTCTTATCTGAGGCTCAGGGGTCTGATGGGGGTGTGATCTGAAGCTGGAAGGTCTGATGAGGGTGTGATCTGAGGCTGGGGAGGGTTTGATCTGAGGCTGGGGGCTGATCTTAGTCTAGGGAGGGTCTGATGGGGTCTGATCTGAGGCTGAGAGGTCTGATGGGAGTCTGATCTGAGGCTGATGTAGGCTGGGGGGGTCTGATTTGAGGCTGATGGAGGTGGGGGTGCAGATCTGAGACTCAGCTATGTTTGGTCAAAATTGCACCGGTACTATTAGTAATATATATAGTGCAGGCGCCATTTTGTGCTACAAAAATACAGCGCTCTAGATTTTTTTAATTGAAGCGCAATTTTTGCAACTTACCCCTAAGTCACTTATATGTTTGACTAAATATAGCCATCAAGTTGAAAATTTTGTATGGCCCCCGAACGATGTTACAAATATCCAAATGACCCTCTGCAGAAGAAAGGTTCCCCACCCCTGCTGTAGAGGGAAATACCCCCTTTCAGACGAGCGTATTTGCAATGTGTATATAGTCAAGATTTTATGTCCCGGAATCCGCTGCTAATGTTAATGAATAAGACTATTCACATGGGCGTATAATTTCCGTCAGTATTTGAAATCCGCAGCATGTCCGAGTTTTGTGCTTATTTCTTTCCAAATACGCACATTACAGTCTGTGCAGTGCATAAATAATGAAGGGAGCAAGAAATACGCATGTAAGGCCTCTTTCAGACGCATGATACGGATTGGCTCAGGGTGCGTTCAGTGAAACTTGCACCATTTCGCAAGCAAGTTCAGTCAGTTTTGCCTGCGATTGCATTCAGTGTTTCAGTTTTTTCCGCGCGGGTGCAATCAGTTTTGATGCATTTTTCACGCACATGAAAAAAAATGAAGGTTTACAAAGAACATCTCCTAACACCCATCAGTGAAAAAAGCATTGCATCGCATTTTTCCCTGAAGCCCCATTCACTTCTATGGGGCCAGGGCTGCGTGAAAAACGCAGAATATAGAACACGCTGCAATTCTCACGCAGAAATGATGCGTGAAAAAAAACGCTCATTTGCACAGACCCAATAACATGAATGGGTCAGGATTCAGTGCAGGTGCTATGCGTTCACGTCACGCATCGCACCCGTGCGGAAAAATCGCTTGTGTGAAAGGGGCCTAAATCCTGATTAAATCCTACTGACAATACTGATGGTAAATCTTTAGGAATCCTGAGCCAGAATACTGACGGATCTCAATACGCCTGTCGGAAAGCGGCCTTAGGCCCCTTTCACACGAGCGAGTATTCCGTGCGGGTGCAATGCATGATGCGAACGCATTGCGCCTGCATGGAATCCAGACCTATTCATGGATGGTTGCTAAGAGATGATGTTTGTAAACATTCCGTTTTTTATCACACGTGTGAAAAACGCAATAAATCGCATTGTACCTGCGCAATAAAAACTGAACAACTGAATGCGATTGCAAACAATACTGAATGTACTTGCTTGCGAAATCGCTCAGTTTTCACTGAACGCATCCGCAAGGCATCCAGACCTAATCTGCTCACGCTCGTCTGCAAGGGGCCTTACTGTGACATCACTGTGAGAATTACCCCTTTACTGTGACATCACTGTGAGAATTACTCCTTTACCGTGACATCACTGTAAGAATTACCCCCTTACTGTGACATCACTGTGAGAATTACCCCTTTACTGTGACATCACTGTAAGAATTACCCCCTTACTATGACATCACTATGAGAATTACCCCCTTACTGTGACATCACTGTTAGAATTACCCCCTTACTGTGACATCACTGTGAGAATTACCCCCTTACTATGACATCACTGTGAGAATTACCCCCTTACTGTGACATCACTGTTAGAATTACCCCCTTACCGTGACATCACTGTGAGAATTACCCCCTTACTGTGACATCACTGTGAGAATTACCCCCTTACTGTGACGTCACTATGAGAAAGACCCCCTTACTGTGACATCACTGTGAGAATGGCCCCCTTAATGTGACATCACTGTGAGAATTACCCCCTTACTGTGACATCACTGTGAGAATTATCCACTTACTGTGATATCACTGTGAGAATTATCCCCTTACTGTAACATCACTGTGAGAATTACCCCCTTACTGTTACATCACTGTGAGAATTACCCCCTTACTGTTACATCACTGTGAGAATTAGCCCCTTACTGTGACATCACTGTGAGAATTATCCACTTACTGTGATATCACTGTGAGAATTATCCCCTTACTGTGACATCACTGTGAGAATTATCACCTTACTGTGACATCACTGTTAGAATTACCCCCTTACTGTGACATCACTGTGAGAATTACCCCCTTACTGTGACATCACTGTGAGAATTACCCCCTTACTGTGACATCACTGTGAGAATTACCCCCTTATTGTGATGTCACTGTGAGAATTACCCCCTTACTGTGACATCACTGTGAGAATTATCCACTTACTGTGATATCACTGTGAGAATTATCCCCTTACTGTGACATCACTGTGAGAATTATCCCCTTACTGTGACATCACTGTGAGAATTATCCCCTTACTGTGACATCACTGTGAGAATTATCCCCTTACTGTGACATCACTATGAGAATTATGCCTTTACTGTGACATCACTGTGAGAATTACCCCCTTACTGTGACATCACTGTGAGAATTACCCCCTTACTGTGACATCACTGTGAGAATTACCCCCTTACTGTGACATCACTGTGAGAATTACCCCCTTACTGTGACATCACTGTGAGAATTACTCCCTTACTGTGACATCACTGTTAGAATTACCCCCTTACCGTGACATCACTGTAAGAATTACCCCCTTACTATGACATCACTATGAGAATTACCCCCTTACTGTGACATCACTGTTAGAATTACCCCCTTAGTGTGACATCACTGTAAGAATTACCCCTTACTGTGACATCACTGTGAGAATGACCCCCTTACTGTGACATCACTGTAAGAATTACCCCCTTACTATGACATCACTATGAGAATTACCCCCTTACTGTGACATCACTGTTAGAATTACCCCCTTACTGTGACATCACTGTGAGAATTACCCCCTTACTATGACATCACTGTGAGAATTACCCCCTTACTGTGACATCACTGTTAGAATTACCCCCTTACCGTGACATCACTGTGAGAATTACCCCCTTACTGTGACATCACTGTGAGAATTACCCCCTTACTGTGACATCACTGTGAGAATTACCCCCTTACTGTGACGTCACTGTGAGAATTACCCCCTTACTGTGACATCACTGTAAGAATGGCCCCCTTACTGTGACATCACTGTGAGAATTACCCCCTTACTGTGACATCACTGTGAGAATGACCCCCTTATTGTGACATCACTGTTAGAATTACCCCCTTACTGTAACATCACTGTGAGAATTACCCCCTTACTGTGACATCACTGTGAGAATTACCCCCTTACTGTGACATCACTGTGAGAATTACCCCCTTACTGTGACGTCACTGTGAGAATTAGCCCCTTACTGTGACATCACTGTGAGAATTATCCACTTACTGTGATATCACTGTGAGAATTATCCCCTTACTGTGACATCACTGTGAGAATTATCACCTTACCGTGACATCACTGTTAGAATTACCCCCTTACTGTGACATCACTGTGAGAATTACCCCCTTACTGTGACATCACTGTGAGAATTACCCCCTTACTGTGACATCACTGTGAGAATTACCCCCTTATTGTGACGTCACTGTGAGAATTACCCCCTTACTGTGACATCACTGTGAGAATTATCCACTTACTGTGATATCACTGTGAGAATTATCCCCTTACTGTAACATCACTGTGAGAATTATCCCCTTACTGTGACATCACTATGAGAATTATGCCTTTACTGTGACATCACTGTGAGAATTACCCCCTTACTGTGACATCACTGTGAGAATTACCCCCTTACTGTGACATCACTGTGAGAATTACCCCCTTACTGTGACATCACTGTGAGAATTACCCCCTTACTGTGACATCACTGTGAGAATTACCCCCTTACTGTGACATCACTGTGAGAATTACCCCCTTACTGTGACATCACTGTCAGAATTACCACCTTACTGTGACATCACTGTGAGAATTATCCACTTACTGTGACATCGCTGTGAGAATTACCCCCTTACTGTGACATCACTGTGTGCATTATCTCTGTGCGTTAAGCAGACTAAAATAATCATGGAACTTTCCTTATTCTGAACTTGCTGCTAAAGGTGGTCATGTTGGAGTGAGGCCCAAAGGTTGCTATGGGACCCATGGTTATTTATTATGCCCCTGCGGCTAGTAGGTCCATTCCCCACACAAAGATTTTCAAATACCAGGTAGTCCTGGGGTCCCAATAAAGCGAGGATTTTCTGCCAGCTGGAGAATTCCTCTGGATAAATGTATACCGTATGTTCATAGGTTCGGTATGAGATCCCAGCAGGTAATTATATGGCAGCTCATGGTGTAGTGCGGTCTCATTTTTTAAATATCGCTGCATTACCGTATATACTCGAGTATAAGCCGAGTTTTTCGGCACAAAATTTGTGCCGAAAAACCCGAACTCGGCTTATACTCGAGTCATAAATTAAAACTGTGAAGAGCGGAGTGGGAGGAGGAGCGGGGGGAGGAGCTGGGGGCGGGCATTTGCGGCAGGGCCGATGCGCTCACTGCGCTCCGGCCCCACCGCTCATGTATACTTTTTAAATTTGATTATACTATACACTTATTACAATTCTTTCCCCCACTGTACCTCATTACATGCGGCAGGCGGGCAGTGAATACTTCAGGCCGGGCGGACGAGAGCAGCGTGACTTGCTGATGTCACGTGCCTGCCCGGCCTGCTTTATGAATGAAGCAGGCGGCGCAGGCACGTGACGTCAGTCACACTGCGCTCGCTCTCCCGCCCGGCCTGAAGGATTCACTGCCCGCCTGCCGCATGTAATGAGGTACAGTGGGGGCAAGAATTGTAATAAGTGTATAGTATAATCAAATTTAAAAACTATACATGAGCGGTTATGGGAGATGGGGGGGATGTGGATGGCACTGTTATGGGATGAGGGGATGTGGATGGCACTGTTATGGGGATCTGTTATAGGATGGGGGATCTGTGGATGCCATCCACAGCCCCCATCCCATAAGTGCCATCCACATCCCCCTTCCCATAACAGTGTCATCCACATCCCCCTCATCCCATAAGTGCCATCCACATCCCCCTTCCCATAACAGTGTCATCCACATCCCCTCATCCCATAAGTGCCATCCACAGCCCCCTATCCCATAACAGTGTCATCCACAGATCCCCCATAACAGTGCGTCATCCACAGATCCCCCCATAACAGTGCGTCATTCACAGATCCCCCCCATAACAGTGCGTCATCCACAGATCCCCCATAACAGTGACATCCATTTCCACCTCGGCTTATACTCGAGTCACTACTTTTCCCAGGTTTTTTTGGGTAAAATTAGGGGGGTCGGCTTATACTCGGGTCGGCTTATACTCGAGTATATACGGTATTTTTTTTCGACGATTACAAAAATTACTGCAAAAGCTGTGACAAAATCCAACTACCACACTACACTTCTCCCATACTGCCACACTACACTTCTCCCATACTGACACAATGGCTGAGAAATAAAAGCCGTCAGGGCTTTCTCTGCAGACCCTTGAAGCGACACAAACCACAAGCAAAATGCAGAAGCATTCTGGTCTTATATATCCCCACACCGCACCCATAGGTGTTCTTAAAGGGGCGATTACACCAAACGTATTACTGTGTCATGATCAGAGCATTTTAAATGAAGTCATATTGGAATATACATGCAATAAATTATTGTATGTTTTTTTTTTGTTTTGTTTTTTTACATTTTTCTATCTGGTAGCGCCCCCTGCTGTCTCTCCTTCAGGTCCACCTTGTCCTGCATTCAGGGGTGGACTAACATGCTCAGTAGTTCTATCATTTGCAGCACGACCGCACAGATGCAGACTGCACATGTATGACATTCCTATGTTGTTTGCAGTTTTTGCAGCCCCCTTAGAAATGAATGGGACTGCATGCAATCCATAAAAAATACGGAAAACACAGTAATGCTCATGAGGACTTAGAGCTCATGCACATGAATGTGTGCCGGCCGTTCCGTGCATTGGGGACCGCAATTTGAATGGGCACCATCCGTGCCGTTGCCACAGACGGACGCAGATCCATTCAACTTGAATGGGTCCGTGATCCGTCCGCATCGCAAAAAGTAGAACATTCCTTCCAAACTGCGGACCCATTCACGTGAAGGGATCCACATCCATGATACGGTGTGCACAAGGCCGGTGCACGTATATTGTGGACCTGCTGCCCACAATACGGGCACGGCCGGGCGCATGAGCCCTTAGTGGTATGCAGAATGCAGACATCCCAACCTGCGAAAACTCATTTCAGGGAGGTTTTCTTTTTTTTTTCTTTTTTTCACAAACTTTTTATTACATTTTCCAAACATATGCAGAACATAACATATCACAAGGTTACTGCGCTGATGCAGTATAAGGGCAAGTATAACATGAACAAAACATATTCGGGAACATAGTGAAACATTATATCATGGGCGTAGCTATAGGGGGTGCAGAGGTAGCAGTTGCCAGGAGCCTGAGGGGGCCCAAAGACAATTGTGCCACATTAGAATACACACAAAGCACTGAGGGAGGGGGGCCCAAGCTGAACTATTGCTCCAGGGCCCATGAGCTGTTAGCTACGCCCCTGCATTATATAATGTATGACCAAAAAGAACTTTCTACTATGCCTGGGTGACGGCGCAATGAGGGGAATCGAGGCTTCTGACAGTGGCATGTGATGCCGCGCAGCCGCAGTGGCGGTAGTTCGAGTAAGGCTGGCGCACACGCAGTAGCTGCAGGTGGGCTAAAGCTCCGACTGGCAAGTCATAGGACGTGATGTCACCAGTCGGAGTTCTCGAGGAGTCAGAGGACCGGCCGAGAAAGGGACACTGCTACAGGTTGCCGGAAAGGTTTACTGCGAGTAAACCTTTCCGGGATATATTGTTTCACATGCGGGCGTCAGGGAGCCGCTATCTAATAGTGGGAGACTCCCTGAACGTCCGGGAGACTTGAGATCCCTGAGAATGACTGCATCACGCCTGCCTGCAGCGGCTCCACCATTGCACTAAGCTGTATCTGTGTCCTGAGGACGTGCAGCAGCCTCTGGGAACAGTGGCTGAAATCCAGGACTATCCCACTGGATCAGGAGCGGCTGGGAGGCTCGTAGAAGTGATTAGAAGGGCGGTGGGGAAGACTGAGAGTCCACATCAGTTTCAGCCCTCTTACATGTCCCTAGAAAGCCCCCCATATTTAGTGAAGATGTCCGGGCTCTACCGCTCTATCATTATACAACTAGACTCATTGACTGGTCAGGCATCTGTGAAAGCTGTATGAGATGCAGTGGCGGCCATATTGGTTGTTCTCCTGCTTTCCCAGTATCCGATGGAACAGTTTACTGGATCTCTCAGTGCTGACGCCTCTCTATTCTCCATGAATGCTGTGTGACAGGGGCAGAAGTGAGGTAAGGGCCCTGACTGCAGGGGGCAGCACTGTAACAGGTCCACTGTCCTCCATCTATCTCATTCAGTGCAGCCAGTCTAGTCAATCCCCACATAGTGAACAGTCTGTGCTGTAGCTCCCACCTGCTCTGTGTATAGTAACATCTTGATATGCCCTGGGGAAACCAGAGGTAATAGTGTGGGGTCCCCAATACAGGACCCTCATCTATTAGCCAGAATGGAGAGGAGCTACAAGAAGTGTCTCCTACTCTGGAGGACCCAACGCCCCCATGCTTTACTTGAACAACTCAGTGATTTCACTGGGAACTGAGTAATTCTTCATTTCCCCTTTAGAGGCGCTGTAGGCGCCAGGTTCCTCTACAGATGACCCCCAATTTTACTGGCTGCAGCGGTGAAGTGACACACGGGGACACATCACCGCTGGGGCCAGTCATTGGAGATGGTGACATGTGGAGACCAGAGAAAAGCAGTGGCCGGGGGGACCAAAAGAGCTGGAACCCAGTGGTGTGGCCCCAAAGATGATCAATCCCTTAAAGCTAATTTCTATTTTTTTGCCAGTTTACAACCTCCCCTGCTTCTTGCCGAGTTGCTGCACATTTTGGAGAAGCCCCTTAAACTTTATGTAGATGACACTGGAGAATCCCTTTAACATTCTCAATGCGAGTCCCTCCTATGCCTCTTCTTAATCCCTGCCATACACTCGGCTGCCGGCAGGGGGCGCTCTTCCGGAAGTAGTATTCATTACCTCTCTATTGTACGTATATTCAACGCGCGGCTTCCGGCTGCGGCACAACTTCCGGTATAAAGAGCGCCGTTTGGAGAGCGTCTCTCTGGCGCAATTTTTTTCATTCCCCTTATCGTCCGCGAATCCGCGGCATCCTCGTTGCAGCCATGGTGAGTATGTCCCGGGCCGGTGTGACGGGGGTTTGCGGGCAGGAGGGCGCTTGTATTTCCTGTGTGAGGAGCTCATGGGTGACCAGCTTCCCGCTGCCGTCCATTGTGCAGGAGCCTGCCCCGAGTGTTAATGGTTGCGGGCGGCTGTAGACCTATCAGTGCCTGGTATCCCCTGAGGCCGCCATGCTGGGCCCTGCTGTCCCCTCAGCTGTGCTCCTGACAGGGCTTGGTACAATGGCGGAGACCCGCTCCTCTCCCGCTGGGGCCCTCAGTCACGGTGACCGGGTGCACTTTGGCGCCTGGGGTTTATCTCCTAAGTAATCGATGCACAATTCTGGAGTAACTCGTGGCTGTGGTGCTACTCCTCTATTTTTCCTGCTAGAAGTTATCAATCTGTTACTAGTAGTTGGTAATGAAGGTGCAGGCCGACCCTTGCAGTCTACCATCCTTCATTGCAGACTGCTTTTAGAGGCCCCCCCTTTAAAGGGGTTAGCCCAAGATGTAAACTTGTATAAGTATCTGATGGAGGGCTGACTGTTGGGACCACCATTGATTGCTGGAATGGGGGTCCTGGGACCCCTTAATGAATGGATTAGTGGGCAAGTGTGCTGTGTCTCTGGTGTTCCATCTAGTGATGTCCGGTTCATGAACGAATCGTTCTTTTGAATCGATTCTGTTCCCTGAACCGGAGGAGTCGATTCGTCTGACTGAGCTGAATTGTTTGAAAACAGCTCAGTCAGACTCAGTACAATACAGAGCAATAGCTGCAGGAGGAGCGTAACCTGATCCCAGAGTGTGAGCCAGGCTGCTGCCAGCCCCGCCCCCCCTGCCCTGCAACCAATCAGATGCGAGGCAGGCAGCAGTGAGTCACACACAGTACAGGGAGCCGAAGAACCGAATGAGTCTATGAGTTAAAAGAATCCAACGATTCTACTTAGTTATAGACTCATTCGATTCTGTGAGTTAAAAGAATCGTGTCACCAGAACATTACGCCGAGTCTACTCGCGCAGGGCTCCTGTCAGCCGACAGTCTACTCTACTATTCCACAGTTAGAAAAGGTATAACAATGTATATTACATGCCAAAGGAACACTCTTGGCATCTATTAACTAGGACCTTATGGACATGTTTATTCTAGGTGCTAGGAGCTTTCACAGCACATATGCAAAGCAAACACTTTAAACAGTGTGAATATACCCTTAGTTGTAGAATACTTTTGTCCATTAAAAGTAGTTTTCTGCATGGATCGTTGGCCGTTACATTTGTACTGTGTGATCTCCTCCTTTCTGTGTGATAAGGTGAACGGCTCCTGTCCTGACAGCTTCAGTTCACTTGCTCCCTGTCAGCCAGTAGCCGACTCAGCAAGTGAACCGAAGATTCAATGAACTGAGCATGCGCATTGAGCTTCGGTTCACTTGCTTGTCAGCCGCATCAGCAGACTCAGGAAGTGAACCGAAGATCCGATTCATGAATCGGTTCATTTGAATGATCTGATCCGAATGAACCGATTCATGTAAAAGATCCGAACTTCCCATCACTAGTTCCATCTTGGTCTGATAGGTGCAGGTTCCACCTCTGGGGGCAGCACCTATACTTAGAACGGAGCCCGGAAAGTGCAAGATGGCGTAGTCCTCCATTCATTTGAGTCTGCCGAATACAGGTGAGCGGCGCGCTCATCTATTTCCAGGCGTGCACTAGAAATGCATACAAGTGCGGCCACCGCTCCAGTCACTTCTTCAGAAATGGCTTAGCCAGCTCTCGGATGTTTTCGGAGTTCCCAAAGATGGAGGGCGGGTGTGCGGTGCGCCTTCCTGCACTTCGCGGGCTCCCGTTGAGGTCTAGGTGCGGCGGGACCTGCACTAATCAGACTTTAGGGCCAGATCCTAGCGATAATCCCCAATGTCCAAGGTGGGAATACCCCCAGTGTGCATGCCCGACCACCGCTTCATTCAGTCAGGCTACTTGGGACCCCTGTTCTCATGTGCCCCTCAATGATCAGATACTTACCCCTCCCCTGTGTTTTTATTTTGGGGAAACCCCTTTAAATGGGAGCGTTGCTATCATGGCCACTTGAGTGTCTGGGTTGCTCTGTGGAGGTGCCCGAGGTTGGACCTTATTGATGTGATATTAACCACTTCCCGACCGCCTAACGCACAACTGCGTTCTCGCGGCGGTCGGGCTGTTCTGGGGCGCCGCAGATCTGCGTCATCTCGCGAGACGCGAGATTTCCTGTGAACGCGCACGCGCGCGCGCGTTCACAGTAGCGGGCGTCTCAGGAGTTTAACTACAGCCTGCCAGCGATAATCCATCGCTGGCAGGCTGTAGATGCGATATAAATCGCATCAAACAAGTATATCAGACGCTGTTTTGTGAACAGCGTCTGATATAGCTGCTACCTGGTCCTCTGGTGGTCCCATTTGCTGGGATCGACCACCAGAGGACCAGGTAACTATGTAAAGTTGCACCAAACACTACACTAACCCCCCACCCCCTCACCTATTAACCCCTTGTTAACCCCTTGATCACCCCATCTAGACCCCCTGATCACCCCCTGTCATTGATCACACCCCTTGTAAGGCTCCATTCAGACGTCCAAATGTGTTTTGCGGATCCGTGGATTCACGGATCCGCGGATCAGATCCGCGGATCTGCGGATCCACAGATCCTCAAAACACGGACACCGGCAATGTGCTTTCCGCATTTTGCAGATCCGCACATTGCCAGAACTATATAGAAAATGCTTTTTCTTGTCCGCAATTGCAGACAAAAATAGGACATGTTCTATATTTTTGCGAACGGAAGTGCAGACTCGGAGCGCGGATCCGTAATTCCGGATCCGAGCGGGACAAAGTCTGTCCCCATAGAAATGAATGGGTCCGCAATTCCGTTCCGCAAACAGAATTGCGGACGTGTGAATGGGGCATAAGGGTCCCTTATCACCGCCAGTTAGTTAGCTACTTGTTAGGTAGCTAGCGCCCAGCCCACCGCACCGCAGTCACTGATTTTGGCAGAGATTTTTTCATCCACATTGATTGATGCGAATGAATAAATCTGTGCCGTTCATTTTTTTTTTTTTCAGCGCAGCGGCTGAACGGAAAAAAATCTCATTACCCGTATGGTCAATATACGGAGAATCGCAGAAACTCCTAATGCTGGCCATACGTGTAATGACTGCGGAGACCCTCAAATCCCAGGGCAGTACAAACACCTCACATGTGACCCCATTTTAGAAAGAAGACACCCCAAGGTATTCCGTGAGGGGTATGGCGAGTTCATGTAAAATTTTATTTTTGTCACAAGTTAGTGGAATATGAGACTTTGTAAAAATAAAATAAAATCAATTTCCTCTAACTTGTGCCAAAATTTTTTTTCTGTGAACTCGCCATGCCCCTCACGGAATACCTTGGGGTGTCTTCTATCCACAATGGGGTCACTTGTGGGGTATTTATACTGCCCTGGCATTTAGGGGTCCTAAAGCGTGAGAATCCAAATGCGTAAAAATGCCCTGTGAAATCCTAAAGGTACTCATTGGTTTTAGGGCCCTTTGCGCATCTTGGCTGCAAAAAGTGGCACACATGTGGTATCGCCGTACTCAGGAGAAGTAGGGCAATGTGTTTTGGGGTGTATTTTTATATATACCCATACTTTGTGTGAGAAATATCTCTGTAAATGACAACCTTTTAAATTTTTTTTATTCAAAGTTGTCAATTTACAGAGATATTTCTCTCACACAGTATGGGTATATGTAAAAATACACCCCAAAACACATTGCCCTATATCTTCTGAGTACGGCGATACCACATGTGTGACACTTTTTTGCAGCCAAGATGCGCAAAGGGGCCCAAATTCCAATGAGTACCTTTTAGGAGGGCATTTTTACGCATTTTTCTTCTCACGCTTTAGGGCCCCTAAAATGCCAGGACAGTATAAATACCCCACATGTGACCCCATTTTGGAAAGAAGACACCCTAAGGTATTCGCTGAGGGGCATAGTGAGTCCATGAAAAATTAAACTTTTGTCAAAAGTTAGCGGAAAGGGAGACTTTGTGAGAAAAACTATAAAAATCAATTTCCACTAACTTGTGCCAAAAATTTTTTCTATCAACTCGCCATGCCCCTCATGGAATACCTTGGGCTGTCTTCTTTCCAAAATGGGGTCACATGTGGGGTATTTATACTGCCCTGGCATTTTAGGGGCCCTAAAGTGCGAGAAGAAAATGCGTAAAAATGCTCCTCCTAGAAGGTACTCATTGGAATTTGGGCCCTTTGTGCATCTTGGCTGCAAAAAGTGTCACTTATGTGGTATCGCCGTACTCAGGACAAGTAGGGCAATGTGTTTTAGGGTGTATTTTACATATACCCATGCTGGGTGAGAGAAATATCTCTGTAAATTGACAACTTTGAATAAAAAATTTAAAAAGTTGTCATTTACAGAGATATTTCTCTCACCCAGCATGGGAATATATAAAAATACACCCTAAAACACATTGCCCTACTTCTCCTGAGTACGGCGGTACCACATGTGTGACACTTTTTGCAGCCAAGATGCGCAAAGGGCCCTAATTCCAATGAGTACCTTTAGGATTTCACAGGGCATTGTTACGCATTTGGATTCTCACGCTTAGGTTCCCTAGAATGCCAGGGCAGTATAAATACCCCACATGTGACCCCATTGTGGAAAGAAGACACCCCAAGGTATTCTGTGAGGGGCATGGCGAGTTCACAGAAATTTTTTTTTGGCACAAGTTAGCGGAAATTGATATATATTTTTTTTTTATTTTGTTTTTTACAAAGTCTCATATTCCACTAACTTGTGACAAAAATAACATTTTACATGAACTCACCATACCCCTCACGGAATACCTTGGGGTGTCTTCTTCTAAAATGGGGTCACA
Organism: Bufotes viridis; assembly: GCA_033119425.1. Classification (NCBI taxonomy): domain Eukaryota; kingdom Metazoa; phylum Chordata; class Amphibia; order Anura; family Bufonidae; genus Bufotes; species Bufotes viridis. The sequence goes on along the minus strand of CM065594.1, from coordinate 243,320,797 downwards.
TGTGGGGTATTTATACTGCCCTGGCATTTTAGGGGCCCCTAAAGCGTGAGAAGAAGTCTGGAATCCAAATGCGTAAAAATGCCCTGTGAAATACTAAAGGTACTCATTGGTTTAGGGCCTTTGCACCCAGGCTGCAAAAGTTCCACACATGTGGTATCGCCGTACTCAGGAGAAGTAGGGCAATGTGTTTTGGGGTGTATTTTTATATATACACCTGCTGGGTGTGAGAAATATCTCTGTAAATGACAACTTTTTAATTTTTTTATACAAAGTTGTCAGTTTACAGAGATATTTCTCTCACCCAACATGGGTATATGTAAAAATACACCCCAAAACACATTGCCCTACTTCTCCTGAGTACGGCGATACCACATGAGTGACACTTTTTGCAGCCTGGGTGCACAAAGGGGCCCAAATTCCAACGAGTACCTTTAGGTTTTACATGGCTGCTCACAATTTAGCCCCGCCCAAAATGCCAGAACAGTAAACACACCCCACAAATGACCCCATTTCGGAAAGTAGACACCCCAAGGTATTCACAGAGGGGCATAGTGAGCCCGTCTGAGATTTTTTTTTTTTTGCCAGAAGTTAGCAGAAATGGAAACTTTATTATATATTTTTTTTCCTCAGAAAGTGTCATTTTCCGCTAACTTGTGAAAAAAATGAAATGATACATGAACTCACCAAGCCCCTCCGCGAATACTTTGGGGTGTCTTCTATCTAAAATGGTGTGATTTGGGGGTATTTATACTTTCCTGGCATTCTAGCACCTGAAGAAACATGACAGGTGCTCAGAAAGTCAGAGCTGCTTCAAAATGCCGAAATTCACTTTTTGCACCATAGTTTGTAAACGCTATAACTTTTACCCAAACCAATAAATATACGCTTATTGAATTTTTTTATCAAAGACATGTAGAACAATAAATTTAGAGAAAATTTTACATACAAATGTAGTTTTTTTTGAAAAATTTTACAACAGAAAGTGAAAAATGTCATTTTTTTGCAAAAATGTCGTTAAATTTTTATTAATAGCAAAAAAAGTAAAAATGTCAGCAACAATGAAATACCACCAAATGAAAGCTCTATTAGTGAGAAGAAAAGGAGGTAAAATTCATTTGGGTGGTAAGTTGCATGACGGAGCAATAAACGGTGAAAGTAGTGTAGTGCGGAATTGTAAAAAGTGGCCTGGTCATTAAGGGTGTTTAAGCTAGGGGGGCTGAAGTGGTTAATGGCGTAACCTAAGGCCCGGTGTTACTTCTCTAGTTCTATATCCAGTTAGGTCTATTGGTCAAGGCGTTCCCAGCAGTCTCCCCTGCCAGCAGTTTATCAATGGCCGTTGTAAGGCTCTGTGCACACTATGCTTGAGCCATCTCTTGGATATAGTCGCTGCAGACTGTAGTACAGCAGAAGTGTTAACTGCTACCACCCGGGCATACGCCAACAGGATACATCAGGGATGCTCAACCTGCGGCCCTCCAGCTGTTGTAAAACTACAACTCCCACCATGCCCTGCTGTAGGCTGTTCGGTCATGCTGGAAGTTGTAGTTTTGCAACAGCTGGAGGGCCACAGGTTGAGTATCCCTGGGATGCGTCGTACATCGGGTAGATGCGTGCTGTATGGGTTCAACCTGCGTACTGTGGGGTTTCAACATGGGACTAGAGCCTAACATGTACAGGGGCGGGATGAGCGCTGCCAGCGATAAGCCCTCGCCAGTGGCCGCAGGTTTGGGTTAAAGGCACAGGACGTGTAGGTTCACAGCTGATCGTCACAGGTACCAGTGGTGGGGTGTAAAGGTGATTAAACTGAACCGTATCTGTAATACGGAAATACTGCAGCGGTCCGCTCTGGATTTCCGCTTTAAGGGGGTTGTCAGAGTTGTATAAAAATAACGAATTGGTAGTCACGTAATCTCGTTTTCTTCCTGCGCAGCGGTGAACTGTGTGCACAGATCATCAATCACTGGCCTCAGTGGAGACATCCCTTGCACTGCTGATGCCAGCATTTGGCTGCAGCGGTGACTTGTGCACAGAACCTCACTGCTGCAGCCAAGATGACATCAGCAAAGGGAGGTTTGAAGCGCAATCCTCGACGACACGGTGGAGAAAACGGGTGATTACCTATTAGTTTGGTATTTCAGGCCGTTGTGTCACGGACAACCCCTTTAAGGTTAAATCCACAGCAGAATTTCCGCTGTGGAGAAACTGCACCAGTCTTGTCCATGGATGTGGTATTGTAGCGTGGCTAAGCCCCACTGATGGAGAGGTCCCGCTCTCCGGGGCCTACTCTTAGTCCCCAGACTGTATGTGATGTCCTTGTCATGTCTTCAGTTTCCCGGATCCTAATCTTGTCTTTTTGTCTTTTAGACGGTGGGGAAGAGCAGCAAGATGCTGCAGCACATTGACTACAGGATGCGCTGCATTCTTCAGGATGGCCGCATCTTTATAGGAACCTTCAAAGCTTTTGACAAGCATATGAACCTCATTCTGTGTGACTGTGATGAGTTCAGAAAGATCAAGTAAGTGCGGAGCTGGAAACAGAAGTCACGGCTTCAGCAGCTCCTCTATCAGATGTAATCACATTGAAAAGATCTTCTCCCCTCCCCCCTGAAATGACCAGCAATAAATCAAAGCGCTCTGGCTTCCAGTAGTCTGAAATGTCCATGGATTCTGGAAACCCCTCCGGCCCAAACCAGATGAGCAGCGTATCCGCAGAAATAATCATCTTGGCTAGAACATGCGCTGTAGTGAAGATGTAATTCCTTCTGATACATATGAACTCCAAAATACAGGGATCTTCTCACCACCAAGCCTAAAGCTACACACCCAGCAGTGTCTGAGATGACCCGTATGCTATATTAAAGGAGTTTTCCAGGGTTATTGCCCTGGCCAACCCCTGGAGTATGTGGTACCTGATGAATTTTGTACTCACCGGTGCCCGGGCTCCATTTGGTGAACTTCCTGCCCAGTGTATAGAGGGTCACATTCCCTGCTGCAGCCAATGAATGGCCTCAGTGTTGGCATGTAGCTGCTGGGGCCAGGCTTTGCGGCAGTACAGTGACCTCCTACTGGAAGTAAACAGACCAGGCACTGGAAGATTGCTGGAGCGCCAGGGAGCAGGTACCATGTGCTCTGGGTAAAATGGCTGTAATCATGGAAAACCCTTTAAGCCCAAAGTCTCATTAATTTTCTTGACGCTGTCCATATGTATTGATCCAAAGCACCCATAATTTAAGTTTAGTCAGGGGTCCTCTGTTACTGTAAGTCTCCTTTTCCTAATTCACCAGCCACTTTATTGGCCACCTACTCCCTTGTAGTGCTGCGGACTAGGGATGTCCCGATACCATTCTTAAGACTGAGTACCGATACTTTTATTTAAATACTCACCGATACCAATTATAACAATTAAATAAATAACACATTTATTTTGTGACCACTGACCTACCAAAAGTCCAAAAAACAGAACCTGAGGGGTTAATTGCGCAGATTACGGCGTCCTGTCGGGTGCCAGAATGTGAATCACAGTGAGCACATGATTACAGAAGTCCTGCCCCACGCCAGTCAGCTGGGACACACTGCCGTCCCCACGCTGAGAGCCACTGCTGAATGGGACCCGCTGCTTCCAGCCCATGTGGTATTGTACAATACTCGTGCAAATGTCGGGTATCTGTCCCGATACTGCTATCGGGACATCCCTACTGCAGACCCAAATAAAGCATCCAAGCAACCATTATCCTGCCTATCTCGGTGGTTGTTGGGTCCTCTACATAACCAATATACACACAGGGACAGTACAGCATTAATAGATTACACTGAATTAGTCACATCCAGTGCCGGGCATGTGTAGAAAGGGAGCTGTATCTTGTCATGTCTAACCCCCAGTATAAATTGAATGGAAGTTTTATAAACTCTATGCAATAAACATGTTTGGACCTGTCTTTTCTTTGTAAGGGTACTTTTACACTTGAGGCAGGACGGATCCGGCAGGCTATTCAGCCTGCCGCAAGTGGCCGTGCACTGCCGTGCTGCCGCTCCGTCCCCATTGACTATAATGGGGCGGGGGGGGCGGAGCTACGGCGCCACACTGCAGGGCCGGAGATCGCCGGACTAAAAGTCTGACATGCAGTACTTTAAGCTTGGCGATCTCTGGCCCTGCAGTGCCGTGCTGCACTGTAGCTCCGCCCCATTAGTCAATGTGGACGGAGCGGCAGCACGGCAGTGCACGGCCACTTGCGGCAGGCTGAATAGTCTGCCGGATCCGTCCTGCCGCGAGTGTAAAAGTACCCTAAGATAAGTGACCGTTTTCACTCATTTACTGATTAACCAATTACATTTGTTCTTGTTTTCTTTTTAGGCCCAAGAATTCCAAACAGCCAGAACGTGAAGAGAAGCGGGTACTGGGCCTGGTCTTACTCCGTGGGGAGAACCTGGTGTCCATGACAGTTGAGGGCCCACCGCCTAAAGATGTGAGACTTTAGTTTAACCGTATACAACCAGCATGCCAAAATGTCTTCCAGCTATGAATGTTAACATTTAATTTCCCTTAATTCAGACTGGTATTGCAAGGGTACCGTTGGCCGGAGCTGCTGGAGGTCCAGGGGTCGGCCGTGCAGCTGGCAGAGGTGTTCCTGCTGGTGCGCCGATGCCACAAGCACCTGCTGGTTTAGCCGGACCAGTGAGGGGCATTGGAGGCCCATCTCAACAGGTAATCCTATGTTGGAACATAAGATCTCTTTAGTAGGTATTTGGCGGTGGATCTGCCTCCATCTTTCAGCAGGATGGGTGTATGGATTGATTTAGCTAATGTTTGTCCATGAGGTTAGTATTACACAAAGGCAGTTGCTCATGGTGACAGATGCTCTTTAATAGCAGCTTCTGGCTGCATGGGTTTTATAGAGGAGCCCCTGTGGAGGGCTTACCCATCTCAGGATGAGGTTTCTTTAACCTCTTAAGGATGCAGGGCGTACATATATGCCCTGTGTCCGGTCGTTAAAGATGGCGTCCACTCCTGCTTCATGCAGGCGCCTTAGCCGCGGTTGTGTGCGCATGGTTTTTGTAGCAGACACCCGCGGCTATTGTCTGCGACCGGCAGCAATGCCGATCGCGGACATTTAAACCCTCAGATGCTGTGGTCAATCCTGAGCGCGCACAAACAGAACGTTTTACTGCCGGTTTGCACTCCGGCTCCCCCATGTGGCGATCGGAGGAGCCAGAGCACGCCTGTAGTAACCTGGGTTTCTATGAATGAAACCCAGGCTGCTCTGTGGTATTTCCTATGGAGCCTAACCTGTAATAGGGTTCATAGGAAATATGTGTTTTTTTTTTTTTTTTTATACATTCCAATGCTATTGCATTAGAATGTATGATCCCAATCAAATGATTGTAAGTTATAGTTCCTTATGGGAACTATATAAAAATGAGAAAAAAAACCATAAAAGTTAAAATCACCCCCTTTTGCTAAAATAAAAAAATTAAAAAATACACCATGGGTGTTGCAATGTGCGAAAACACTCATACTATAAGAATATAAAAAAATATTCCCCATATGTCAAACAGCAAAACGGAAAAAAGCTTCCAAATGGCGGATTCGCCACTTTTGTGGAAAATGAAGCAACCAAAAAACTAAATAAAAGGTGATCAAAGTCATACACACCCCAGAATATCAATAAAAGATAAGATTATGATGCAAAAAATGTCTCTGAAATATGTCTACAAAAGTTATAGGGGTCAAAACCTGGTGACAAAAGTAAAACTGATTTTATTTAATTTTAATTTTTTTTTCACTATCAAAGCGCAAGAGAACCTATACATATAGGGTGTCAATTCGTTCTGACCTGTAGTATAAAAGTAAGCGGTCAGTTTTATCGCTTATCGAACGTTGGAATTTAAAAATCTGCAAAACTGGTGGAATTTTTTTTTTTCCGCTTCCCACTACATCATATGCAATATTAAATGGTGTCGTTGGAAAGTACAACTTGTCCCGCAAAAAACAAGCCCTCATAAGGCTATGTGAACCGAAAAATAAAAGTTATGGCTCTGGGAAGTCGGGGAGCGCAAAACAAAAACTCAAATAAAAAAAACCCTCTGGTCCTTAAGGGGTTAAAGGGGGGGTTCTTTAGGCATTTGATATTCATTGCCTATTCTCAGGGATAGGTAATTGGTATGAGATTGGCAGGGGTCCGACTGTCTGAAGAGGCCTCGGCATTCAGTGAGCGTTTGGGCCTCTTCCTAGGCCATGTGATGTCGCGTTGCTTCGCAGTGGCTCTGTCCCATTCAAAATGGGGCTGAGCTGCAATACCAAGCAGTTGCTATCCAGTGGACAGTGCTGTGGTTAGTAAACTGAGGAGGCTGTGGTGCTCGGCTCACCAGGGCTCTGGGTGCATGGCTTCCTCAAACAGCTAATTTATGGACTATACTATTGGACTGGGGGTCTGACTCCTGGCATCTGCCAATACGATCTCAAACCCCATATAGTATTTATCGGTGGGATTCACTTCTCTATATTGTACACCTGTTTTTCTTCATCGGTTTACATTGTCATCTGTCCTACAGGTGATGACACCTCAGAGCCGTGGTAACGTTGCTGCTGCACAAGCTGCTGCCACAGCAAGTATAGCTGGTGCCCCAACACAGTATGCTGCAGGAGGCCGTGGAGGCCCACCACCACCGATGGGCAGAGGAGCACCACCCCCAGGTACAGAGCTGTTTTACTTTGTTTTGTTGGGGGGGTGGGGGGGGGGGTTAGATCGATGATGAAAATCCTCAGTCTGACTATTCTGATGAATACTTACAGCAGGATTACACTGAGATCTCTTCTGCCTTAAAAACCTATTGCATGTCTATCTTGAGTTTTTCTCACTGATCTGTTTAATTGTAGGCATGATGGGACCCCCTCCAGGCATGAGACCACCTATGGGTCCACCCATGGGCATGCCCCCAGGCAGGGGAGGCCCTATGGGAATGCCACCTCCAGGCATGAGACCACCACCTCCAGGAATGCGAGGTAAGATTTTATGGTATGGTACAGCAGAAATGGTTGGCATGAAAACCTAAGCATAAAGACCAAGCAAACCACATGACCTAAACCTGCTGCAGGTTTCTAGTTTAAGGACCTCTAATGTGTCTAATACATTTCCCCTGAAAACATAATGTATTAAGAAATGAATTTGGGTAACTATGTAGTCAGTATGTGTATCATGTTGTGCTGTTTTCATACTGAATAAATATCTGCTCTCTCGCCAGGTCCACCACCTCCAGGCATGAGGCCAACCAGGCCCTGATCGTTGCTGCTTCCTTCCTTACATGATGGGACTGTTCTGGTTAAATGTTTTGTAACTTTTTTATTTTCTATGTAAATTGAGTTTTTAATAAACAATTAAACTGTACCTCTGTTCAGCCTCTATTCATAATGTCTGAGTGGAATCAGTTGGGGTCCGTCAAGATTAGTTTAGAAAAAGGCAAGCATAAGCCCATTTCTGAAATGCTTAAACTGATGCCAAATCCCTCCCCAACGACAAAAAAAAAAACTTAGCTGGGTACACACTAAATGACTTGCCACACAGTTCCACCATTTACTTTAATATTTTCCCTACGCCTCCACAACAGCACTCAGCTGGACGTTACCCCACCTACCCAGGGACAGGAAATAACATGGTAGTCAGTCGATAAAAGCTCCCTCCCTGATTGCGGAGTTTCCTGTCCCTCTGGGAGTACATGGAAGTCTGTTGCAGGTGCAGAGATGCCTTCTAAAGAAGAATCTGCCTGGCCTATGAAGTTTCCCTGACATTTCAGGGGGGCTGTGGTTACCAGCTGCCTCCTACTAGGCATAAGTGGGTGAATTGGGCAGCAAGTGCTTTGGGACAGGCATGCTCAACCTGTGGCCCTCCAGTTGTTGAAAAACTAACTCCCAGAATTCCTTGACAGCCTACGGTAGGACATGGTGTTGTAGTTTTACAGCAGCTGGAGGGCCACAGGTTGCACAATCCTGCTTTAGGACCTGGTGAGTCTCCTTTTGATGATGCAGGAGAGGTCTTGAGGGCTGCAAGATCTCTGGGCTGTGTTGTCACTTCTGGTGATCCTTCTTCCCATAGACGGTGAGCATAAGAGAGACAGCGTTTAGTGAAGTGCCAGCTTTTCTGCTGGTTTCCTCCTGCTTCCCTTATATTGTGGCCAGAGACGACGTGTAAGCCTGCATGCCTACCCAGAGCCCTCAGCCTCCTCCTCTGGTGCATATGTGTGTTTTTTCTTTTTTGTTTTTTTTTGGGCTATGATGGTGTTAGCCTTGATGTGCTTATATAGGGGAAGAGTCTCAAACTTGGCAGTGACGGATCTCAACAATCCAGAAAGTGCACCATTTGCAAGAAAACCTTACTCTTCTCACTTAGCCATTACAGTCCTAGACTCTCAGTCTAACCACCTTCCTGACAGAGGAAAAGCAGAGAGTGGGAAAAGACTTGGAAATCCTGGTCTCGATTCGGGACATGATGGCAGTGGTAGGGCTCGTGACTTCTACCAATCTGTAAAGTGGGCTCAGGACCACTCAAGGCCCCTTCTGTCCTTTTTACTAAAAAAGAAATGGGGCAAATATCTTTTATCCTTCGGGGGGGAAATAATGGAAATCCCAACTAGTAAATAGTTATCCCTGATTTGGTTGTTGGGGTGTACTGGAGGCAGACAAATCTAGTTACGATCATCACAGATGCCAGCAAGAAAAGTTGGTGCGCAGTGTCCTCAAATGATGGTTCATGGCAGGTGGAATTCCTCCAAGATCCAAGCATAACGAAATGTAAGAGAACATTCAGCAGTTTGGGAGACTGGTGCCTGAATTGCAACATTTTCAAGCAGATCACGGAAAGATGTGGCTGACCTGTTTGCAGACAGGGTAAACAAACAGACTATACTACAGAAAACGACCACTGTACCTGGATGCTGTTTCTCGATCTTGGCTGCAGGGGATTCTGATTGCTTTTCCTCCATTTTCTCTGATTCCTAGGACATTAAGAGTAAAAATATGCAGACAGCACACTGTGTGCTGTCCGCATCCGCACTTCCGTTCCACTGTCCTGCAAAAAAATAGAACATGTCCTATTCTTGTCCGCATCCACGAACAAGAAAAGGCATTCCTATTATAGTGCCGGCCATATGTGGCCCGCAAAATGCGGAACGCACATGGCCGGTGTCCGTGTTTTGCGGACCCCAAAACAGTTGCAGACCAGTAAATGGACCCTAACAAAGATGATGGAAGAAGTAGCTCAGGTGATCCTTACACGTTAATTGCTCTGCTAGATTTATTGTATATCAAGCTGGCAGCTCAAGAGGAGTGTCCTTTCTGCTGGAGCTCCCTCCCTATCACAACTCGGGAGGCAGTTGAAGGATGAAACGGAGTACATGCGGCCTTCTCTGTGAGCCGGACAAAGAAATAAGAAAAAGAACAAAGGGCAGGGGGCGCTATACAGATACATTTTATTAAATAGCTCAGTGGCTATGCAAAATTTTTAATTCCCCCTACATCCTACCAGCAGCACAGATGGAGTTAACCACCCCCCGTGGACTGGTAGTACCGGTGGAATGTTTAATGAGCCCAAGACTAATAACTCAATTTAACAATTAAGTATTCCCTTAAAAGGAGGTAGTCAACCCCCAGCCCACTGTGTTTTTTTCTGTCCTCCTGGACAGGTGGATTAGGCGGTTTGTTCCCCCCCTTTCTTATGGAAAGTGCGGGGAGCCTTCTTTTTGTTTGGGTAACGGTGTTGCCCTTTCCTAGGTACCCTGTCAGTTGCGCCTGGCTTGGGGTATTTTGGCGGCGTCCTCGGTCGCCGCCATCTTTCGGAGGTGTCGCAGGGATTCTCCTTTGTGTCACTTCCGGTAATCCGGATGCGATTTTTATCACGGGCCTGATTTTTTTTTTTTTGCGTTTTCATGCAAAAATTTTAAGTATTTTTTTCTTATGCTTCTTCCTGTGGAGGATTTACTGGGAGGAGGGTGGATTGGCTATCCCTCCCCTTCCCCTATTTAAGAAAGCAGTGTGCTCCAGTTCGGTCTCTGGCTGCATATGCTTTTTCAGCTAGCTCCCAGAGTCCTAAAGTTGGTGTTGTTCCACTTGTGTTTTTTTCCTCCGGTCCTCAGCTGCCTACGGTCTGTTTTTCTACCTTTCCTATGGAGATAGGTGGTTTACAAATGTTTTATTTGTCCCTTTTTTCCCCGCAGTGAAGTCTTCTCTGCGGGATTCAGAAGGCAGGAAAGTGGATTCCAAGAGGAAGCATCTATCCTGCTACCATTGCAGCGCTCTGCTGGAGGACAGCTGTCCCTACTCCAGGTGTTACAGCTGCTGTTAGAGGGTTCTGCCCTCTAGTGAACCTACGTTGCAGGATATGTATCAATGGCTCTATTAAGGGAGTCATAGGCCTGCTGGATGAAAAGGCTTCCCATGCCTGCCCAGGCCCCTATGGAGACCTCTGTCCCGGTAGAGACCTTCTTGGTCTCCTTAGTTTCTTCCTCCTCGGATGAGGAGGAGCTGACGTCGTGTTTTTTACCCCCTGAAAAGACTCAGAAATTGCTCAAGTCCATCAGGTTGGGGGACCATGATGTTGACCGTGGGGAGCCTTCCGATCCCGCTAGTCGGGCACCTCGTGTCTTCAAAGTGGATGAGACCCTTCTCTCTGTCATGTTTATAGAGTGGGAAAAAACCTGGAAAGGGTCCGGTTTAAACAAAGAAGTTTAAATCCATGTTCCCAATGGATAAACCCTTGGTGGATTCATGGGGATCCATTCCCAAGGTGGTCATGGCTATTGCCAAGTTGTCCAAGCGCACTCTGGTTCCTGCAGACGATGGGTCTAGCCTGCAGGAACCCCTTGACAGGAGAGCAGAGTGCACACTAAGACGGGGTCATACGGCAGCTAAGGCTTCCGCTTCTACAGCCATAGCGGCTTCTGAGGTCTCTACGTTCCTCCGGTCTTGCCTGAATCAAATTCAAGTTGACGTGGACCAGAGGGTTTCCCAGGAGGACATACTGGGTGCTTTCAAGACCATCAACCTGGCTAGGGACTTCTTGTGCGATACCGCATAGCTCCGGTTGAAGCTAGCGGCCAAATCCATGGCCCTGGGGTCGGCGGCCCATAGGCCTTTTTGGCTTAAGCCTTGGGTCGCTGACAATTCCTCAAAATACAGCTTATGTGGCCTTCCATTCGAGCCCAACCGTTTGTTCGGTTCGGAGCTGGATAAGATCATGGAGGGCCTTTCAGACAAGAAGGCGAAGAGCCTTCCCCAGCAGTCCTTTCGAGGACAGGGCAGACAAGACCGCGGTGGTAGGTCTGGCCAGCAAGAAAGGTCTCGAAGTGACTGGAGAGCACATCGAAGGGGTTTGTGGCGCTCTCGTGGAGTAGCCAAAGATGGAAAATCCACCTCCTGACTACAGGCCTCTTCGAGGCTCTTTGTTAATTCCCGTTACTCCTGCCAGTAAGCTTCCCCACTCCTATGCTTCATGTACCCGGCGGGGTCATCTCTCTCACTTCTGAGAAGAGTGGATCAGAGAGATTTCGGATCCCTGGGTCCTGAACATCATTTCCGAGGGTTATTTAGTCAACCTCACCTCTATTCCTCCGGACAGGTTTGTCAAGACCAAGCTTCTACAAGCTGCCAGGCAGGCGATCCTGGAGGCCTACATTCAGGACTACATTTGCAAAGGAGGCTCTGAAGGGGGTTCCAGCAGGAGAAAGGGGCCTAGGGATCTATTCACCAGTTTTTCTCTCCCATTTTCCTTGGGGGACACAGGATACCTTGGGTATAGCTCAGCTCCCTAGGAGGCGTGAAGCTAAGTAGAAACTGTTAAGCCCCTCCTCCAGCAGCTATACCCTCAGCCTGGAGTGAGAGACTGCCAGTTTTTTCTTAGTGTCCAAGGAGGCAAGACACTCCCTGCTCTGCAGGGCTGCTTTCTCCTTTTGGAGTTTTATTTTATTTTTTATTTTTCTTCCAGATCAGGGATAACAGAGGCGAACTAGACCTCTCTGTTCTCCCGGGGTTGAGCTGCACCAGTGCCTGTAAACCGCACTGCTGCCTCCCCCACAGAAGACAAGGTGGATCTGGGCAGCACTAGCTCCCCTACATCCCGCCAGCGCAAGGGTCGCCCGCCCACCAAGTCCCTCTTCCAGTGTCATGCCACTACGGTGCCAGTAGCTGAAGGGGCGACCCTGCTAGAACGGACCGAGGGTAAAGGCAGCTGATGGTGAAAGGAGGCTGCTCCAGCCCTACGCCCCCTATCCCCCACCCCGGACTCCTGCGTGACTGACCCCCACTAGGGTTCCCCTCTATTCTTGGCTCAGAGAGAGGAAAAGGGGGTTTTCAGGGGCTGCATTCCTTGCTTCCAGCCCCCCTCCCCCTTCCCTCTACCTCCAAGGGAATGGCGGTTCTCCTCACTGCAACCCCGCGGCAGCCATCAGGCATCCAGTCCGCATGGTGCCCACAGGGCTTGATTATTCCCTGGCGCCGATCGCAGGGTCCCCCCTCCAACTATACTTGCCGCCATTCCTGCGGTGCCGGCCACATGCACCTCCCGATTCCGGCTGTTTTAGGGACAGAAGGCCGCTGCCCGACGCTGCAGGCCCCCCCGGATTCTTCCGGCCCGCCGAGTGTGCCCCCGGGGCCGCTATGTAATGCGGGCACCTCCGCACCCTGGCCGACCGTCGCTATTCCCGGTCGGCCACAATCACTGGCCCTCCTTCCTTCCCTACCTCTTCCGGCCCGCATGTACTTGCGGACGCCTCGGGCGCTCCGTCTCCCTCCAACCCTGGCCGACCGCGGTACATCCCGGTCTGCCGGGTGCTGCAAATTTAGGCCCCGGCTTTGCGGCTGTAGTTGGGGGGGGGGGGGAATTTTTCCCGCTTGGGGGTTCCTCCTCCCCCAGGGGACCACAGCTCCGCCCCCAGTCTGTCCCAGCTGCCGGCCATGCTTAACCCCTCCAGTGCCGGCTATCTCAGGGACCGACTGCGTTAGGGATTAGTATGGTGGCTCTTTTTTTCTGCCTCTCAGTGAGGCTGGGCCGTGTACAGTGGCCCTTCCAGTCTGAGGGAGGCTTTGTTTTAAAAAATAAAAATTCTAACAGAAAATGGTTGGCTGCGCTGGACGCTGCAGCCTGTTCTCATAGTGTTGAAAGTACGCATGCCCTCCTTCCATAGGCGGCATGTCGCGCTCCCCGGCTGGGGGGCTGACCAGGCGCATATTTCCCTTCTAGACGGAATACTGCACTTCCCTGACTGCGGGCTGGCCATGTGCACGTCCCCCTTCCATAGGCAGATTCCTGCACTCTCACCGGATACGGTACTGGCCATGTGCACGTCCCCCTTCCATAGGCGGACGCTGCTCTCTCACTGGATTCGCTGCCGGCCATGTGCACAACCCCCTTCCTTAGGTGGTATGCTGCACTCTCACCGGATACGGTGCTGGCCATGTGCAAGTCCCCCTTCTATAGGCGGACGCTGCTCTCTCACTGGAGTAGCTGCCGGCCATGTGCACGACCCCCTTCCTTAGGCGGTATGCTGCACTCTCACTGGATACGGTGCTGGCTGGCCATGTGCACGTCCCCCTTCCATAGGTGGACGCTGCGCATCACTGGATTCGCTGCTGGCCATGTGCATGACCCCCTTCCTAGGCGGTATGCTGCACTCTCACCGGATACGGTGCTGGCCATGTGCACGTCCCCCTTCCATAGGGGGACGCTGCTCCCTCACTGGATTCTCTGCCGGCCATGCGCGTACCCCCTTCCTTAGGCGGTATGCTGCACTCTCGCCGGATACGGTGCTGGCCATGTGCACGTCCCACTCCCATAAGCGGAACGCTGCACTCTTGCTGGATTCGCTGCCGGCCATGTGCATACCCCCTTCCTTAGGCGGTATGCTGCACTCTCGCTGGATTCGCAGCTGGTCATGTGCACGACCCCCTTCCATAGGCGGTATTCGGCGCTTTTACTGATTCGCTGCCAGCCATGGGCATGCCTCCTTCCCTCAGACGGCATACATGCATTCTCACTGACTTGGATACAATGCGGTCCTTGTCCATGACCCCCTCCTTGGGCGGAACACTGCATCCTCACCAGGCACCTTGCTGACCATCAGCATGGCCCTTTTCCATGGGTGGAATGCCCGCACCTCCATTGGATACGGTGCTGTCCTTGTGCATGACCACCCCTCATTCTATGGCCGGAATTTGACACGCTCTTGAGACTCGCGGCTGTCCTTGTACATGCTGTGCTGGTCTCGTGCATGTCCCTCTTCATTGGCGGAGTAGTTGCACTCTCACGAAATTCGGTGTTGGTGGATTATCACACCATCACTTAATGCGAGGATGACCCTGTGCATGTCCTCCTTCGCTAGGCGCACCTCATGAGTTCCTACTAGATACCGTGCGGCCATGTGCATGACCCCCTTCTGGGTGGAATGTGGTATGTCCTACTTCTATGTAGTCGGTACTGGCCTTATGCACCCCCCCTCCTTTTTTTGGGGGCGGGCTTTTGCGCTCCTGCCGAATGCAGTGTTTGCCGGGTACATTCCCCCCATTGCCGGACGGACTGTTTGCGTTCCATCGCATGCCGTACTAGTCTTGTGCATAGCTCCTTTCCAGGTGGCACTTTGCACGTCCGTAGATACTGTGGGACTCTGTGGCTAGCCCCGTTCGCTGGGTGACTGCTTTGCAGTGAGTGAACGTTCTTGTGCGTTGTTTGGGCTGTGTAGACCTTTCCCTCCTGTGGTGGGTTGGCCTTCTCACTGCTTACAGGGCTGCTCGTACGTATGCCTCCCTTCCTCCTGCGACATATGATGCTATCCGCAAGCCTTACACTCTTCTCTAAAGAGATCATTCTGCTTCCACCTGACCCGCACGGGCTCTGCCTGCTCTCTACTGCACTGAGCTAGGCGGTGCGGTTCCGTTGTGACGGTATCCGCCATGTTCTTTGGCCCTTCCACCTGGGTAGTGTTGTGGTTCCTGGATGCGTAACCATTCGTCCTCCCGCTGTATTACTTCCCTGCGGGGGACCTCCACTTTGAATTCTTCAGGGTATTCGCCTTCTGCGAGGCGGTGAGCCTGGTGACTCACACTGTAGCGGGTGTTCTGCCTTGAGCTGTCATACTACAACTACCCTGTTACCCACCCCTCCTTCGGTTGGAGGGTGTTAGCCGGCCTCTGTCTCGACTGCTTCTTCTCGCCGGCTCTGTTTTGGCTTTCGCTTGGGGCATATCACGCCAATGTGGCTTCCGCCCCAGCCAGGCTTCGGAGGTTCACTACCCTGCCCTCGGGGAGAGCATGGTTGTTCCCTTGGACGGTTCCGGTGTTCCTTGTGGCCTCACACCATCTCCCTCGTTCACACTGGCTGTACTAGCTGTGCGCCCACTTACCGAGTCTACCACATTCTGTCCTCCCGCTGGGTGCAGATTGTGTTCTCCATTGTAGGTGAGGTGACTTACCTTCTCGGTTACCTGACCCTCAGGCTTGGATCTGGGTCCCTACAGTTGGTACCTGTAGTGCCTTCAATACCTGCTATTTTTGCTTCCGCACCTGCTACCTTCCTGTTGCACTGGGAGCAGATGCCTTGCGTTCTACTGCAAGGTTTTTCTTCATCCCTTCCTGATGTTGTCCTTGCCTGGGGACTACCCTTCGCTCAGGATTGTCCTCAGTTCCCCCACACCGGGACGGTAGACCCCCTTCCTCTGTTGGCAACATCGACATGGACTTTATGCTGTTTTGTCCTGGCATCTGTCTGATGCAGGGTGGATCACTTCGGTTCCTTCCGCCTGCCCTTCTGTTCCCCCTCTCTGGTTGGCTACGGGATGAAGTTGCTCGTGGACCGACGGGTCCAGTTTTGCCGGACTCCTCTGTCCGTGTTACTGGCCTGCACCTGATCACGGGGGTTTTCCTACTTGCCAGGCGATTCCAGCGGGCACGTTTGTGTTCGCTCCCGTCCGTGCTTCGTCCAGGATCTATTATCGGACTTGGAGTTCTTACCTGGGGTTCTGTGGAAAGCTAGGCGCTTCTTCCCCCCCCCCCCCCCTTTCTCTCCCCATGGCTCTGTCCTTTCTCCAGTCCGGCCTGGACCTGGGACTCTGTTCCTTGATGGGTCATGCGTCGGCGCTGTCCATCCTCTCCAGCGTTCCCTGACCCTCTTGGGCCTGTTAAGTCCTTCTGGTGGCTCATTGGTTCCTCTGTGCCGTCCCCCGGTACCGCCCTGGGAACTACATACTGCATCTCGGGGCTCTAGGCTTCTCTTGGAGCCGTTACAGAAGTTATCTCTACTCCTTCTGTTCGGTCCGTTGTTTTCTTGTTGCCCTCATGTCTCTCAGACGGGGTCTCTGAATTACATTTTTTTTCTTGTTCCGAGCCTTCTGTCCTTCGCCAGGACAGGGCTGTTCTCTGTCCCTTCCTTCCTTCTGGAGGGGTTATCTGCCTTTCATCTCGACGAGCCCATCGTCCTCTCCTTCCCGTCCCCTTCGAATGGACGTTGTTCGGGCTTTGCAGTTTTGCTTGGAGATCACCGGCTTTGTTTTTCGGCGCTCTGACTCCTGGGAGGTCCGCGCAAGGGTAGGACGGCCTCCAGGACGGCTTTCTCCCGCTTCCTCACAATGGCTATTGCTGCATTTTCCGCACCAGGGGCAGGGTTCTGTCGTCCATGTCACCATTCACTCCATTGGAGCAGTTGGTGCCTCCTGGGCCGGAGACATTGGGCTTCGGCCGCACAATTGTGCAGGGCAGCCGCCGGTCTTCCTTACACGCCTTCCCTGTTTCTACAGGGCGCATACTTGGGCTTTGGCGGATGCTGCCTTGAGCTTGTGCGGACGGCAGTTCCTTGATGCCTTGGGGTGCTTCGCCTTGGGCTGTGGTCCCTCCCTTCTTGGACTGCTCTCGGACATCCCAAGGTATCCTGTGTCCCCCAAGGAAAATGGGCGAGAAAACAAGATTTTTGTATAACTTACCAGTAAAATCTCTTTCTCGCTCTTCCTTGGGGGACACAGCACCCACCCATTCATTGTTTTTCTCTACACTGTTTGCAGGCTTGGTTTACCCGGTCGGGTAGTTGGCTTGTTGTTTCCACTTGTTGGACATTGCCTTTTCTCACTACTTGGAAACGCAACTGGCAGTCTTTCACTCCAGGCTGAGGGTATAGCTGCTGAAGGAGGGGCTTAACAGTTTCTACTTAGTGTCACGCCTCCTAGGGAGCTGAGCTATACCCAAGGTATCCTGTGTCCCCCAAGGAAGAGCGAGAAAGAGATTTTACTGGTAAGTTATACAAAAATCTCGTTTTCTGGTTCCCAAGGCTTCAGATCTCCGGATAATTATCGATCTGAGGTATTTCAATCGGTTTATAAGGAAGGTGAAGTTTCGTATAGAAACCATCAGATCAGTAGTTCATGTCCTCAATCCTGGAGACTTAATGGAAACCCTGGACCTCAAGGATGCATATCTGCACATCCCGATCCATCCTGCTTCCAGAAGGTATCTCAGGATCGCGGTGCAGGTGTCCAGTGTCGTCAGGCATCTTCTGTTTGTTGCCCTTCCCTTTGGCATTTCTTCTGCCCCTCACACTTTTACCAAGGTGGTGGTTTCTGTGGTGGCGGCTTTGAGACTTCAAGGACTGACCATCATTATCTGGACGACTGGCTTTTGAAAGCCTCTGCTCTAGCGGTCCTAACCCAACTTTTTTAGGTAACAATCTCCTTTCTGTTCTGCCTAGGTTGAATCATCAGCTGGCAGAAGTCTAACATGAGCCCGTCGACTTCAGTAAGATATCTAGGCTTCATAATCGACTCCACTGGGATGTCGCTCCAGTTGACTGCAGAAAGAAGATCCCGGATGCAGAACACGGCAAGTTCCTTGGCGAGTCCGGACTCTTATAAAGACGTTGGGGCTTATGTCAGCGTCTGCGGAAGAAGTCCCTTGGGCTCTTTGGCACCTCCGCCCTCTACAGTCGGAGGTCCTCTCCAAATGTAATGGCAGCCCTGCCGGGCTAAACTCCCTGTCTTGGCGAACTCGGTATTCCCTCAGATGGTGGTGCCATCTTTTAGACAGGAAGTCTATGACCCAGACAACCTGGGTCATATTGACTACGGATGCGTCCCAAGTAGGCTGGGGCGCTCACCTAAACGACAATCCTGTTCACGGGACCTGGTTTCCTCAGGAGTGGCTTCTTTCATCCAATCTTCGCGAGATTCGAGCTATCCGGCTAGCCCTCCTTCTCTTAGTCCCTCAGATCCGGCGTAAAGCGGTGAAAGTCGAGTCAGACAATATGACTGCTGTACTTTACATCAACAAGCAGGGAGGCACGAGATCACTTCTCCTCCTGTCAGAGATCAGGGTGTTTCTGGATTAGGCAGAGTTGTACCTTTCCCACTTATCTGCGATCCACATTCAAGGCTCCCTCAATATGATAGTGGATCGGCTGAGCCGCGGTCTTCCGTCGGTGGAGTGGTCTTTACATCCGGAGATATTCAAGCAGATTGTCCTCAAGTGGGGTATGCCAGAGGTGGATCTCATGTCAACAAGGTTCAATGCCAAGGTGGAGAGGTTTTGCTCTCTTTACAGGGGGGACCACCCCCTGGCCTTAGACACTCTGTCAATATCCTGGAGGTTCAGGCTGGCATACATCTTCCCTCCGTTTTCCATGATTCCGAGGGTATTGATAAAAATCCGTCAGGATCAGGCCTTAGTGATAGCCATCATACAGTTTTGGCTGAAGAGATCCTGGTTTACCTAGCTCACCCAGTTGAGTCGAAAACAATATAGGAGGCTCCCCCCACAGCAGACCCTAGTGTCGTGGGACACTTAACTCTGCTCAGATCTGCACAGATTCACCCTGACAGCCTGGAGGTGGATCAGTCTCTTCCCAGAATAGAAGGGCGTTCAGAGTGGGTCCTGAGAACGCTGTCTCATTCTAGAGCGGACTCTACCAAGAGAACCTACTCTCGTATTATGAGGATATTCTCATCCTGGTGTACCTCAACTGAGGTGGCGTCTGCAGATCCGCCCCTCTCCACTAGCCTTCAGTTCCTGCAAGACGGCCTTGATAGAGGCCTTGCCCTTCTACTCTGAAGGTTCAGATTTCAGCCATCTCAGCTTGCCTTAACAGGCTTTTTTCTCAGTACCCACTGATCAAACAGTTCCTTAAAAGGAGCTGAACGATTAAAGCCTACAGTATCGAGACCCATTTTTCAATGGGATTTATCAGTAAGTTCTCAGGGGGTTAGCATCGCCCTCCTTTGAACTGTTAGAGGAGGTGGACATCAAGTTCGTCACTTGGAAGTTTGTGTTTCTCCTTGCAGCGACTTTGGCCAAGAGGGTCTCTGAGCTTCAAGCTCTCTCAGCACATGAGCCCCATACCATTTTCTTACATGACCGGGTCCTTAGATTCCTCCCGTATTTTAGGCCTAAAGTTCCTTCCTTCCAGAACATCAACCAGGTGATATTCTTCCCGGTTCTGTCAACATCTACCACCTCCTCCGAGGAACCTGCTAGACATCCTCTGGATGTCTCGAGAGGTCTCTGGATCTATGTGGATAGATCAAGGAGTTCAGGAAAGATGAGAATCTGCTAATTCTGTTGCCGGTAAGTTTAAAGGCTGTAAGGCATCCAAACCTTCCATCAGTCGGTGGATTAAGGAGGCTATTAAGCAGAGCCTCGTGCGGGAGAACAGGAGAGCAGAGTAGCGACCCTGCCTGAAGGAGAGTATGCGGTCATCAGTGTGAAAGAATACCCCAGTCGGAGGGAATGTGATAATAAAAGCCCACGACCAACAGTACTACAGAAGCAATGGTCACAAGCAAAAAAAACAAACAAACTGGTGTACCAGTATGGATACTGGGTAGGCAGACCGGAAAACAACCAGAAATCGAGCACAGACAAGTAGCACGGCCGGAACAATCCAGAAGAAAATTGTACCAACGTGGCAAGAAGGAACTCGCCCCATCTCCGCCTGGTGTGGGGGAGTTATGGAGCAGGCGGAAGGAACCGTGAAAAGGGCCGTCCAGCATCCGAGGACGTGCCGTAGACAACCCAAGTCTAAAAGAGGCAGTGCCGATGACGACAACGGAGAACAGAGTTCCAATGACCCACCTGATGAAGGAAATACGGAAGGCAGAGCCAAAGGACAACCCTTGACACTAAAGTGCCATCTGATATGGCACACCCAAAAGGAGATGCCTGTCCACTAAAAGCATACTCCAGGGCAACATTAGGAAGGGACAGAGATGACCCTGCCAATAGAATGAAGGACAGGTCAGACACAACGCCAAGCACCAGCAGGAAGACAGTAATTGTCAGAGCAGCGGCATTGTAAGGCAGCGTAAACCAAGCTCGAAGACTACTTGAGAGATAATTGTAGGTACAATCACCACCCCAGAACCATCGTGAATGGTCTATCGGTAAGGGGAGTGATGAGGAGGGGCCGTAGCCTACAAACCAGGGCCAACATGGCAGGAAATCGAAGGGCAAGTGCTAGAAGCACTGCATCAACCCCCAGTGTAATGCCAGTAGTGGTGGTGGGGGGGGGCCATACAGTATAGGCCCAGACACCAACACTAGAAGAGTCCTCTGACTGGGGAGATAACCGTGTAGAAGGAACCATAGCCTACAACGGTAACGCAACATCCCTCCGGAGGGGGGCATATCGTGGTAGTTAGGATAGTGGGGCCCCCCCCCCCAGCACGGGTGACTAGTGTGAAACCGAGGGGGATGATCTGGGGTCATACAGAATGAGACCTGGCACCATTCGCGTTAGCGAAGTCACGAACTCAAACAAACAACACTCCACCAGAGGAGGAGCTAACAGTTCTAGCCTAGTGGACATAGCTATACCCACGGTTCCTGTTTCACCCCAGTGACTGAGTGAGAAATCAACTATTGTTTTATGTTTCCAGACCAAGAACACGGCTCAACCAGAAGGTTTAAAAGCCCATTCAACGTCAACTCTCTGGCCGAGTCTGCTTCATTACAGGAAATTTGTAGCCGGCCAGCAACTTTTCTCTTCTCCATCAACTTTCTTTAAACATTTTAAGTTGGATGTTCTTGAAAATCAGGATCTACTGTTTGTGCGTAAGGTGCTATCTGCCGTGGTGTACCCTAGTATGTTTTTTTCCTCTGTTAATCATCCTGCTTAGTGCTGTTGTGGAGGCGTGGGAAAAAGATAATTACTTACAGGGAATTGGATTTTCCTTTAGCCGCCACAAGGGCACCTCTTCTTCTTACTAGTGATGAGCGAATTTCATATTTTGAAATTCGTTCACACTTCGTTTACTGGTAAAAGGTGAATTGCGTTATGGATTCCATTACCACGGACCATAACGCAATTCTATGACGGAGTGCCTTTAGAGGCATTCTGTCATAATAGAAGTTTATGGGCTGCATAACGGATCTGTCCCGTTTTCATTATGCAGTTATTGCGTTATGGTCTGTGTAACAGAATCCACAACGCAATTCTGCTTTTACCACCAAATGAAACGTGAATTAATTTCATAACATGAAATTCGCTCATCTCTAGTCACCACAATCTTGGATCATTATCTGCAGTACAGGTGTATTTTCCTCCTGCCCTTTATTCCTCTGCTGTCAGTGTTTTTACCCCCCCCTTAGTGAGCAGCTTGTTTTGGGCCTTAAAGGCTATATACACCTTCGGAGGCAATTTTTTTTCATGATTGCATTTTACTAATTTTTGACAAGAGCTCATATTTTCATTTGGCCAGGACAGTTGGGGAAATTCAGGCTTTGAGGATTAATAAACCTTTTCTCAGTCCCTTACAACAGAACTGTACTTGGGTGGGACCCTCTCCCCAAAGTGGCGTCTGATTTTCAAAGGCAAAAAGAAATAGTTTTGCCTTTTTGTGAAAACCAGAGAAAAGTTTTAACAATCCAGATGTGAGATGCTATGTTATTGTATTTGGAGGTCACTAAATCATGGAGAAAGTCAAATTACAGAAATCGCTGGATTAAATTGGCAATTTGTGAGGCATACAAAGCTAAAAACTGCGATCCTCCAGTCAAATTAAAAGCCCATTCAACCATGGCTACGTCAGCCTCTTGGGCAGATCATGGCGACCCCACAACAAAACAGATTTGTAAGGAGGCTTTGTGGTCAGGTCCTAATAGATTTATAGGACACTATAGGATTGATGTAAACAGTTCATTTGGCAGCGAAGTCCTACAAGCAGTGGTCCCACCTTAGTTGGTTTATCTGGTAAATCTCAACATAAGTGCTGTCATGGAGGATCAAAGGGAAAAACATAATTACTCTTACCAATAATTTCCTTTTCATGAATCCTCCAGACTGCCTGGCCAAATTCCCACCCATTACTGTGCTATACTGACATCCACCAGCAGGCTGCGCCAAAGAGGAGGCAGACACACTGGAGGCAGGCCTGGTGCCTTCACTAGGCCCCAGTCTTCGTCCACAGACATTGGCACCCTGCAATCTCATTTGTGGGGTGCTGATGGGAGACGCAACCAGTCCGCTCCCCCTTTAACAGCTTATGCTCTGGGTGCTATTACCAGCAGCATCTAAGGAGTTAAACAGGCCAGATCTGCCAGTCTGAGCCATTAGAGCAGGAACACAGATCCCTGCTACATGGGAACGCCGTGCAGTGCTTAGACTGGACCATCCAAAGCCCTTTAGTGACCGTTGTAAGAAGGCATATTGGTGGTCACTAAGGGGTTAAAGCTGTGCCATGCATGCACACAGTAGTCCAGGCTGATTATTTCAGTGCAACTTTGAGCGCTGACAGTACGGGCAATGGGGCACAGTAGGATTAAAAAAAATAAAAATGACGGTCTGGGCTCATCTGCCTCCCTACTGATGTATTACTGCAGATACTAGTCCAGAATCATGCTGACATACCCTTTAACGGGGTTGTCCACAGTTTTTGTAAAATGATGGCCTATTTTCAGGGTAGGCCACCACTAGCTGACCGCCAGTGTTCCTGCACCCCCACCGATCAGGTCGTCTGTGTAGCTCTATTGACTGAAATTTGCTGCAGCTACATAGCACGATCGACATTGTAGTGGTGGCACCTCCTTACTACAGTGCAGCCTTCATGGTCTGTGTAGCTTCAGCGCGGGCTTCAGTCGTCAGAGCTACAGATCGGCTGGATGGATCCCACCAAGAAAACAATTCTAATATGTAGTTTTACACATTGACCTGAACTAGGTGAAATATGTATTTAGTAAGTAGAGAATTAATAATAAAACTGTATTTTTTATAATAGAATTATCAACAGAACACAATTGTCAACGTCGTCCATTAGTCTTCTACCAGGAGACATAATGTCCTGGGCCCCATCCATCCCGTGCTGGACAAATATATATTACAGGTTTACAAAGTCCTGGTCAAAATCTTGCACAAGTGAGCATAGACTACGCTGCTGTGCGAGTGTGACAGGTGGTACAATCACTTCCTGCGATACCTGGGAAATAAAGAGTTAAGAAGGATTAGTACAAGTATCAGTCACACCATCAGAACCCACAATTTACTTAAAGGGGATAAAGAAACCCCTATTATCTAAAAGTAGGGAGCCACAACAAAGAGTTCTCACTCCTGAGGACTCAGTATATTGCAGGGGGCATCATCACAACTGGTGCAGGGGCCCACAGCAAACCACCACATTGCTTCCTTCATTTTCAGAAGGTCTCTTGAAAATAAATCACTGGAATGTGGTTGCTTTGGCCAACTGCTCCACTTCTCATTTTTACCTGTTTAGCCAGTGTGAAGCTAGCCGTGATGAATATCAGCTATTACACCTGGAAACCCCTTTAGGCTGTTTTCTAAGGTTATGGCAGATAAGACCCTGCCCACTCACAGATGGTAATAACCACACAATTTAAAAGACAAGTCTGATTCATTTCCTGCCCAAAAAAATAAATAAAAAAAATGTATGGAATTTTGTCCATATGGAGCCACCATAGCATTAGAACAGCCTTAAAGAAGGCCTTTCATGTAAATTTTTTTTGTTTACCTAAGTACCATTACTAGTGTAGTACCCTCCGCTGATGCCGCCATCCTTTTTTTTTTCCAAATACCCCTCGCATGCCGCCCTGCAGTTTTCACGCCTAGTATGTTAATACTGAGCATTGGTACAGGGAGACACCAGGGTTTCTCAGAGGGCGGCTCCTTCTCCCTGGCCGTGACATAGTCCGTAGAGAGAAAGAGGCACCCACTGAGGAACCCTGGCGTCTCCTCCTCCCTGTACCGATGCTCAGTATAAACATACTGGGCGTAAAAACTGCAGGGGGGCACAGTGGGGCATGCGAGGGGTATCTGAAAAAAAGAACAAGGATGGCAGCATCAGCGGAGGGTACCCCGCAAGTAAAGGTACTTAATTAAACAAAAAAAAAAAATGACATGAAAGGTCCTCTTTAAAATTGGTGTCTGTGTGTTGAAGGGGTTGTGCCAAGTTTAAAAGCTATTCTCTATTCACAGGATTGGGGGAACATTTGAACACTGCGGGTTCCATTCTACATCTGAATGGTGCAGCTTGTCAAAATACTCACTGCTGCTTCATTCATTCTATATGGGACTAAACAAGATCATGTTGTACAGTGCTTGCCAGAAACAGAGAATGAATGGCACTGCACATGCTTGACCAGGATCAATGGAGGTTCTAGTGGTCAGATCTCTACTGATCAGATAGTTATGCCTTAACTAACTTGGCACAGCCCCTTTAAGGGTTCAGTTATTTTATTTTTGTCCCTGGCTCGTGTCAGTTACAGTGTCTTGATACATACCGAGATTTCGACTTAAAATTGCCTTTACTGCGTTGAATTCCCAGCCTCTTCCTGTCCTCAAATGATGGTCTGAAGGGGGAAAAAGATAATTTATGACTCAGTTGTATAGTACCAGCACATTGCACAGCGCTTTACAGACATCATCAACACTCCCTGTCCCCAGTGGATCACACCATCTAGGTTCCCGATCAGCATGTCTTTGGAGTGTGGGAGAAAATTAGAGTACCCGGAGGAAACCCAAACACGGGGAGAACATACAAACTCCATGCATGATGTTGTCCTTCATCAGATTTGACCCTAGACACCAGTGCTAACCACTGATCAGTCCAAATTATTAATCAAGTGGAGTATATAAAGGATGGGAGGAGAATATATATTTCTGAGAACAAGAGTAGAGTGCATGAACCTGAGAACAGGCGACGTCGTCAGGACCTAAAATTGCCTTGTAAATAACTGAGGAATGAATAGAATCAAAGAAATGCCCATACGCGACACTGGCATCTCATCACCACCTCGCAGGCTGCGCCCTCTACTGGCACTCTGGAATGTGCACACAAGCTGCTATTGGCTATTACGCACAGCTTCCTACAGTACCAGGGACAATTCTTAGTAACTTACCCTGCTCTGTACTTTTTCAAGGCCTTATGACTCGTGTTGGTTAGCTCTTCATCAAACACTGTGGTTTTCTTCTGCTTCTTCGATTTTGAATGCTTGGCTGAAGCTACACGAAACATAAAATGTTTAAAAGTATACAACCTTATCTGCCGAGCCCCTATCACCTATCTCCTTCAGCACCTACCTGCAGGTTCCTCATCGGGTGGCATGGCCCTCGCTCTCTTTGGTTTGCGGTCTCTCTTGGCTGCACGCTCTGCATACATCTGAGCTTTCAGCACCTCAAACTGAGAGCGTTCCTCTGGCTGTTTGGAGAGAAGGCACACGTGTCAATGGGGACAGTGAGAAATTTGTGGAAAAGGACAGCGCTGTGGAGGGCACTTACTGTCAGTTCTCCCTTCTTTTTAGTCTGTTCCAGGAATTTCTTCCTCTTTTTTTTCCCTCTTAGAGCCAGATCAAACTCCTGAAGAGCATGGGACACTGGTGTGGAGTCGGAAAGGAACATTTTTTAACTCTCCTGTGACGACCAGTTGAGGATGGTAGGTGGAATAATAAGTATTAAGCAGTAAAATGTAACTTACGTTTTTCTTTCTTCCTCTCTTCCCTAGTCTGGAACCAGCTTCTTTGCATATTTTCGGGTTCAGTCCCTGGTTCTAACTTCTTTTGTGCTGAACTGATCTGAAAGGTAACAAGCCACCGTCTGTAAAAGGCACATTTTAGCACATTCAGGCCTGATGTGTCGGTCACTGGCCATTTGCTGCCCTTTGCTGGTTCATTTCTTCACAACAGACATTGGTGATGACAGCAGAACATGACCCATCTAAAAATGATGCACCTGGCCATATATACCTTTACTTTACCTCCGCTGTTTGTTAAACCAAACAGGAAAGTACTGAGAATCTAAATCAGACCTATACCATGGTTTGTGGTCCTGCCCTCCATTATCTTTCTTTTGGAATGGTCAGATATCACACTTAAAGGAGTTGTCCATTCTTCCCATATATCAATGTCCTCCGAATGCTCACTTCCTAATATAATTTCATTGCCTGTAGGGCACCTGTGTTCTAACGGCAATGTCCATCACACAACCCCATCTGTGGTCCTCTGGTGATCCCACATCCACTGGCTTTCTTCTACATCTTCATGTTTTCTCCTGGTCCTGGCTGTATCCTCACCCATCTAGTTTACATGGGTGGGGAGTAGCAGGAATCATCAGATTTCCTGCGCCGATGCAGGGATCTCATGATGCCGCCTACTCCCACAAATGTAATCTAGATGGGTGAGGATACAGCCAGGACCAGGAGAAAACATGAAGACACAGAACCAAATCAGTGGACACAATGGTCACCAGAAGGGACCAAGACGACTAAGGACGAGGTGACGTGACTGATGTTGCCGTCTGTAGATAGTGGCCATACAGGTAACGAAATTATATCAGGAAATGAGCGATTGGAAGACATTGACATATAGGAGGAAACACAAGCTAAGAAATTCTTTGGGAAATGGAAGTTTTTTTAAACACACTGTTTCTCACCATTCAGATCAACCCAAGCAATGAGACCAAAACAAAACCGTACTTACTGAAGGACTAAACAGGGTCTGAAGGGATTTTGAACATTACTTGAGAATAGGCGGTTCTAGATTTCAAGATTACACTATCTTTGGATGGTCTAATTCAGAAGATCTCTTTTCTACATATTATGATCACTTGGAGCCACTATGCTCTCATATGTGGACTTTCCTCAACATGGGTTTCTGTTCCTTTATGTTCTGTAGGTTTCTAGGTTAGTTTTTTTTTTTTTTTTTTTTTTTTAACAGGAGGAGTGAGCATCATGGACACTAAAAAACTGAGGAAAACCTAAGGCAGGCATCCTCAAACTGCGGCCCTCCAGCTGTTGCAAAACTACAACTCCCACAATGCCCTACTGTAGGCTGATACCTGTAGGCTAGGGATGCTCAACCTGCGGCCCTCCATCTGTTGTAAAACTACAACTCCCAACATGCCCTTCTGTAGGCTGATAGCTGTATGCTGTCCGGGAATTATGGAAGTTGTAGTTTTGCAACAGCTGGAGGGCCGCAGGTTGAGCATGCCTGCTGTAGGCTGTTTGGGCATGCTGGTAGTTGTAGTTTTGCAACAGCTGGAGGGACGCAGTTTGAGGGTGCCTGACCTAAGGGATTGGTAAGGACATCTGCATTATGTTATTTGTATTCTACATATATTTTCTGCAAATCAAATAAAACAAAAAAAAAAAATACACATCACGGCAGTTTCCATTTACTCACGGGTTATAGTTGTGAGAACTCTCTAAGCCAGGCATGCTCAACCTGCAGCCCTCCAGCTGTTGCAAAACTACAACTCCCATCATTCCCGGACAGCCTACAGCTATCAGCCTACAGAAGGGCATGGTGGGAGTTGTAGTTTTACAACAGCTGGAGGGCCGCAGGTTGAGCATCCCTGCTCTAAGCTATGATGTATAACACCCAGTCTTAGCGGATGGTTCTCCTACCTGCGCCTCAGATTTCTGCATCTCCTTTTCCTCTTTCTCAAGCTGCAGCACGGCATAGATTTCCTTTTCCAACTTGTTTATCTTGTCCCGAAACTTAGAAATTACATCTAAAAAGGAGGGAGAGGTCAAAATAATTCAAATATATATATATATATATATATATATATATATATATATATATATATATATTATTAAAGAGGACTTTCACCTAAAAAATATATCCAAAGTTATATCACCTTATAGGTCAAACCCTGATATCTTCACCATTTTCTTTTTAAACGACCCTCATTCGCCGCTTGCTCTCGATATCTTCTGCGCCATATGCAAATGAGGCGTCTTGGTTATAGTGGCGTTATCTCCAAAGTTATGGTGGGCGCGGGCGTTCCTCCTCACTCCTGGCTGCGGCGCATCCAGCAGCAGCTCGGCTCTTAGCCAGGGAGAAGGAGCTCAAGTTCTCGCGAGAACTTGAGCTTGCTGAGTCCCGGAACACGCGCCATTTTGGATTCCCCAGCGCATTAGAGGAGCGTAGAGAGTGTACCAAGATTGCGCGGGTTCCGGGACTCGGCAAGCTCAAGTTCTCGCGGTTCACGCGAGAACTTGAGTTCCTTCTCCCTGGCTAAGAGCCGAGCGCTGCTATTGGATGCGCTCGCAGCCAGGGAGTGAGGAGGAACGCCCGACACGCCCACCATAACTTTGGAGATAACGCCTACTATAACCAAGACGCCTCATTTGCATATGAGGCGCAGAAGATATCGGGGAGCAAGGCGGGCGAATGGGGGGTCGTTTTTAAAAAAGAAAAATGGTGAAGACATCAGGGGTTTGACCCCTATAAGGTGATATAACTTTTGGATATATTTTTTTTAGGTGAAAGGTCCTCTTTAATATAATCTCCCTCCTAATGCAGTTAAATGTGTTGTAGACAGTGCTATATTAATGAACTATCCTCAGCTTGTACGAGCATTGCTTCTGATTCAAAATGACCTGCGCGTTCTTACACTTGGAGAGCGTCGCAGTAAATGGGTCGAACAGTTGTAATTACACTGGGCTGTCGCTGCAAAGGATATGGTGTACCCGAGTGCTGCTACCACTTCAGACAGCTGATCGGTGGGGTAGCTAGGAGTCAGGATAGGTCATCAATATTTTCACACTGCAACACCCCCTTTACCTTTCATCCAAGTGGCGGCTGGCCCCTTACCTTGCGGAAGAATTCTCGCCTTTACTGCGGCCTGAGATTTTTTTACAATCTCCTTTAAAATCTTCCGCTCTTCTTCCCCAACAAGTGAGACAGAGCGACCCGCTTTACCAGCACGGGCGGTACGGCCAACCCTGTGCACGTAATGCTTCACTGTGGCAGGCATGGTGAGGTTGATTACCTGATGGAAGAGAACCGCAAATATGTCAAATCAAATAATACTATAACTACTGGAATTTGCTAATTCAAAGGGGTTGTCCACCTTTTATGTGATGGCCCGCTAGCGGATCGGCAGGTATCTGACACACCGCACCCCTACCATAGCTCTGGTGCCGGAAGCAGACAGATCTGACATTGCAGCACTCCTCCCTCTGAAGTCCATCACTCAATTAACCTCTTAACAGTCACATTAAAATTGGAAAAACTCTCCCAAAAATGTCACTTCTTTTTATTGTAGATTTTAAATGTGTGTCTGAAGTAAGTCTTCTTGGTGCCCAACTCAGGAGACACAATTGCATTTTTAACCCTTTAGAGAATAAATTTTAGTCTTAAGGACTGATAATATTTTCTCCCTTTGTGTTCTAGCAGTCAAAACCTTTTCTTCATTTTTTCTTCTAAATTCTTCTTTTTTTTTACTTTTAAGGATTAGTTGTTGGTTTTTTTGGAACCATTTTTGGGTATATATAATGTAGTAAATAATTTATTTTATTTTTCGGGGGAAAAGATATAAAAAAAAAAACAGCAATTTTAACATTATTATGTGGAATTTATTTTCGGCGTTCACTGTGCAGTAAAAATAATTTCATTATGTGGGTCAGTATGCGAATGATAATGCCACATTTCTATATATTTTTACTATTTTTCTCTCCTCCTGCAGCCTGTCAGCCCTGCAATTGCTCCCTCATTCTCCTCCAGACTGAAAAGGAGGGTGGGGGGGCAGCTGCTTTAGCAGTTCATATCTCTGGTTTGGTAGCAGCTAGAGATTTGGGCTTTATATTGTTTGAAAGCTGGCAGAGATTATTCCGGACTCGATTTCAAACAGTGATATCTCTTGTTTAGCTTGGACCAATGCTGCCATTTTAAACAAGACCAGTTGCGGGCATCTAGCTGCTACCATTGAGGCGATATCAGCAGTTAAAGCAGCCCTCCCCCCTCCACAGTTAAGTACTTTTCCCACAGCGCAAGCTCAGCTCAGGCAGAACAGATCGGTGGTTAAAGGTGGACAACCCCTTAGATATCACAGGCAGGCTAATTCACCAGCCATGACGATAGGTCACATATTACATCTAACATTTTCTCTGGATATTACCGTCTTTACGCCATGAATATCTAATCCTCGAGCTGCCACATCTGTAGCAACCAGAATGTCAATCTGTTCGTCTTTAAATCGTCTGTAAAACAACAGAGCAGTGGTAAGAAATAAAACCATCACAGACATATAGTAATTATTACAGAGAGGTCTGATCTACTTACCGAAGAGACTCTAGACGCTGTGTCTGGGAGAGGTTTCCATGAAGTTCTCCTACTCGTAGTCCCATCAGCCCTAAGAGGATATGCATGCGATGTGCTTGTTTCTTGGTCTGAGTGAACAGCATGACATGGTCCTGAAAGGTGCGGGTGAGAAGGGCTGCAAGAGAACAAAGGACTTGAGCTGCCTTCATGATCAACACCATAATCACCTCTCCACAGATCGTAACTGCAAAACTACATAGAGCCGTGTTCTCCAAGATCAGGGACTAAGGTTCAGCTACATCTCTAATAAACTATTGACAAGAGGAATGCCATTGCCTAGTTGTCGATTTATTCCTGTATTTCCAGGAGGAATGCAGAGGTCTAAGAGGAGTATATGTATTTACTAGAGATGAGCGAACTTTAAAAAAAAGTTCGGCATTCGGGTTGTGGTAATCGCCGCATCCCGTTATGGATTCCACTACCGCGGACTATCGCGGCATATGGAATCCATAAGGGGCGGCTTCCACCAACCCGAACTGTTGAACAGCCGAAGGACCTGGGGTGACGTCACTGTCATGTGATCAGTGCAGGGGGCGTGGCTCAGCACGGGATCAAATCCAGTGCTGAGCCACGCCCCCTGCACTGATCACATGACTGTGACGTCACCCCAGGTCCTTCGGCTGTTCAACAGTTCGGGTTGGTGGAAGCCGCCCCTTATGGATTCCATATGCCGCGGTAGTGGAATCCATAACGGGATGCGGCGATTACCACAACCCGAACGCCGAACTTTTTTTTAAAGTTCTCTCATCTCTAGTATTTACTAAAACAGACAAGTTAGGGGTGCCGACTGGTCCTCTCTAAAGGGTTGACTGCAGACTTACCACAAGCGATGGCTTCCCGATCACCCTCCCGATTTGGTCGGATTCTAACAAATTCTTGGCGCAGGAAAGGGGCAACATCAGTGTTGCTATTTACAAAGATGCGCACAGGATTTTTTAGGGACACAGAGGCCAAGTCTTGAACCTGCAAAAGATCAAACCCAACAATGTATTACAACAGTTTTTTTTACCCGATACTCAAACTGCCTGATAGGGAGAATCCCCCCAAAACAAAAAGGGATATCCACACATATAATCTACAAGTCATGTACCAAGAGATTCACATTCTGGGCTAAAGCTAGCCATACACATTACACTGAATACAGCAGGTATCAGGAGACATGAGAGACCAGCAGTGACACCACTGGGTGCCGCACACCTTGTTCTGCCTATTAAAATCATGTACATGCCACTGATCCAAGTGTGCATGTTATGGGAGCGCCGGGGATATAGCTGCCAGCCAAGGAACTGCCTGAATACATATTTTAACCCCTTAGAGGGGTATTCCCATCTCAGACAATGGGGGCATATCGTTAGGTGCTGGGACCCGCACCTATATCGAGACCGGAGTGGGGAGAACTGTGGTCGGAGAACCTCAGATTTCCCGGGGTCCGTCCACCACCAATCTCTGCTCCCATAGAAGTGAATGGGAGCATACTGCACATGCGCCCCCCCATGCTCCCATTAATTTCTATGGGGCAGACAGAAATAGCCGAGCCAGTGCTCGGCTATATTCGCCAGCCCCATAGAAGATTAATGGAGGGCGGCTGCGCATGCGCAGTGCGCCCTCCTTTACTTTCGGGGCTCCGTTCTCAATAGGGGCATATCCTAGCGATATGCCCCCATTGTCTGAGATGGGACAACCCCTTTAACGACTTGCGCTGAGATCGAGGCAGCTGTTAGTCCACTGTGGTAGCCTGGAGCACTAGGATCTCTGCCAGTGATGTTCCTATGGAGCCCGGTCTGTAGCAGGGCTCCATGGGAACATAATGAATCTTCCTTAGACTGCAAAGGAAAATCACTGCAGTCTATCGGAAAAGTGATCTGAAGATTGCACCTTCAACCCCCCTCTTCCCATATTTAAAATATAGTGTAAAACAAATAAAGACCCTTTGAACCCCAAAATGCCCAAACTGACAAAATATAACTGTATTTATCCTATATGGCGAACACTGTGTTGCTTCACCTCCCAAAAAAATTTAATAAAAAGTGATCAAAAAGTCCAAAATGGCATTATTAAAAACAACATATCGGCCCACAAAAAAGAAGCCTCACACAGCTCCATAGATGTAAAAGATATGAGGTCAGAATATGGTGATGAAAAGAATAAAAATAGAAAATCTTTGGAAAAAATTTAATATTAATGCACGAGAAAAACTGTATAAATGTGGTATTACTGTAATTGTACTGACAGAATAAAGGGCATGGGTCAGTATTAACTCATAGGGAATGCCCGAAAAACAAAACCTATAAACCTATGGTGAAATGGTGCCATTAAAATGTACAACTTGTCCCGCAAAAAACAAGCCCTCATACGTCTATGTGAACGTATAATTAAAAAAGTTATGGATTCGAAAGGGCAGGGAGTGAAAAACAAAAATGCAAAAAAAAAATAGAACATTGCCGTGTCCTCAAAGGCTAAGGAGGTAAATGGGACTCTCGAACTCTTTTTAGTCAGATGCTAAAAATAAATGCCAAGGATAAGGGCAGCGGAGGTATTTTGTAGCTACCTACGATCTTTACAATTAAAATGCTTATTTTTTGGAGATACTGACCGCAATGGCAGCCAAGCCATGCCTGGAAGAAAGAAGAATCAGACATATTGGACATGATCTGCCAGCCCTATATTGTAGTGTCACTCTCCTCACAAGACCCACGGTGCCACCACTCTTCTCGGGTAACTATCTCATTACTCGGGACAAGTACTCAAGCACATTTACATTGTGAGCCTGCTGGAATGAATCCCCATATACGGCAATGAACAAGAGGACTACTCGTTCCACAGCGTTACCTCCTCAGACATGGTGGCTGAGAAAAGCAGCGTCTGGCGCTGACGGGAGCAGAGTCTTATGATCTCCTTCATCTGTTCTTCAAAGTATTCATCCAGCATTCTGCAGAAACAGAATAGTATAGGATATGATAATGGAATGCGATATTTTACTCACTTGTGACCCCGGTGCTTAAAGGGGTTGTCCCACAAAAAATATTCTAGAGTTTTCAAACCAGCGCCTGGATCTGAATACTTTTGTAATTGGATGTATTTTAAATAAATGTATCTGCATAGCGCCATCTGCCATTCTTTTAGTTTCTTTGTCCACTTACAAACGGACGCACATGCTCAGTTCCATCTTTGACTGCCACCAGCTGCAGCAGAAAGGAAATAAATCTAGGAAAGCAATTGGAGCTCACCACCCATCCCGCCGGCCGCCACATCCAGGCTGCTACAGGGTGGCCAAGTTGCCTATTTAAACTGAATATTTACCGGTCGGCCTCATCCAGAATCAGCACTTCAATAGCATCCAGGCTGAAGGAGGGGCAGTTGTGCAGATGGTCAATGAGTCTTCCAGGTGTGGCGATGAGAATATCGGGTCCAGCCCGTAAGGCAGCCTCCTGAGATTTGACATCTAGACCACCTGAAAGAAAAGACAATAGACATTTGTGTGAAAAAAAGAAGAATAAAAATCCTGTTATATACAGAGCAGACGACCGAATTGATAAAAAAGAAATGGGGCTCTGTATGAGTGAAGGTGGAGAACTGTTCTCAGACATTGATGACATATCACTAGCATACGCCATCAATGTCAGGTGCGAGTCCCACCTCTGGGACCTGCGCCTATCCCCAGAACAGGATCCCAAAACGAATAAAAAGCGTGCTTGCTCGGCTATTTTTGGAACTCCCATAGTGAGTAATAGACAGCACGTTGCACAAGTGCAATATGTTCTCTTTCACTTCAGGGTCCCTGTTCTGGAGATGGGCGTGGGTCCAAGAGGTGCAACCCACAACGTGGATTGATGCCATATGCTAGAGATAGGTCATTCAATGTCTGAGAATAGCCAACCCCTTTAAGGGTACAATACTAAACCACGTTTCTATACTCTGATGGCAGCTACCTGCATCTGCCACTAGGGGGAGCTTACTGCATACAGATTTATACAGCTCCTATTGAGTCACGTGAAGTACCAACTAGTGTTGAGTGAACTTGTGTTTTAAGGTCTGCGTCCAAAGTTCGGGTTATCGAAGAATCCCGTTATGGATTCCGCCACCACGGACCATAACGGAATTTGGGATCCATAAAGGGATTCTTCGATAACCCCCAACCCGAACTTTGGACGCAGAATTTCAAAAACAAGTTCGCTCAACACTAGTATTAACACTATAAATCCATAAACAATTAGCTCTCCCTAGTGGTGGCAGAAACCAACCAAAATGGATCTTCTGGCCTCTTGCTCGGTGCACTTACCCACAGACAGGCAGCAGGTAACCTCTGTGAACTGGGCAAGCTGTCTGGTGACTGCATGCACCTGGATGCCAAGCTCACGAGTTGGAACCAGAACTAGAACACGACTTATGGGAGCCTCCCGAGGCTTGTAGATCAGACGCTCTAGAACCGGAAGCATAAAAGCAGCAGTCTTCCCTAGAAGAAAATGCAGAAGTGAATAAGAAGCAGGATGATGTATAGGTCGCTTTTATATCTGTGCCATAGTAAACCATGCAGTAATTATATAATAGCGGCACTGACTGAAGAAAGAAAACAACTTCACAGGGTGCACGTTCAATGGGAATTATATGAAAAACGAACAGCACTCCGATATAGTGAAAAAAACCTTCTCCTTTTATTCACCCATCTGGAGCTATCTTTTCACTATACAGAGTGCTGTTTATATATATATATATTGTAAGAGGGTGCAAGGTACCGTGGTCGATGGCAGGTACGTGTCACCGAGGTTCCTGGCCTCGGTGAGGTAAGAGCCGGGTTTTCATGTGTCAGCAGCAGCTAGTGCCGTTTGACACCTTGATTTTTAGTTTGGCTGCAAAGCCAATCCGGGCCGGCTCTTACTGGGAGTAGGCAAAGAGTTGGGTGGGTGCCTATTCCCCACGGTCCAGGCCGGACTTTGCCGGGCCTTTATAAGACAGCCAGCACCAGCAGGTGAGGTGTGATTGTCCTGGAGCTGCTAACAGTGCTGTGGAGCTCTCTGACCTGGAGGAAGGAGCTCAGCAAAGTGGGGTTTTTCCTGGA
Organism: Bufotes viridis; assembly: GCA_033119425.1. Lineage (NCBI taxonomy): Eukaryota > Metazoa > Chordata > Amphibia > Anura > Bufonidae > Bufotes > Bufotes viridis. Next base: position 243,285,179 of record CM065594.1, on the reverse strand, counting down.
AGCCTGAAGGTGGATTGTCCTGCGGCTCGGCTGACAGCCAGGTGCGAACCCGCACCTTAAACCTCACAGGTGATTGGATCCTGCTTTGGACTCTTTTTGTTTTGCCTCATGACTTCTGATGTGTGTGTGAATTAACACCAAGAGACTGTTTATCGTTTGTTTTGTGTCAGTGTGAATAAAACACTGTTTATTGCACGTTCTGGACTCCTTGTTTTGCCTCTGTACTGCACCCGCACCGCTATCTACCAGAGCGACTCCCCACAATAAATAAATATATATATATATATATATATATATATATACAAACACCGAAATAAAGCAGCACTGCAAGGGTGTTGATGGGTGCAATTCCTCAGGAAAACGGACAATCTTCCTCACATATAGTCACTCAGAGATGAGGCAGCACTCCACTGTAGATAAAGGTGACCCAATTTTATTCCAACGCTACGTTTCTGCCTTCTCAATGAGGCCTTTGTCAAGGCTTGACAAAGGCCTCATTGAGAAGGCAGAAACGTAGCGTTGGAATAAAATTGGGTCACCTATCTACAGTGGAGTGCTACTCATCTCTGAGTGTTTATATATATATATATATATATATATATATATATATATATATATATATATATAGTACTGGAATTTTTAATAGTACCATACATAGGCTACAAATGACTGTTTTTTGGGGAGACACAAGACACGTAAGGTGAAGTACACTAAATATAATGCATTTGTGCAACTGCCTAACCAACAATCCCTTAATATAATTTATCAGGGGCACTTCCCTTCCAGGGATTTTGAGATGGTCACAGTCTTGTTTCAGGAGGCTGCAAAAGTAGAACTTAACCTCAAAGAAGGTTTTTGAGCAAATAAAAAATACCTACAGGCGTGCTAAATGCTCAAATGCGAGGCCACGATACTGCTCAGAATAGTAAGTATTCATTATCTTGCCCGGTTCTGTGGTGCACATTTGTTTTGGTGCTGCTGGGGCTTGCTGTGTTTTGATTTTGCTAGGGCTATGATTACCATGAAAAGAAGTGAAGCGACCATGATTCCCTCCTCTCTCACAGACATTGCCTCTATTTCAACAAGGAAAAAAGTACATTATGTTTAAAACCAACATCATCTGCTCACCTGTCCCGGTAGCAGCACAGGCACAGATGTCTCTTCCCAACAGCCCCACAGGGATGCAGGCCTTCTGGATTGGGGTTGGTTGTAAGAAACTCATGGCAGATATTGCCTGTGAGATAAAAAATAAAAGGTTAAATGAAAATGCTTTTAATCTGGACTTGTTAGCAGCCATATTATCAAATGTTCTGAATAAATGGTCATAGAGACCTATATAATATATACTTTAAAACCATACATCTACATGGTGGTGGTACTTTTCAGATTGATCCAGCAAGTATGAACAATACCTTAAGCAGAGGACGGGACAGATTCATGTCTTGGAAAGTCAGATTTTCATCGTACTGAGAAGCATCTTCAAAAAACCCAGAGTTCTAGAAATAAGATACAGAGTCAATGTCTGAGGACACATCCAGACACTTACACAACCATAGGAACCAATGCTTCCCTGCAATATGGCATCTAGTGGAACATACCAAATTCACTTTCTGGGAAAAAATAAAATTAAAATCTCCGGGGGTTATCCATGATTTACATATTGATGTCCTATCCTTAGGATAGGACAGTGATGGGCAACGTGCGGCTCTCCAGCTGTTGCTAAACTACAACTCCCACCATGCCCTGCAGTAGGCTGATAGCTATAGACAGGCTTTGCATGCTGGGAGTTGTAGTTCTGCAACAGCTGGAGAGCCGCACGTTGCCCATCACTGGGATAGGACATCAATATGAGATCGGCGGGGACATGACTCCTGCTGATCAGCTCCTCCTTTAATACAACCTACAATTGTCCTCACACACAGTGTGCCTTTCAGGTCTTCAGTGAATGTTAAGTATGTCTTACCCCTGCGTTTTTCTTCTTCTTCTTCTCCTTTACTCTCAGCGTATCTACAAGTCAACATTAGGAGAAGGTAAGTATAACCCAGGAGCACAAGTAACATACAGTAGACGGGTCACACGAGTCCAGCATCTCACCAGCTTTTGTGAGCACAGTCTCTTCTTCTGATGAGAACTCTTCTTCACTTTCCTCGTCTTCTGAAGGCTCCTTCTCCTCTTCGTCCTCGCTCTTTACCTCCTCCTCTTTCTCTGAATTTTTGGGAACCTTCTCATCTTTCTCCTGTGTTTAATGGTGAAGGTTTAGAATTTTCTACCAGAAGGATAACAGAAATGTTCTATGAACAGACACTTACCTGGTTCTTCCTCCTCTTCCTAACCGTCTCGATTTTTTCATCCAGACTGGTGGCAGCTCTCTGAGGAAAGAAGATGCCACACATGAGCCCCATGGTCTACTCAGACATGTGCCACTCATATGCTTCTGTTACCGAGCCTCACCTTCTTCAGCTGCTTCATAACATCGTCCATCACCCAGCTGTCGTCGGCCTGGCTGTCCCGCTCTCCAAACACAAAGTCTGCATTGAAGTCTCCACTGTGTTTCGCAGCGTTCTGCTTCTTTTTGCCAAGGACAATGGGCCGCTCCTGGTATGGAAGGGTACAGGTCAGAGAGAAATCAGGAGAATAATGCTGGCCCGTACACCATCAATGGTGCCAGCTAAGGACTCCTTAACACTGGTTGAGGATAGGGACAATTATCGGGAGCAAATGTTCCTACACTCGTTCCCGATAATTAGTCCATGTAAAGAAGCCACCGATCACCTGAGCAAAGCGATTGTTTGTAGGGCGACTGTATCGTTGATGCAGCACCTCGCCCCGTGGGATGCCCTGCTAATAATATGCAAAGTAATTGGGGGCACCCTCCTTTCACACTGCATCGGGCTGTGTGACTGCACTTTAAACGAGCGCCAAATGACTTAAATTCTCATTCAGCGTTCAGTTACAGCCCGGTGGCAAAGCCCCGTTTAAGCAAACCTTTAGGGCTCTTACCGTCTGGGTGCGATGCGTCTAGTGAACGTATACTGAACTCGGACTGAACCCCGAGCCAGTCATTTCAGTGGGTCTGTGCAAATGAGCGGCGTTTTCACGCATCATGGAGAAAAAAAAAAAAAGAAAAATCGCGGCATGCTCTATATTGTGCGTTTTTCAAGCAGCTCTGGCTCCATAGAAATGAATGGGGCTTTCATGAAAAACGGAAGGTGTCCGGAGGCAATGCGTTTTCCACTGATGGTTGCTGGAGATTTAGATTGTTATTCTACAGTTTTTCTTCATGCGCGTGAAAAACGCATCCAATCCAGATGGAAAAAAAGCAAAGAATAAGCGCACAGAACTTAGGTGCAAAACAATCCGTTTTTCGCTAAACAGATCCTGACACAATCAGTATCGCTTGGGTGAAAGAAGCCCTAGAGCTATTCCTCCCTTTAATTAGGGAACCTCAATTCTTATGACTCTAATAGATGATAGGAGTGTTACTGGATCCAGTTAGAATGTATTGTAAGATCATGAGAGTCTGAATCCAGTCGTGGTGTATAAGATGATGAGAGTCAGACTGTAGTATAAAATAATAAAAATGATACTGGATCCATTCATGATGTATTATAGGATGATAGGAGTGTTACTGGATCCAGTCCGGGAGTATTATAGGATGAGAGAGTTACTGGATCCAGTCTGGGAGTATTATAGGATGATGAGAGTGTTACTGGATCCAGTCTGGGAGTATTATAGGATGATGAGAGAGTTACTGGATCCAGTCTGGGAGTATTATAGGATGATGAGAGTGTTACTGGATCCAGTCTGGGAGTATTATAGGATGATGAGAGTGTTACTGGATCCAGTCTGGGAGTATTATAGGATGATGAGAGTGTTACTGGATCCAGTCTGGGAGTATTATAGGATGATGAGAGTGTTACTGGATCCAGTCTGGGAGTATTATAGGATGATGAGAGTGTTACTGGATCCTGTTATGATGTATTATAAGATGATGAGGGCGTTACTGGATCCAGTCTGGGAGTATTATAGGATGATGAGGGTGTTACTGGACCCAGTCTGGGAGTATTATAGGATGATGAGGGTGTTACTGGACCCAGTCTGGGAGTATTATAGGGTGATGAGGGTGTTACTGGACCCAGTCTGGGAGTATTATAGGGTGATGAGGGTGTTACTGGACCCAGTCTGGGAGTATTATAGGATGATGAAAGTGTTACTGGACAGGGTTCATTATTGGACATCTGACATGATGGATCCGGCTCCTCCATTCCCTTCTACCAGTGAAGGCGCTGACCAGAGTCTGCCTATGGAAGTGGCTGGAGTCATCTTCTAGCCTTGCAGCAGTAAGGACATGCTGGGAGTTGTAGTTCCCTGCAGGTTCCTGTGGTCTATCCAGACCCTCCCCAGCTTGTCCTCATGGACAGCCTATACCCCGGCTGTTACCTCGTCCTCCTCCTCAGACTCTGGCTCCTCGGGGACATCATCCTCCTCCTCGATGGTTCCGATCAGATCCAGATCCGTCCACATGTTTCCCGCTCCTCAGCAAGTCGGGTACACAAGGATCACGTGATTATCACGAAGTAAAGCTTTTTGACAGAACACCGTCCTATCTGCCCATATCCCCCGGACTACACACGTGTGTACCAACCAGACGACCCGGAAGTGGTAGTGCGCCAAACCCCGCCCCCCCGGAAGAACATCGTAAAGTATTTAAAGTGACAGTACAGCCTTGTAATAAGATAGAGGCAATGTGCATGTGCTGTTATTTCAGTATGGTAGCAGCAGAGGAGTGGGCTGCACACAAAGATTTATTCAGACTCATACACCTGTCTTAATCCGAAGTACCTTGGTTTAAAATGTGCCAAATGTATTAAGGTTCACACTTTTTAATAAATGTGGTGCAACTAAAGATAAGAAATGAAGTCTGATCAAAACTGGGGCAAAGGAAAATTGATTTAGTTGCCCATAGCAACCGAATTCCACCTTTCATTTTTCAGAACTCCTTTGGAAAATTAACCCCTTAAGGACTCGGTCATTTTTTGAAAATCTGGCCAGTGTCACTTTATGTGCGAATAACTTTAAAACGCTTTTACCTATGCAAGCCATAATGAGATTGTTTTTTCGTCACATATTGTACTTCATGACACTGGTAAAATGAATTTTTATTTATAACAAAATACAAAATTTAACAAAAATTTGGTAAAATTAGCAATTTTCCAAGTTTCAATTTCTCTACTTCTATAACAAATAGTAATACCGCCCAAAAAAGTTATTGATTTACATTCCCCATATGTCTACTTCATGTATCGATCATTTTCGATCAAGGCTTAGAAGTTTAGAAGCAAATCTAGAAATTTTTCAGAAATTTTCAAAAACCCACTTTTTAGGGACCAGTTCAGGTCTGAAGTCACTTTGTGAGGCTTACATAATAGAAACCACCCAAAAATGACCCCATTCTAGAAACTACACCCCTCAAGGTATTCAAAACTGATTTTACAAACGTCGTTAACCCTTTAGGTGTTTCACAAGAGTTAATGGCAAATGGAGGTAAAATTTCAGAATTTAGATTTTTTTCACAAATTTTCCATTTTAATCCATTTTTTCTAGTAACTAAGCAAGGGTTAACAGCCAAACAAAACCCAATTTTTATTGCCCCGTTTCTGTAGCTTGCAGAAACACCCCATATGTGGTTGTAAACTACTGTATGGCCACGCGGCAGGGCGTAGAGGGAAAGGAGCGCCTTGTGGTTTTTGGAAGGCAGATTTTGCTGGACTGGTTTATCTACACCATGTCCCATTTGAAGCCCCCCTGATGCCCTCCTGGGATAGAAACTCCCTAAAAGTGACCCCATTTTGGAAACTACACCCCTCAAGGTATTTAAAACAGATTTTACAAACGTCGTTTAACCTTTAGGTGTTTCACAAGAGTTAATGGGAAATTGGGCTAAAATTTCCGAATTTAGATTTTTTCGCAAATTTTCCATTTTAATCCATTTTTTCCAGTAACTAAGCAAGGGTTAACAGCCAAACAAAACCTAATTTTTATTGCCCTGATTATGTAGCTTGCAGTAACACCCCATATCCGGTTGTAAACTACTGTATGGCCACGCAGCAGGGCGTAGAGGGAAAGGAACGCCGTGTGGTTTTTGGAAGGCAGATTTTGCTGGACTGGTTTATCTACTCCATGTCCAATTTGAAGCCCCCGTGATGCCCCCCCAGAGTAGAAACACCCTAAAAGTGACCCCATTTTGGAAACTACGGATAAAGAGGCAGTTTTTTTAGGACTATTTTTAGGGTACATCCAGAAACCATATGGCGTTCCCTTCTTCTGCGCCCTACCGTTTAGTCATACAGCAGATTACGACCACATATGGGGTGTTTCTGTAAACTGCAGAATCAGGGCAATACATTTTAAGTTTTATTTGGCTGTTAACCCTTGCTTTGTTACTGGAAAAAATGGATTAAAATGGAAAATTTGCCAATAGCTGTTTTGGCACCGTTTTTATTTTATTTTTTTGACCGTGTGAATCTGAATGGTTAGGTCATGGGGTATTTGTTATAGAGCAGATTATTACGGACGCGGCGATACAAATTTTCTACTTTATAAATTTTGTTTAGGTTTAACACTATATTATCCTATTTGAAACAAACTAAAAATATTTAACTATCTACACAGTCTAAGAGTTAGTTTTTTTAAAAGTTCTTACCCGATTGTCTTAGGTAGGGGCTTATTTTTTGCGGGATGCGAGGACGGTTTTATTGGCACTATTTTGGGGGGCATATGACTTTTTGGTCGCTCTTTTTGTGATGTAAGGTGACAAAAAAAATCCTTTTTTTTTTTACCGTGTTAATCTAAGGGGTTAGGTCATGGGGTATATTTATAGAGCAGATTATTACGGACGCGGCAATACCTAATTTGTCTACTTTTTTAAATTATTTTAGTTTTACAAACATTTTTGAAATTTTTTTTTTGGGGTGTCTCAAGTCTGAGAACCATAGTCTTTATCAGATTGTCAGTGGCTAAATGGAAAAGGGGATAATAAATTTAGTACTCCATGGAAGTGTGATACTCCCTGAGGCAACCGTCAATACAGAGGCCCGGATGATTGGGGCACGTGTCACACTGAGTGGTGGTGTCCTTCCGTATCCCCCTCCTGTGACACACTCTGCACCTTTTTTGGGTCCGTCCCTTCTTTCCAGTATGGGGGACCACAACTGGAAAGTGTTGGCCAGGGATGATCTGGGCGCCTCCAGATCCTGAGGTACTCCGGCCTGCTCTTTCCTGGTCAGAAAAGATCAGATCCTTGAGGACTGCCTCATAGAACTGCAGGAATTTCCCTGTGTTGCCAGCGCACTGGAACAGTACAAAAGAGTTGTACATGGCAACCTGTTCCAAGTAGACCGCAACTTTTTTGTACCATGTCCAGGTTTTGCGCATGGCATTATATGGCTTGAGGACTTGATCAGAGAGATCAACTCCTCCGATATACCGATTGTAGTCGACAATACAATTGGGCTTGAGGACCGTTGCCGTGGTACCTCGCACAGAGACTGGGGTGATGTCGTTACCATGGATTGTGGACAGTACAAGGACATCACTCTTGTCCTTATATCTGACCAGGAACAGGTTTCCACTGGTAAGGGAACAGGTCTCACCCCTAGGGATAGGTACCTGGAGGGGGAGGGTAGGGAGGCCGCGTTGATTTTTCCGCACGGTCCCACAAGCGGACGTGGATCTGGCGGCGAGGGACTGGAACAAGGGGATACTAGTATAAAAGTTATCCACGTACAGGTGGTAACCCTTATCAAGCAGTGGGTGCATAAGGTCCCACACAAGTTTCCAGCTAACACCCAGAGTGGGGGGGGGGACATTCTGGTGGTTCATTACGGGAATCTCGCCCCTCGTACACACAAAACTTGTAAGTGTACCCTGAGGTACTGTCACAAAGTTTGTACAGCTTCACGCCATACCTCGCCCGCTTTGAGGGAACATACTGGCGGAAAATGAGTCTCCCCTTGAAAGCAATGAGAGACTCATCAACCGCGACCTCCCTTCCAGGTACATAGGCCTCCAATCAAGATGGCCGCAGCAGCCTCTTTGGGATCAAAAGGATGAGGTATGTATTTTTTTTACCGCCATTTCAGGTGAGGAACCATGAGGAAATTCGGCTTTGTAGCAAATCAACTTTTTACTGAAATTCGGACCGAAGTCTGCTTCGGATACTTCGATTCGCTCATCCCTAATTATAATGTAGTCCAGTGGTGATCCGGCTGCTTTCCAGAATAAATGCCGTGTTTCGGCATTCAACAGTTTTTGTCTCGCTGACAGCCGGCATTTGTGCCTGATCAGGTGTGCTGCAGATGCGTACATACCTTAACCAGGTCCTTGCTTACCTCTGCTTCCTAGTCCTGCAGGAAATGCCTGGTAATGCCAGTAGTGGGGCAGGTTTTGGAAACACCAGTCCTGGGCTTCGGAACTAGCACACAAAGGAAGAAACGGCAGATAAAAACTGTCAATGTGAGGCTTACTCCATGGTGGATACTAGTCCCTCAGCCCCACCCAGCCAGCACTTCGTTTACAGAGGTTCTTTGGGGCTTTACCTGAATTCTCTCTTTCAGCTAACTTGTGGAAGGAAGAGAGTTTCATCAGTACTAACCTTTCCATTGAACCACTAATTCCAAAATCTTGGCTCTGATCATCTGACTGTCAAAGAGGCTGCAGGCTCTTCCATAGAGATCCCAACTAGATGTTCTCCCATGCCTTCCTGTTCAGCTGCATCTACATTATGCAGTTGAACAGAAAGAAACAGGAGCACAGCAGAAGAGCTCGCAGTCAGTAGGGCGGTCACGCGATCACAGCCAAGATTGCAGAATAGGCAGTGCGATGCAAGGGAAAATCCTGACGAAGCCCTGTTCCTATATTCTCAAGACGAGGATATTGTTAAATATGCTGGTGAAGCAGAGAGACGTCAGCCCTTTGCACCACCGATCACCCTACAGCCGTTGGGTTGGCACAGACAGGCACGATGCAAGATGTCATTGTGCCTGCTGAGCCTAGTCCTCAGACACACTGGAGCTGCTCTGCATTTAGATATCTTCGTAGTTCGTCGTGAAAATGTGAGCTAGGTGAGTATTCATTTAGAGCCAGTGTTGGACTGGTCCACCAGAATACCAGAGGATCCTCCGGTGGGCTCAGGCTCTGAAACCATATAGGGCCCAAAGATTCAAGAGCAAAAAAGCCCATTTGGATGCCTTTGGAGCCAATCACTTGCCAGTAGGGTCAATATTTTTGTTTCCTCTGGTGGGACCAAGAAATTCCAGTTCGACACTGTTTGGGAGGACATAATTGGGCGTAATACTTTATAATGTTAGAGTAGCTCATTACCACAACTCCAAGGTCTCCGGAGAGCAATATGAAACACACAAAAAGTGAGTTTCAGTAGAGCTCTGGGGTATTCCCATTAACGCTTTAATTTATACCAAAAAATTGTTGGGTGGTTATGGTGTAATATGACGTTACACTAATCATTGTCATAGTAATATAAATGTGCAGTAGCTCAGACCTGAGGGTATCTGCAATTCTGGTATGTATTATGTTATGTTTCTGCCGTGTACTTTTGCAAATGAGGTATGGTTGGCCGGAACATGGTTAACCACCCTGTTTCTCACCTCTTTGGTAGGAGTAGGCTGGTTTTGCTTCCTGCCAGAAGGGGGAGTTTCAGAGAGATAGTGAAGGGAGAGGAAAAACATTTCAGAGCTCCTACTTCAAGGGACCTTAGTGAATGCTTCTGCAAGACCCTTACTCCAGGAAAATTGCTGGTGTCAAGAAAACTGCTTTCAAAAAGCTTCAGTGTGCCTAGACAGCAGATTGACCAAAGTAACCCTACTACAGGTGAGAGACTACAGCTCAATCACCCACTGCCAGGCCAGTCTAACTCCAGGTCTTTGTCCTGCTGTGGAAACCTATATCCACAAGCGCCTACCAGTGCCATTTGATTTCCACCTAACCAGACACCATACTTCCTCACCTAATGACCGAAACTGCACTTTATACACTTTCAGATTCTGCAGTCACTGTTGACTGCTGCATCTGAGAGGTTAAATAAATAGGTAGGATCTGAGTTATCACTGATCCTGCCTGCTACGGGCATGTACAGGAGCATAACTAGAAATGACTGGGCCCCAGAGCAAATTTTTGAATGTACCCCCTCAGCTACTTACCCACAATGCCCTCCTCGCATGCAACCCCCACTCCTGCAGCTAGTCAAGATCGCCTGCACTCGCCATACAACAACCCACCCACTTGGTCATATTTTCAAATGTTTTTATTTCAGGTTGACATAATAAAGGAGTACATACATTGTGATATGATGAGTAGTACTTCACATCATCATTTACAGCAAGTTTTCGGTAAAAGTCCCAACAATCAGAGTAGTATATAGCAGCTATTACGTCAACCTTTTGGTTTTTAGATGTGGGGTGAGGGAGAAAGGAGAGGGGAAGGGATGAGTTATGGGGGATTAGTAGTACAGATACCATAACTTGACTCCTTGCAAACCGCAAGATGAATAGAACATAACAGTAGCCCAACATGTTCACCTCTCCTCCACAGTTAGTGGAGTTAGAATCCCGCTGAGCCCTCAAGTAGGATCAAATCCCTAAGATTGGATCGTTTAGTAAGACACACGTCTGACACCAGGAAGTGAGTTGAAAACATTCCTGGATGCATCTCTAACATGGAGGGGCAGTATATCTATGAAACTCTCCCTAGCATGTAAATAATTGCTTCACATGGATCTCCTTCCTGGAAGACGGCTCTACCCAGTCTATCTTCATTAAGAAGGAGACTTTCTCAAGAAATAGCTTAAACGGTGGGGTCAGTACTGAATGTTTTCATTAGATCTAGGGCTGCCCCTACTCACAACTGCTGCACTTTCTAGAAGCAGATGGCACTTCCAGCAGCAGCGCTGGAGCTCCTCCCACTGAAGGTCCTTGCTCAGTATAATCTCCGTCTCCTCCTCTTATGGCCATTCTCAGTGTGGGATCTGCAGTACTGGCACACCACTTGCCAGTGCTGCTTTCTGTTTTCTATTGGCTGGCAGCTATGACTATGATGTCAGCTGCCAGCCAATAGCAGAACGTTATGGGATTAAGCCCCACCCACCAGCATGAAGCTACTGTAGAGCAGGCTGGCTGCTCCAGCACACAGAGCTATAAAATGCTCTAAAAATCTATATATATTAGGGTGGCCAGATGTCGATTTTAGGCCGGACTGTCCGTGGTTTTCCGTATTGAAGTACGCCTATAGAGAGCAATGTTGTGTCACTATATCCATACATAAAGTGCAAGTGCGATATAGACTAAAACCTGTTCCAAGGTTCCTAGATCAGGTGTAGCACATCATGTGTAATAAGGGAGAAGAGACCAGGAAGAAATGGACAAAACAATACCGATCGGGTATATGCATATAAATCCACATAGAGTCTTCTTAGCGTTATCCAAACCGCATTGCGCCTGCTCCAGGTTGCCATCATTGATTGCGTGGTTTCGGAATGCACTGTGCATGCGCTAAATCCCGACACACGTGCACTTGGACTCAGCACCATTATAGCCATCTTTAAACAAGTAATAGACCGGGCGGGCAGTCAGCGCATGCCCGTAATTATCATCGAAAGTCAGGCGCCATCTACCTTCATGGCAATCTTGCCCTCTTTTTAGACACTAACCTCAAATACACAGTCATTATACTAAACAAGGGCAAAGTGTGTACGGTGGGAGGGGATCGTCCTTAGCACAGGGTTATCCACCTCCCCCACCGGAAAATGACCTGTGGAATACCACATGTCAATACGGACAGCCATCAGGTCTAACCAGTGGTCCGTTATCACACCACATAGCCCAGGAGGGATCTCCTCTCTATCTGGCTGATGCGGTATATAGAAAAAATCCGGCAAAAAGAGGCATATGCAGAGAAAGTTGTACATGGTGCAATCTGGATAGGGATAAAGCGGTGGTTCGGTAAATATATCAAAGTGTCACTTATTCCCGACGGTTATGTTGGTCCAAAGTCCTTGATCTCCTCTCTTTAATAGTTTACTATAAAGAGATTAAAAAAAACAGCATTAATATAATAAAGCACAAATAGTTCTATAACTTCTGTCTACAACCAAGAGGTGAAAGAAAAGCGCACACCACGGGAGAGGGGGCAAGCCAAAACCCTCCCTGCGCTACCCCAAAAGATTAAATTGAACATTGAGACCTTTAGGTTTCAGACAGTCTAATGTATAAGAAGGCTTGCATAGTAAAATATAATTTTTTGCAGATGACACTAAACTGTGTAAAGTAATTAACACTGAAGAGGACAGTTTTCTGCTACAGAGGGATCTGGATAGATTGGAGGCTTGGGCAGAGAAATGGCAGATGAGGTTTAACACTGACAAATTTAAAGTTATGCACATGGGAAGGAATAATGCAAGTCACCTGTACATACTAAATGGTAAAACACTCGGTAACACTGAAATGGAAAAGGATCTAGGAATTTTAATAAACAGCAAATTAAGCTGCAAAAACCAGTGTCAGGCAGCTGCCGCCAATAAGATAATGGGTTGCATCAAAAGGGGCATAGACGCCTGTGATGAGAACATAGTCCTACCACTTTACAAATCACTAGTCAGACCACACATGGAGTACTGTGTACAGTTCTGGGCTCCTGTGAACAAGACAGACATAGCAGAGCTGGAGAGGGTTCAGAGGAGGGCAACTAAAGTAATAACTGGAATGAGAGATCTACAGTACCCTGAAAGATTATCAAAATTAGGGTTATTCACTTTAGAAAAAAGACGACTGAGGGGGGATCTAATAACTATGTATAAATATATCAGGGGTCAGTACAGAGATCTGTCCCATCATCTATTTATCCCCAGGACTGTGACTGTGACGAGGGGACATCCTCTGTGTCTGGAGGAAAGAAGGTTTGTACACAAACATAGAAAAGGATTCTTCACTGTAAGAGCAGTGAGACTATGGAACTCTCTGCCTGAGGAGCTGGTGATGGTGAGTACAATAAAGGAATTCAAGAGGGGACTGGATTTATTTCTGGAGTGTAATAATATTACAGGTTATAGCTACTAGAGAGGGGTCATTGATTCAGGGAGTTATTCTGATTGCCTGATTGGAGTCGGGAAGGAATTTTTTTTTCCTTAAGTGGGGAAAATTGGCTTCTGCCTCACAGGGGTTTTTTGCCTTCCTCTGGATAAACTTGTAGGAAACAGGCCGAACTGGATGGACAAATGTCTTTTTTCGGTCTTATATACTATGTTACTCTGTATATATCCATTGTAGCTCTCTCCGTTTTAATTGTTTAAGTCTATCACCCCCTCTCGTAGGAGGAGGTATATGGGCAATAATCCAACATTTTAGATCCCGTTCCGTGTGTCCAATCTCCATAAAGTGTTTGGACACAGGTAAATCTGCACGTTTTTTCCTTATAGTATATCTGTGATTATTAAGGTGGGTTTTCAGTTCCGTAGAGGTATGTTTATTTTCCTCAGACTCTGCCTGGAATTTATGTAGCTGGACAGATAGGTTGTCCTTATATTTATCAACGTCCTCAGCTAGCAAGATTGATTGAAGACATTCTTCAATATCCTGTAAGTCCTTATCCAAAATAATAAGTTCATGTTGCAGATATTCAACATTAAGGAAGATAAAGTCCAATGAGTATCGATTAGAGAGTACTTCAAACTTTTTGCAAAAAACTGGATTTTTCTAAAAAAGATTAGGTTGAAGGTGTGACCGCATACCTCTGGGGATCCGTTGAGTCTTGTAATATTCCCCTAGGGTGGTCATATGCAGTTGGAGGGAAATTGCTCTCTTGGATAGATTTTCATGCTTTTTCTTTAATTCCTTAATGGATGGGGTATTCAAAAAGGTAGCATCTCCCCCAATGCCCTGTAGGATGCGATCAGTCTCCTCTTGTGTGTAGACAGAACCACAAGGTGAAACAACTTGAATGAAAGACATTGTAGTACAAAAAAATGATTGAAAAAAATAGTTGAAAAAATATTATGTCGTGCTCAACCAATATGCCAAAATGAATGGCGGCACTGACAAAAAATGGTTGGGAAGGTTGGGTGCACGTTCACTGGGGAATGGGCTGCTTACCCCTTGGTATATAAATGGAAAAAACGAACAGCACTCCTGGGATCCACAAAAGAGGTTTTTCTTTTATTCACCTATGTGATGCAACGTTTCGGCTCTGACCTAGAGCCTTTCTCGAGCAAAGAACAAGTGCATACTGTGAGGTATATATACCCAACAGGAAGTGAAGTCAATTCAATTACAGGATCATGTGACAATCATGTGATGCAGGTCATGTGATACAGATCATGTGATACAGATCATGTGATACAGATCATGTGATACAAAACATTCATAGATACTGTGGGGAGTCGCTCTGGTAGATAGCGGTGCGGGTGCAGTACCAAGGCAAAACAAGGAGTCCAGAACGTGCAATCAACAGTGTTTTATTCACACTTGCACAAAAATAAACGACAAACAGTCTCTTGGTGTTAATTCACTGCTGCTGCTGACACATAAAAACCCGGCTCTCACCTCACCGAGGCCAGGAACCTCGGTGACACGTACCTGCCATCGACAACGGTACCTTGCACCTTACCACATACCCCCCCCCCCCTTTGTTCAACCCTGAGGGGGTGAACACATGTGAGGCAGTGGACGCGGGACAGGGAATCTGCATTACCCTGCAAGCGGCCTGCCCTGTGTTCTACCGAAAATTTGAAATTTTGCAAGGATAGGAACCACCTGGTGACCCGAGCATTCCTCTCCTTGGCTTGGCTCATCCACTTGGGAGGGGAATGGTCGGTCACCAGACGGAACCTCCTCCCTAACAGGTAATAGCGGAGAGATTCGAGTGCCCACTTGATAGCCAGGCACTCCCTCTCCACTATACTATACCTGGTCTCGGCTGGGGTGAGTTTACGGCTCAGGAAGACAACGGGATGTTCTTCCCCATTGACCTCCTGAGACAGTACTGCACCGAGACCTACCTCCGAGGCATCCGTCTGAACGACGAACTCCCTGTTGAAGTCGGGTGTCACCAAAACCGGGGACCCACACAGGGCCGACTTCAGCGCGGAGAAAGCCTCCTCCGCCTTCTCACTCCAGCTAACCTTCCCAGACTTTCGCCCCTTCAACAGGTCTGTCAACGGCGCTGCTATTGTGGCAAAGTGGGGCACAAACCGCATGTAGTACCCTACAATTCCCAGGAAGGACTTTACCTGCCTGGTGGTGACCGGTCGGGGCCAGTTACGAATGGCCTCTACCTTAGTTACCTGCGGCTTGATGACTCCGCGCCCAATAACATATCCCAGATATTTGGTCTCTTCCAACCCAATCGCACACTTCTTTGGATTGGCGGTTAGACCAGCTTTCCTCAGGGCATCTACTACCGCCTGCACTTTGGGCAAATGGCTTTCCCAGTCGGTGCTGTGGATGATTACATCATCTAAGTAGGCCGAGGCGTACCGACGATGAGGTCGCAGCACAATATCCATTAACCTTTGGAAGGTGGCGGGGCGCCATGCAGGCCAAAGGGTAACACCTTGTAATGATACAGGCCCTGCGGGGTAACAAAAGCGGTTTTTTCCTTGGCCGCCTCCGTTAAGGGTACTTGCCAGTATCCTTTAGTGAGGTCTAGCACAGAAAATAATGGGCTTGCCCTAAATTCTCAACAAGCTCGTCTACCCGGGGCATGGGATACGCATCGAACTTGGACACTTCATTTAATTTGCGAAAATCGTTGCAGAACCGCAACGTCCCATCAGGCTTGGGTATTAGAACTATGGGACTGGCCCACTCACTTTTCGACTCCTCAATGACATCGAGCTTCAACATTAATTGCACTTCGTCCATGATGGCCCGTCGCCGAGCCTCGGGTACCCGGTATGGTTTTAACCGGATTTTGGCCTGAGGCTCAGTGACGATGTCATGTTGGATGAGAGACGTGCGGCCAGGGAGGTCCGAGAACACATCCGTGTTCCGACTGATGAACTCCTGACTTCCTGAACTTGTTTGGAAGACAGGCTGTCTGCAATTTTACCGTGGCTACCGCTCGCAGCCATCGAACTGTGGGGCTGGACCCTTGTCACCTAGAAGCCCTGGCCGGGGCTGTTGTCGTCGGCCGTGTCCCTGTCTTTCCACGGCTTCAGTAAATTCACGTGGTACACCTGCTCCGGCTTGCGCCGCCCTGGCTGGTGTACTTTGTAATTTACTTCCCTACCTTCTCGATAACCTCATAGGGGCCCTGCCACCTAGCTAGGAACTTGCTGTCAAGGGTGGGCACCAGAACCAAAACCCGATCTCCCGGGTTGAAGTTCCGTACCTGAGCCTGACGATTATACACCCTACTCTGGGCTTGTTGCGCTGCCTCCATATGCTCCCGGACCAGCGGCAACACCCTTTCCATCCGTTCCTGCATCTGGGTGACATACTCAATGACACTTTTGTGGGGACAGGCTGTTGTTCCCACGCTTCCTTGGCGATATCCAACAGGCCCCGAGGGTGTCTGCCATAAAGCAGTTCGAAGGGCGAGAACCCAGTAGAGGCCTGGGGCACCTCTCGCACGGCGAACATGAGATAGGGCAGAAGCAGGTCCCAGTCCTTCCCATCTCTGGACACCACCCTTTTAACATATTTTTTAGAGTTTGGTTAAACTCTTTCGACAAGACCGTCTGTTTGCGGATGGTAAACGGACGTCCGTAACTGCTTTATACGCAACAATTTACACAGTTCCCTCATAACTTTGGACATAAAGGGGTCCCTTGGTCGGTCAGAATCTCTTTTGGCAGGCCCACACGGGAAAACATTTCCATTAACTCTTTTGCAATGAGCTTAGCCGAGGTATGTCGCAGAGGCACCGCCTCTGGATATCGAGTAGCATAGTCCAGAATCACCAGGATATGTTGGTGGCCCCTAGCAGACTTCGGTATGGGTCCGACCAGATCCATGGCAATACGCTCGAATGGGACCTCAATTATTGGGAGAGGGACCAGGGGACTTCTGTAATGCGGCTGGGGGCTATTTACCTGACAGGTCGGACAGGACTTACAGAACTCCTCTATTTCCTTAAACAAACCGGGCCAGTAAAATCGCCGTAGTACGCGGTCCTGCGTTTTCTGCCACCCCATGTGTCCCCCAAGAACATGTTGGTGGGCAAGCTCCATAACAAGCTTGCGATATGCGGTGGGCACCACCAACTGTTCAACGGGCTCACCTCGGATTTGGTTCACCCGATACAACATATCCTGAAGAACAATAAATCGTGGGAACATTAATTCAGCCCCAGGTTTCTGGGGTTTACCATCAATCATTACAACACTTTCCCAGGCCCTGGTTAGGGTTTGGACCCGGTGTTGTGCAGTCCCAAAATTTTCCCCGGAGACATTGAGGTCTGCCAACTCAGGTCCCGGTGGCAAGTCCTCCGTGTCTCCCACCATTACACTCAGTGGGGTTGTCTCCCCTCTACCGCTGAAGCAGTGGTCACCCCTACCGCTGGCCCTTCAGATTCGGGCTCCCAGGGTTCGGGCCTTCCAGTGGTATCAGGCCACTCTACTAGGGTTACCCCTGTCTCGGTTCCATCAGATACCTTTATTGCCGGCCACAGCGCCGGAAAACCTGGGAAGTCCCTCCCAAGTATCAGTTCGTGTGGGAGTTTAGTAGCGACAGCCACCTCGTGGGTCCACTTACCAGCCGCTGTGGACAAAGTCACTAGTGCAGTGGGGTAGTCTTTTGGGTCTCCGTGGATGCACAGGACCCCAATTTTACGGCCGGTATACTCCACAGGCCGTACCAGGGCAGCCCTTACCAGGGAGACTAGACTCCCGGAGTCCAGCAGGGCCACCGCCAGAGAATCTCCCACCTCTACCTGACACAGATGGTTATTGTCCTGCACCTCACGGGTGCCAGTTGCACACAGCTTCCGTGCATACAGGGAGTGGCGATAGCCGTAGTTTCCTTCCATCGGCTCACCCCGATGCGGACAGTCGGCCCTGATGTGGCCTGGCTCCTGACACCTCCAGCATACCACGGGAGGCGGATCCGCAGGGGGTACATTCCATGCAGGCCTCTCTGTCGCCGGACGTCGGAACTGGGGTGGAGGCCTCCGGGGTTTGACTGACCCCTTCCCAGCAAGACTCCCCTGCAGGTTTCTGGCGGCCTCATAACGCTCCACCAGGTCGACCATCTCCAGGGCACATACCGGAGACGCCTGGCCGACCCAGTGCTGGAGGGGATAAGGCAGGGCCCTCCAAAAGATGTCGGCCAGCAGACGGTCCAGCATAGCAGCCGGACTTAGAACCTCAGGCTGCAGCCACTTTTGCAACCTGTGCAGCAACTCATAGTACTGCGGCCTGGCGGGTTCAGCCGTTTTAAAGTCCCACTGGTGGACCCGCTGAGCCCGGACCAACACTTTTACCCCCAGTCTGGCCAGGATCTCCCCCTTCACCGTGGGGTAATCAGCAGCCTGGTCATCTGATAGGTCAAAAAAAACCTGCTGGGGTCCGGATGCCAGGAACGGAGCGACCACCTCGGCCCACTGGTCATGGGGTAACTTCTCTCTCACGGCTACCTTCTCAAAGGTCATCTTGGGAATCGCTGCACTGACCGCTTTCCGGGCATCATGGTCGTGGTGGGACGCTCCTGCAGCATGTAAGGCCATTACCTGCTGTAGTAGTAGCTAGTTGGTCTCCTGCTGCTGCTTGTTGGCCTCCCGCTGCTGCAAGTTAGCCTCCACAAGGGCTTTTACAACCGCCTCCATTTTGTCCGGAAACACAGGCTGCAACTTTGCCGGCCTAATATAGGACATCCAGTCGTGGCCAGCGAAAACAAAAATTTTCTGCGTTCACGCCAGCCTCACTGCGCATGCCCGCATCCTCCACCAAATGTGGGGAGTCGCTCTGGTAGATAGCGGTGCGGGTGCAGTACCGAGGCAAAACAAGGAGTCCAGAACGTGCAATCAACAGTGTTTTATTCACACTTGCACAAAAATAAACGACAAACAGTCTCTTGGTGTTAATGCACACACATCAGAAGTATTAAGGCAAAACAAAACAGTCCCGTACAGGTTTCAGTCACCTGGGAGGTTTTAGGTGCAGGTTCGCACCTGGCTGTCAGTCCACCTGCAAGACAGTCGACGTGAGGTTTCCGGGCCGTCTGCACTCCTCCTTGTTGGGCTCTGGCTTCCAGCCCAGGGAACTCCACACAGCACAGAATGGATCAGAACTCCCAAACTCAAATGACTCCACAGCCTAACAGCAGCTCCAGGACAATCGCTCCCTCAGCTGCTGAGGAGGCTGCCTTTTAAAGGCCCGGATAAAGTCCGGCCTGGACCGTGGGGAGTAGGCACCCACCCAACTCTTTGCCTACTCCCAGTAAGAGCCGGCCCGGATTGGCTTTGCAGCCAAACTAACTAACAATGTCAAGCAGCACTAGCTGCTGCTGACACATAAAAACCCGGCTCTCACTTCACCGAGGCCAGGAACCTCGGTGACACGTACCTGCCATCGACAACGGTACCTTGCACCTTACCACAATACAAAAACAACCATAGTAGTGTTCAAATATAAAGTGATCAGCGCATAGATCCATACAAGTGACATCATAATGTATTGAAGTACGCCTAAAGAGAGCAATGTAGTGTCACTATATCATGCGCTGACTGCCCATCCGGTCTATTACCAGTTTAAAGATGGCTATCACAGTGCTGAGTTCCAGTGCGCGTGCGTTGGGATTTAGTGCATGCGCAGTGGGTTCTGCAACCACGCAATCAATGGTGGCAACCTGGAGCAGGCGCAATGCGGTTTGGATAACGCTAAGAAGACTCTATGTGGATTTCTATGCATATACCCGATCAGTATTGTTTTGTCCATTTCTTCCTGGTCTCTTCTCCCTTATTACACATGATGTGCTACACCTGATCTAGGAACCTTGGAACAGGTTGTAGTCTATATCGCACTTGCACTTTATGTATGGATATAGTGACACTACATTGCTCTCTATAGGCGTACTTCAATACATTATGATGTCACATGTATGAATCTATGCACTGATCACTTTATATTTGAACACTATTGTGGTTGTTTTTGTATCTATGATTGTTTTGTATCACATGATCTGTATCACATGATCTGTATCACATGACTTGTATCACATGATTGTCACATGATCCTGTAATTGAATTGACTTCACTTCATGTTGGGTATATATACCTCACAGTATGCACTTGTTCTTTGCTCGAGAAAGGCTCTAGGTCAGAGCCGAAACGTTGCATCACATGAGTGAATAAAAGAAAAACCTTTTTTTGTGGATCCCAGAAGTTCTGTTCGTTTTTCCATTTATATACCAAGGGTTAAGCGGCCTATTCCCCGGTGAACGTGCACCCAACCTTCCCAACCATTTTTTGTCAGTGCCACCATTCTTCTATACTATATATATGATGTAAGTGCGTCCATATATGTGGTGAGTGCATATGTGAGTGCGTCCATATATGTGGTGAGTGAGTTTATTAGTGCGTCCATTATGTTGGGGAGGGGCCCCGTACAAAAATTCGCTGTGGGGCCCAGTCAGTTCTAGCTACGCCCCTGCTTGTGTCTCAAGGGTGGCAGCTATGGCTGCCCTGATGTTTTTGACAGATTGTCTAGATTTAATGAATCCTCTCTGGGAGGGGTGTATGATTCTGGGGAGAATGTTTTGTAGTCTGTTAGGTAGTTATTTGGCCAAGAATTTGTAATTGCTATTCAAAAGGGATATGGGTCTATAAGATTAGGCAGCAACAAGTCCTTGTTGGGCTTGGGAATCAGTATTGTCTTGGAGTCTAGAAACAAGTCCACCATGGCATCTTGTGTATATATGGCATTATACAGCTGAGTCAGTATAGGGACGATCTCGGGGTTGAGCATTTTGTAATATTCATTACAGAGCCCGTCAGGACCTGGGGCCTTGTTATTGGGCGAGGAGGAGATCACATTTTGCACCTCCGTTTCCATGATAGCTGCGTCTAGGGCTGTCCTTTGGTCCTCAGTAAGAGTGGAAAGGTCAAGAGAATCGAGAAAGGCTATCTTGTCCGGATCTGTGGCAGCCTTGTAAAGATCCTCATAATACGAGTGAAATATATCCCTAATCTTCCCTGTCTCAGTGGTGGTACTTGCAGAGGCAGGGTCGTACAGGGAGTGACATCCCAGCCTTTTTGCTTCTCTGTAATATCTATTTTGATCCAGTCAAGACAGCCAAACTGCCTGGCTTTGGACAAATGATTCTAGTACCTCTTTGGTTTCTTCATATACTCGTTTGGTATAAGAGGAAGGGTGAATGTATATATGACTGTTGGGCTTTGAGTAGGCCTCTATGTAGGGAGGAGAATTTTTCAGCTGCCTTTTTGTGTTTCAGGTGTATGTAGTTGATGATATGACCTCTGAGGACCGCCTAAAATTTTCCCCATAAAAGTGTCAGTTTATCTAAGTGTTCAATATTATCGTCCATAAAATTGGCCCCATGTATTTTGAGGTATTCATGGAACTCATCTGACTTGTAGAGATATGTGGGAAATTTTCATATCCTAGTTCTGATTTGTGGTTCTAACCCTTGTATAGTCATGGTGATGGGTGCATGATCCGAAATTGCAATTGCCATGATCAAGGTGTTATTAACAGAGTGAAAAAGGGATGCTGATGTTGGATCCATTGGTTTCTCCATTGGTCACATAATGACATTGCTTCCATTAGATTAGTGAGATCTCTAGAGGACGTTCTAGATAAGTGGGCCATAAAGAAAACAAAACATGTAAAAAAACATAGAAACAATTGCACATTAGTGCTAACAAAGGTGAGCCTCAGTAAAATTGAGACAACACCCCGCAGTCTATTACTGCAGGGGTAGTGAGACCCGTGGGCCTCCCATGTTGGTAAGATCATGAGCATGGAGAGTTGTAAGGGACCCTCCCAGTATGATGGAACATGCTTCAAGTCTCATGGTCCAGTTGGAAGTGGCGGCTGGCGCCACGTGGATCCTCAAAGATGAGTTGTCTGCCATTATCCAGCACCCGTAACTTTGCCGGATAGATCAGCTGGAATCGGATCACCCTGTTGTAGAGACTTTGACATATTAGGGTGAATGCTCTCCGCTTCTGGGAGACTGATGCAGAAAAGTCTTGGAAAAGTAAAATAGAGTGGCCTCGTATTTTCAGGGTGCGTTGGCGCCGAGTTCAGGTATTTTGCAATGACCAGGCGGAGTCTCGGGTTGTCCACACCATCTGGCTTAGGTGGTTCAATTCTGTGTGCCCGTTCGATGTAAAATTTATCAGTCGACAGCTCCAAGCCCAGTGCTGTAGGTAGGTCTACGGTGAGGTACGTAACGTGACGTAAGTTCTCTCCTACGATGATCTCCGGGACACCTATGAATCTAAGGTTGTTGCAGCGATCCCGTTTTTCAAGGTCTTCCAGTTTAGCGGTTAGAGTAGACTCTGTTTCTCTGCATTGTATTATGGTGCGTTCCAGATTGGATATAGTTATCTCCTGGGCTGCAGATTTATTCTCCAGGTCTGAGTTTTTTGGGGAGTTCGTGGTGATCAGTTGTAAGGCAGAGTTGATAAAGGAGTGGAGTACCTCCAGTCTCTTGTCAAAGAGGGGTAGAAGAACCCGAGAAACTTCTTGTGCCACAGTAGAAGCGTGACTAGGGTCTTCTTAAGGGGAGAGCGAAGGGGCGTATCTAGGGGAGAGATTAGGTGGTGTAATGTCACCGTCTGTTATAAGTTCAGCAGAGAAAGGTATGTCTGAGGCTGGTTGGGAGAGTCCTTTGGTAGTCTTGGGCGCTTTTTTTGTCAGTTTGCCCGTGGATTTAGATATTTTAGTTGCTGTATCAGTGGCGGTTGAAACAGAATGCGCCTGGGAGGTTTTGTGTATAGTTGTAGAAGAGTTCTTTGCCACAAATTTGTCCATGTCCAGTGGTGAATGGGAAGAACTGGCCGCAGTTGGTGCCCGTGCATTGCGGACTGCAATTTGCGGTCCGCAGCACGGGCCAGGCCAGCACGGTCGTGTGCATGAGCCCTTGATCTAATGCCGAGCACTGCTGAAGCAAGGGCAAGTACACGCTGCTCTATTGCACTGGAAGAAGAACACGACAAAACAGGTCATGAACAGTAGGGAACAGTAGGGAACAGTGCACCCCTAAACCGCGGGCCCCACTAAGTGCAGGGGCCTAACCTAGAGGGTTATAGATAGTCAGACATAAAGAGGTCAGAACCACACAGGAAAAACCAGGACCAGATCCAAAAGCTAAGTAAAATACACAACAGAATGCAACCAGGAGATAATGCCAAAGACAAACTCAGCAGGCAAAGGAGAGGTCAAAAAAATAACAGTGTAATACCAAACAGAATCCAAAATCAAGCAAAGTCAAATACCAGGAAGTAACTTCAGTGGCAAAGTCAGAAAAACTGGCAAAAGGTCAGTGATCCAGAGTAAGAAACACAAAACTAGCTAGTGAGGAATGCCAATCACAGGCAACTGTGGTCAGCACCACCCTCAGGAAGCATATGACTCTGGCACCGAGCCTGATAGGTCGACCAGCCCCACTGTCAGCGGGGCTGGTTGCCGTAGCAACAAAGCAACACTAGCGGCATTGCCGTAGTGCAGCCATGGGAGGCCAGATGAGTAAGTACGTGACAACACATGTGGGATTTCAGCTATCCCAGTCCTCAGGTAAGTCAGTCAGGAAGAAGGGAGCAGGAGTTGAGTGTGGATAGCTTGACTTAAAGGGGTTTTCAGATATTTTAAGGCCTCATGTACACGAACGTATGTATTTTGCGGTCAGCAAAACACAGATCCACAAAGAAAACGGATGACATCTGTGTGACGTCCGTGTTGCATCCGCTTTTTTTGCGGATCCATTGTAACAATACCTGTCGTTGTCTGCAACACAGACAATAATAGGAGTCTGATGGGTCAGAAAAGACCATTGTATGTTGAAAATATTGTATCCCGAGGCCATTGTATCTTGAGGGACCACTGTATTACCATTATTATCAAAGAAATGAACAATACTGTTATCAAAATTAAAGGCGCAGTCTCATCACGAACAACCCCTTTAATGTAGAAACCACTGCCGATGATCTGATTGCCAGAGATGAGGCTCCGGACCAAACACCTGATCTGCTGGAGAAAGAGTTCCTCTGCTTTCTAGCTGCCTGTATCACAGAGGGGGGTCCTGAGTGGCAGACCCCATATGCCCTAATAGGACTCAGGCAAAGGAGTTGTCAGATAAGACAATGACATCATTAGGTGACCATGCGCATTTTTTTAAAATTGCTATAACTTTAGTTTTTTTTTATCAATGTACTTGTATAAGGTCTTATTTTTTGTAGGACAAGTTATAGTTTTTAAATGTCCCATGAGAGAAAAACACGTAAGCGACACTCACCAAAAATGGGTTTCTTTATTCCAAAATTCTATGGGGCGGACCAGCATAGCGCCGGCATGTAACTCGTGGCGACGGCTGTTTCGCACCTTAGCGCTTCCTCAGGCCACTGACGTTCTGACGTGCATACGTCATCTTTATGCTCCGGCACCCCCGTGTGGCTCATACAAGTTCCTTTATGGAGGAGTCGGCCCAATACATAAAAACACATTCTTAAACATATAAAGTGAAACAAAACATAAAAAAAATCAGATGGGTACAACATTTACAAAATTCCCACAGCTCTGGATCGTATGATCGTATGATTCCCTTCTCAGGAGCTCTCGATGTCTGTCTCCCCCTTGTGGTGGATTACATATTAACTCGATTCCTGTAGTGTTGATCGAGCACCAAAGTGCTCGGGTGCTCTGGTACTTGAGTAGAACACTTTGGGATGCTCAGGTGCTCGACAGCACAATGGAAGTCAATGGGAGAACCAGAGCATTAAACCAGGTACCCCCTGCTCTGAAGAGGGGAGGGTGTCTGGTTCACAGGAAAAGGTCAGAAATTGATGGAAACACCACCGAAATGGTTCGGGAACAGCATGAGGAGGATGTCTGGATGCATCTTGGACTCCCAGGTCACTGCTGGGAACGAACTTGTCCGAGTAGTACGCCCCTATTACAGACAAAAATACGCACAAAACCAAAGATAAAATCGATTTTAGAGGAAAAATTGTTAGGAAACATTCTTTCCTGTATATTTACTTGGATATAAAGTGCAGGTGCTGGCAAAAATTACAAGGAAGAGGCACTCCGATACAACCTGTATATTACATAAAGGAGGGCCTCATTCACATTGTGGTACAATTGTTCATGTAGTAGGACTCCTACACTCATAAAGCCTATGCACAAGTGAAAGGGCTGCCAAAAATTACAAGGAACTGGCACTCCAATACACACCCTTGGGCATCATACACACCCTTGAAAATAAAAACATTAGGAGCAAGGGCCTGCTGGTGACCATCTAAAACATTAGGGGTGAGGACCTGCTGCTGAGTTGACCATCTAAAACATTAGGGGCGAGGGCCTGCTGCTGATCTAACCATCTAAACCATTATGGGCGAGGGCCTGCTGCTGAGCTGACCATCTAAAATATTATGGGCGAGGGCCTGTTGCCGAGCTGACCATCTTAAACATAAGGGATGAGGGCCTGCTGCTGAGCTGACCATCTAAAACAGGGATGCTCAACCTGCGGCCCTCCAGCTGTTGTAAAACTACAACTCCCACCATGCCCTGCTGCAGGCTGATAGGTGTAGGCTGTTCAGGCATGCTGGGAGTTGTAGTTTTGCAACAGCTGGAGGGCCGCAGGTTGAGCATCCCTGGTCTAAAACATTATGGGTATTCTGACTCAGATTGTTGTAATAGCGATTTACCCCTAGTGAGACCTCTATGCCTGGCCTGTATAAGCAGATATAATCACTGCAGACAATCCTTATCAGATAGCTTGAACTCACCAACACCGTGTTTATCCGTGTAAGTTGCTTTATTCTCTAAGATAACAGGGTACGAAAGAACAGATGGATTCCAGTATTGTGCGGTCAAAAGATGATGCTTTCACTAGCGTATATGAGAATACATGTGTCCCTGTTACATGAGGCTGAAGAAGCATGGAAGATACAGGAAGTGAAGGACTCCAGAAGAAGGGTGGAGCATTGACAGGAAATGAGTCATAGATGTAAAAGAAAAGCACATAGAAAAAACAAGTGCATTACCAAAAACGGCAACTAGATGGGAGCATATAACCAAATATAGAAATACTGCATATGAAATGGTTCAATGAATTAAACTATATACATTCCATATACATTCTAACTGTGTAGCAGCACAATGGGCGAGGGCCTGCTGATCTGACCATCTAAAACATTAGGGGTGAGGGC
Source organism: Bufotes viridis (assembly GCA_033119425.1). Lineage (NCBI taxonomy): Eukaryota > Metazoa > Chordata > Amphibia > Anura > Bufonidae > Bufotes > Bufotes viridis. The sequence goes on along the minus strand of CM065594.1, from coordinate 243,258,779 downwards.
CTGCTGTTGAGCTGACCATCTAAAACATTATGGGTGACGGCCTGCTGCTGATCTGACCAGCAGGCAGCAGGGCAGGCCAACACCTCCAAGGCGTAGAGAGTTGTAAGGCACAGAGGGATCATTGAGGACGCTGACACGGTCTGCTACGTACTCCTTCACCATCTTCCAAAATATTTCCGTCCTTGTGACACTAGGCCGCGCATCAGGGTGAGGGTGCTGGCGATGTGTCATGAAACTGCCCCAGGCCTTGGAGAGTGTTGCCCTGCCTCTGTTGGAACTGCTGTGTGTTCCCCTCGTCTCCCCTCCTCGGTTGCCCAAGGAACTACGTACTCTGCTGCCAGCGTTGTCAGCTGGAAATTTTTGTAGCAATTTTTCCACCAGGACTTTCTGGTATTGCACCATTTTGCTAGTCCCCTTCACCACAGGAATGAGAGATGAGAAGTTCTCTTTGTAGCAGGGGTCGAGAAGGGTGAACAACCAGTAATCGGTGTTGGTCAAAACGCATACAACGCAAGGGTTACGGGAAAGGCAGCATAACATAAAGTCAGCCATGTGTGCCAAAGTCCCAACAGACAAGACTTCGCTGTCCTCATCAGGAGGATGACTCTCAATCTCCTCATCCTCTTCCTCCTCTTCTGCCCATCCACGCTGAACAGATGGAATAAACCTGCTATGGGTACTACCCTCTGTAGCAGGGGCAACTGTCTCCTGCTCCTCCTCATCCAATTTGTGCTAATAAGAAGAACTGAGGGTGGTCTGGCTATCAACCTGTGTACTCTCTTCCCCCATTCCCACCTCTTCCACATGCAAAGCGTCCGCCTTCATTGTGAGCAGCGAGCGTTTCAGTAGACACAGAAGTGGTATGGTTACGCTGATAATAGCGGCATTGCTGCTCACCATCTGTGTTGATGTCACGGCGGGAAGTGGGGAAAACCCCTCGCCGCGCACTATCCTCGGCCGCCGGGCCTAAAAACAGGGACAAAGGAGCAGATGACCTCCTGGCATGTCCCTAAAACTTGCCCTGGTCTCCTGGCTGTATGAGCGGACCCTGAAGGTGGGACGGCTCATACCCACGTACCTATGGCCCTGAACGCCCTGTCTCGCCCTCACATGAACACAGGGCAGAGACCACCTGCTCACCCTAGACCTCGGATGAGCAGGAGTCTCCAGAGGCCCCCACAGCAGCCGGGACCCGAACAGTGTGTGCCCGCACGGCAGGCAAGTAACATAAGAAACGTGTACAAGAAACCCACACTTACCTGCTGTGCTGAAGGTAGAGAAGCAGCGCCAGGACCTCCCGGACCCCCAAGCGAACATCAGGTGCCTGGGGGAGACCTGGCCGGGCAACACACCATCCTGTATATGCTATACCCCTCCGGGTAAGCAAGCCCCTTCCGGAGCAAACAAACCAACATACTGCAACATACAAACCCACAACAAATACATAACCAAGTGAGGGGAAGGGTAAGCAGAAGCACACAGGAGGGGAATACAATTAAACAGTGTAAACAATATAACAAATAAGGGTGACTCACACAGACATAATATGGGTGCAAGCAACCACCTCCAACACATGCTCACACCATGGCTGGAGACAAACAAACTGAACTCAGGCTCCAAACACAGACACTTAAGGAGGCCAGAGGACACACCCAACACACAGACATTAACCCTGTGTAAACCACACCCAAGGGAAGTGCTCACAAACAAGGTGAGCACACACATGCTAAACGACATGTCGCCACCGGCAACAGCATGTGTGGCTTTGTGTCACCACACCAACTCAGAGCTGCCTTGGACCTGCCCCCACATGAAATACGCAACACAACGTTGCCCACGACAAGCGCATGTGAGGCAGCAGGTCAAAAGCCACGACCGCAAAGAGGGTGACACGTTGATAGCAGCCCCACCGTGCAGTTGACATGTTGCCGCTGGCAACACAGTCGCGACCTTAACCAAGGTTGTGACAGTTGATTCCTCAAAGTTGCGTAAAACCTCACAGAGGTCAGACATCCATGCCCACTCGTCGCTTGTGAAGAGTGGAAGCTGATTGGAAAGGCGACAACCATGTTGCAGCTGGTATTTCACTACTGCCCTCTGCTGTTCACAAAGCCTGGCCAATATGTGGAACGTGGAGTTCCAGCGTGTGCTCACGTCGCACAACAGTCGTGAGCTGGCAATTGCAAGTGCTGCTGCAGCATTGCCGGAGCGGCGGCAGCTGTAGATGACTTTTGGAATTGGGCACACACGCGGCGCACCTTCACCAGTAGCTCAGGCAAATTGGGGTAGGTTTTGAGAAACCGCTGAACCACTAATTTGAACACGTCGGCTAGGCATGGTATGTGTGTGAGCTTGCCGAGCTCCAAAGCCGCCACCAAGTTACGGCTATTATCAGACACAACCATGCCTGGCTGTAGGTTGAGTGGCGAGAGCCACAGCTCAGTCAGGTCCCTTATACCCTGCCACAGCTCTGCTGCGGTGTGCTGTTTGTCACCTAAGCAAATAAGTTTCAGCGTGGCCTGTTGCTGCTTCCCCACTGCAGTGCTACACTGCTTCCAGCTACTGACTGATGGCTGACTGGTGCTGCAAGATGAGAGTTCAGAGGTGGAAGTGGAGGTGGAGAAGGAGAAGAATGGGTTGCAGCCACTAATGTAGGTGGTGACGGAAATCCTGATGGATGTAGGGCCCGCAATACTTGGCGTCAGTAGCACCTGTGCCATCCCAGGGTACAACTCGCTCCAGGCCTCCACAACGTCACCCAGTGTGCTGTCAGGGAAATGTAGCGTCCCTGGCCACAAGCACTTGTCAATGTGTCAGTCGTTAAGGGGACCTTCCCAATAACTGTGTTGGTCAGGGCACGGGTGATGTTACGGGACACATGCTGGTGTAAGGCAGGGAATGGCACACCAGGAAAAGCCTCTGTGTCCACAAGCCTAAATGGCAACATTTCCAGGGCCAGCAATTTGGAAAGGTGCACATTTAGTGCTATGGCCTGTGGGTGGGTGGCTGGGTATTTGCGCTTTTATTCAAAGGCCTGGGGTATGGACATCTGTACGCTGCACTGGGACACAGAAGTGGATGTGCTAGCTGATGGTGCTTGCGAAGGTCCAGGTGCAGGGTGGGAGGCATCTGGGCCTGCGTCTTGGACAGGGGATTGGTCAGCACGTAACACAGGGGAAGAGGAGGCAGTGGTGTGACCCGCAGCCACTGATTGCAGACCCAGGCGTTCGGCCCACCTATTAGGGTCCTTTGATGCCATGTGGCGGATCATGCTGGTAGTGGTGAGGTTGCTAGTGTTCACGTCCCTGCTCATTTTGGTACGGCACAGGTTGCAAATGACAATTTTTTTATCGTCCGCACTTTCCTCAAAAGAGCTCCAGACTGCGAACACCTACCCCTTGGCAAGGGAGATTGCCGCAAGGGGGTGCTCGGGGGAACAGTTGTGGGCCTGTTTGGTGTGGCCCGCCATCCCACCCCACTGCCTCCTCCTGCCTGTTGTGTTGCTGCGGATCCCTCCCCCTCTGTACTGTTGTCCTCGCTCGGCTTGCCACCTTCTCAGGTTGGGTCAGTGATTAAATCGTCTACCACCTCCTCTTCCACTTCCTCACTCTGATCATCCTCCTGACTTGTTGACCTAACAAGAACCTCATTTATTGACAACTGTGTCTCATCCTCGTCTTGAACCTCTTGAGACACTAATTGGGGTTGACTTATTGGCACCTGTGTATCATCATCCGCCTCATGAAACACTAATTGCCATTCCCCACCGTCATCTTTTTCTGACTGTGGATGCTCAAGAGTTTGGGAATCAGTGCACAAGATCTCCTCATGTCCCTCTTCAAGTGGGCTTGGCGAGAGAGACAAATCAAGGAATGGCGATAAAAAAAGCTCCGCGGAATATCCGAGTGTGGGATCACTTGTTTGCAAAGACTCTCCATGGTGAGAGGAAGGAGGATCAGGATGAGGATTCTGTTGACCAGATTCTTGGCTACAAAGACTGGACTTTGTGGAAGACAGGGTGGTGCTTAACCGACTGGAAGCATTATTTGCTGCAATCCAACTGACCACCTGGTCGCACTGGTGTGACTTCGAGAGTGGTGTCCTGCTCCACCATGCAAACTGGGACATGAAGCTAGGTATCGTGGATGAGTGTTCTTGTGCTCTGGCAACAGGCACAGTTTCACCGTGCCCAGGGCTACGGCCTCTGCTTGCACCATCAGCAGCACGGCCACTTCCTCGTCCCTTACTGCTCTCGTTAAGCATATTAAATGGTATATATGCTTGCAAGTATGTCACACGTACAGTAGCGCAGGTTTTGTAAGTGTATGCGCAAATAAATTACACTGAATGTCACCGATATTTAGGATGTGCAAACGTTATACAGGAGATGTAGCGTAGGTAATGTCGCTGTCACCAGCTGCGAAAAAATTAAACTGAATGTCACTGATATTTATGATGCACAAACGTTATACAAGAGATGTAGCGCAGGTAATGTCGCTTTCACCAGCGGCAAAAAAATTAAACTGAATGTCACTGATATTTATGATGTGCAAACGTTATAAAGGAGAGGTAGTGCAGGTAATGTCGCTGTCACCAGCGGGGAAAAAATTAAACTGAATGTCACTGTTTTTTATGATGCACAAACGTCATACAGGAGATGTAGCGCAGGTAATGTCGCTGTCACCAGCAGCACATTTTTTTTACTGAATGTCACTGATATTTATGATGTGCAAACGATATACAGGAGATGTAGCACTGGTAATGTTGCTGTCACCAGCTGCAAAAAAATTTAACTGAATGTCACTGATATTTATGATGCGAAAACGTTATACAGGAGATGTAGCGCAGGTAATGTTGTTGCTGTCATAATCGGCTAATAAAAAATTACAAGAAATGTTACAGCTGAACAAGGCAGACATAGCAGAGCTGGAGAGGATTCAGAGGAGGGCAACTAAAGTAATAACTGGAATGGGGCAACTACAGTACCCTGAAAGACTATCAATATTAGGGTTATTTACTTTAGAAAAAAGACGACTGAGGGGAGATCTAATAACTATGTATAACTATATCAGGGGTCAGTACAGAGATCTCTCCCATCATCTATTTATCCCCAGGACTGTGATGAGGGGACATTCTCTGCGTCTGAAGGAAAGAAGGTTTGTACACAAACATAGAAGAGGATTCTTTACGGTAAGAGCAGTGAGACTATGGAACTCTCTGCCTGAGGAGGTGGTGATGGTGAGTACAATAAAGGAATTCAAGAGGGGCCTGGATGTATTTCTGGAGTGTAATAATATTACAGGCTATAGCTACTAGACATGGGTCGTTGATCCAGGGAGTTATTCTGATTGCCTAATTGGAGTCGGGAAGGAATTTTTTATTCCCCTTAAGTGAGGAAAATTGGCTTCTACCCCACAGGTTTTTTTTTGCCTTCCTCTGGATCAACTAGCAGGATGATAGGCCGAACTGAATGGACAGATGTCTTTTTTTGGCCTTTTCTACTATGCTACCATGTTATTTGGGATGCGCAAATGTTATACAAGAGATGTAGCGCATGTAATGTCGCTGCTCTCATCAGCAGCCAAACAATTGCATGCAATATGTTGCACGCAGCCATATAAAACAATAGTCCTTAAAAGTTTAAACAATCAAAACTCCCTAAAAAAAAACACAATTCCTCTCCCTATACTATCTGTCCCTGCTGCTGCAGCTCGCCCTGACTAAGTCTGAGCCGAACCATGTGTCATCAAGTGCTATATTGCGTTCCTGCCATGACATGGCTACAGCATTACATTGAGTGGCAGTAATACCCTGCAGTTTATTGTCTGCAAACATGTGGGGAGGAGACTCGAGCATCGCACTCGAGCACACGCAGTATTCGGCCAAACATCGCGATGCTCGAGTCGAACACCAATTCGGCCGAGCATGCTCGCTCAACACTAGATTCCTGTAAACCTTAAAACTCTGCTGTCACAATTATGTTTAGATCTTACATGTTCTATTAAACATGGACAACCTCTCCCTGTGTTAAATCTCTCATTCAGGTGTCTAGTGGTCTTACCTACATAAAAGCTACCACATACACATGAGATAAGGTATACCACATATCTGCTCTTACAGGTTATTAGTGTATTCACTCTGTGATGCACACCACCAAATGTTAATAAATCCCATTGTGGGTGGTATTTACAATAGGAACAATTTCCACATCGGCAATTCCCCATGGGAATCCAATCCCTCAGCCATGTATCCGATTTTGGTTCCACAAAACGACTCCTAACCAGTTTATCTTTTAAAGGATGACACTTGCTAAAAGCCACCAATGGGATTGATCCTTTTATCTCTTTTAAACTATCATCCTTTTCTACTATGTCCCAATTCTCTCTTATCACTCTCCTAATTTGGTCTGCCATTGGACTGAATTTAAAAGAAAAGACAAACCGTTTCTGGTTATCCACTTTTTTTCCTAATTTTTAAATTGCCTGAAAATGCTGTTTCCCTATGGATGGTCCCCAGTGTCTCTGAGATAAGACGGTACTTGACAGAGTAAGGGACCAAGTAGCCAGTCCATGTACCTAGATAAAGGTCCAGTCACAGAGCCAACCCCCGAGACTATAGGTCTCCCAGGAGGGGTGGGTCAGTGACTTATGTATTTTTGGAAGAAAATACCATGACAGCTTTTGTGGGAACAGTGGTAATAATTTCTCAGCTTTTTTTCTAGATAAAACATTACATTTCACCTGTTTATGTAAAAAGCTCCATAGTTGGTTCTGAATCTTTACCATTGGATCTACTTTTAACACCTCATAGATATAACTATCTCCCAATTGTCTCTCCGCTTCTGCTACATAGTAATCTCTTGTCATCGTTATCTGCCACGTTGCCCCCGTTATCTGCCAGTTTTACTACAATGTCATTTCTTGACTATAGCCATTTAAGGGCTTTTCTTCTCCTATCCCAATATTCTTTTTTCCTTTTGGATAAATTAAAGCTTTCACTCCTTCTTGTACCTTATGATAGAATATATCAATATTACTCCCAGCAGGTATGGGCAGGCAAAACGTTAGTGCATTATAGTTTTTAATGCACCATTTAAAGTACATGTAATGATTGATTAAAGCCAGCTGTAGTGTTGAGCGAACTTGTGTTTTAAGTTCTGCGTCCAAAGTTCGGGTTCTCGAAGAATCCCGTTATGGATTCCGCTACCACGGACCATAACGGAATTTGGAATCCATAACGGGATTCTTCGATAACCCGAACGTTGGACGCCGAACTTAAAAAACAAGTTCGCTCTACACTAGTCAGCTGTTTAGCTAAAAAAACAACTTTGTTTACGTCAGTAAAAGGGCAAATTAGTAGTCACTGCAGTTGCAGTTTCACCCCCCTCCCTTCATGGGATTCCTTCTCTGAAGGCTGCAAAAGCGAGAATGGAAACTGAAAGCAGCTGAAGGGAGGGATCACAGCTCTCATATATATATACCAGCGGATGACAAATCAAAAACTGCAGACACACAGCGAGAGGAAAACCCTCCCCCGGCAGGTTATTATAAGGGATCCTGACACAGCCGCACGGAGCAGAGGAGCGCCGCATTCAGGTAGGACACTGATGTCATTGCATGCTTAGAAAAGCAATCACTGTTACATGGACTGGGTATAAATGTTAGAAATTGCAACTAACACAAAACAGTCTTCCCCCCCAAAAAACTGCAGTGTAGAAGACTAATTTTGCGAAATGATAGATGCCATTTATATTTGCATGTCTAAGCGCTCAGGTTACATAGTTAAGTTGGTTGAAAAAAGAGTCAGGTCCATCTATTTCTAGCTTTCTCAGTCTTGCAACATTAAGTGCTATATTAGTTATAATCTTCAATGCAGAAATTATTCATCCTTAAAGGGGTTTTCCGGGGTTTTAATACTGATGACCTATCGGTGGGGGTCCGATTAGCATCCCCACGATCATCTGTTTAAAGAGCGCAGCCTTCCCTTCATTGTTTACCTGATCGCCTTCGACATCGCAGCAGGTGTAATTACAAACCGTCCCATTCACTTCTATCGGGCGGCTCTGTAGTATTCAAGCGTATAGGGAGGAGCTGTCCCATTAAAGTGAATGGCAGGTAAAGAATGAAGGGAAGAATGTGCTTGCGCGGAGCGTGGCCTTCCCTTCAAACAGCTGATTGGTGGGGATGCTGGGTGTTGGACCCCGCTGATCTGATATTGATCTGGCTTCACACCCCTAAAATGCCAGGAAATACTTCTGCTACTGGTTGGTGAGAATCTGTGGAGGATCAGCCTATGGTTAGTAGCAAACATGGAAGATGGAAGCTGGCCCAAGGAAATGGCATGGAAGGGGTATCTGGGTGTCCTAGGTGGAAAACTTGATGATGGGGGTCCTTTTTGATCTGTGCTATGGGCCCACTTTTTTGTATGTACACCACTGCTAAAATATTTTTAGGACTACAGTGCATTTCCAACAGTCCACCACCGAGATTAGCACCTTGCCTGGAGCTCATGTTTTCCACCATTAGAAGTTTTTAGTGTGCTGCCAAATAAGGGTACGACCACACACCACTGTGGTATCATGGTTGTGACGCAGCTGTTCTGCGGACGAATACTGTGCAGCGCACAAGTCGCAGTGGGCTCTAATTAAATAATTAGGACCACACTGTTAATTCAGGCCCCCCCCACCATAGTTATGCCCTCTTAATGTACCCTTTACAGTAGTGCTGGCCCCTTAGTCCCCCCACAGAGTAGTTGTGTCCCCTTACAGAAATTCTGCCCCCTTATAGTAGTGCTGGCCCCTTAGTCCACCCCACAGTAGTTTTGTCTTCTTAGTGCCTCCCTTACAGTAGTGCTGTCTCCTTGTCTCTCCACACAGTAGGTATGCCTCTTTAATGTCCTCTTTACAGTAGTGCTGCCCCCTTAGTGCCCTCTTACAGTAGTGAAGCCCCTGTATGTAGTCATATTAAAATAAAAAAGCTCATACTCACCTAGCCCTGTTCCCCTGATGAATGGAGTTCCCTCCAGCAGCAGGCACAAAGCAGTGACATCATCACTCCCGCTGAGCAGGAGAAAACACAGATTGGGGACAGGACGGGGGATGATCCCTGGCTTGTGGGCTCTCCTACTCAGCCCCGCAGGCGTGATGGTGTCACTGCATCACACCTGCTTTGGGGGGGGGGGGGGCAGGGAATGGAGCCAGAGACGTAAATGATGACAAACACAGCAGCTGGACTCGGGCCCAAATTTCCAACTGCTGCATCTGTCATCCATTACGGCCCAGACCTCACCTGCCAGTACACACACGGAGTACTGCGGGCCCCATAGTAGCCCAATCTGTAGCCCAACCAATCTACAGACCACCTTTTTCTATTGTATATAGAATATGGAGACATTTGCTAAAATAAGAGCAGTGATGACAAATTGACAAATGCAATGGGGGGAGGGATTTATCCACGACTTTCCACCAGTATTTGTGTAAGACTAAAATTTTTTAGATTACAATTTATGATTTCCCTTTTGACACTATTAAAAAACAAAACAAACAAAAAAACACAGTGAGGTTAATGGGAGCAAGTTTCCGACAGATTTACCATTATCAACAACAGAAAACGGTGCAAATTGTATCTTCTATCTTTAGTACAGTCCAAGATGCGGCAGATTTATTACGAGTCGTGCCCCTCTCAATAAATTTGGCCCATTTCTTTTTGAATAACTTTGGTTTACGACTGGTGTATAGAATCTCAGTGAACTGAATTTCCAGTTGGACAACTGTGGTGCTGTATACATGTCTCTAGTGCGGTATAGTGACTATGAGTCATAGGTGAGTAATGTCCCCTGTCAGCTGCTCGTATACCCTATGTCTTATAGCTTTAGGGTCAAAACTCTAAGTCACTCTTTCCTTAGCAAGTACATTTTTTTTTTCCGCCGTGATCTTGGTAAATTTGTTTAGATCTAACTTTTCAAAGAAAATTCCTCGAATCTCCTGAGTTTTCCTCCTGTAACACCCTATTACACCCTATTATACAAGAGCTAACAATAAAGCGAGGAACGGAGGAGTGGATCAGTCGCTTAGACACCTAGATACTCTCTTAAAGTGAACAAACAAGTTAAAAAGCATAAAAAGGCATACAACAATTTGCCCCATATGTTCTGCATCTTTCTAAAATAATGTGGGTTTTAATTTCAATATCTCTGCTTGCTGTCTATGTACAGAAATATGCATATGACTGCCCTTATCATGTCTAACTGATGCAGGGGTATAGCACACCAAAACGTTATTCCCATTACAAACATTTAGTGTACGGTCTATCCAATTCTACAGGACATGCTATAAATATGATAGGTGCCAGTCCCACCTCTGGGTGCCTGGCTGTTTCAGAAGCGCTAAAAAAAATAAAAAATGAAAGGATAGCACCGTGTTCACATTCTTACCCCATCTGGATGTCGTGGCCCCCTCTCTAGGTGGAATATGAGTCAGAGGACCCCAGGTCTGGTACCAACACTGATCAGAAATTCAGGGCTTATTCTGTGGCTATGCCATAAATGTCTATATGTACAATAACCCTTTAAGTGCATCAGAACTCTTTCTTCCGATGAGCTGTGCACCTATGTTGGACACAGTCCCAGTAAGGGCCATTTCAGTTCATTGACAGCAAGCAGGCAGCTTTAAAACGGTAAGCAAATACGCCCAAAGTGTATTAGCTAGGTCTCATGATGCAGGAGAAATGTATGACCAGCTGCAGGTTCCCCTAATGATAACAGCTCCAGGGGTTTCTGAAGCTGGACCCATGCACGGAGCCATAGCTATAAGGCTAGGGCTACACGACGACATTTGTTGCTATAATGATAATGCTGCGACTGCGACATTGGTGTGACATCAATGTCGCACGACACATGTTGCAGTGTAGTTGTGCCCTATGTGTTGTGCAACACATGTCGTCGTGAAGCCCTAGTAAGGCTACACGACGACGTGTCGCGCGACAGTAAGTCGTACAACACATAGGGCACAACTACACTGCAACATGTGTCGCGCAACATTGATGTCGCACCAATATTGCGTGACAATTTTTATAATGATAGTCTATGGTGTCGCACTGCGACATGCTGTGACTGCGACGCGACAGTCACATAAAAATCTATTTTGGATGGAGTTTGTGCTACTGTCGTGTCGCAGTCGCAGCATGTAGCAGTGCGACACCATAGACTATCATTATAAAAATTGTCGTGCGACAAAATGTTGTCGTGTAGCCCTAGCCAAAGGGTGCCGAGGCAGGGCCCTTTTGCCTAAGGGGGTTTACATGGCATGTGGTAGATAGAGGATCCTGTGGTAGATTCTGCACAGCCGTGCAAGAGCTTCAGTTTACGCCTTTGGCTATTATTTATGGGTTTTTTTACTGCGAAATAGCATTTCAGGGAAGTCACATAAATGGAGATTACAAGTCCTGGAATTTCCCTCTGAGTGTATGTATTTTGTATTGAGTCAGCTGAATATAGTGCTGTACACCCTGCCTTCAGGAACAAGCAAACCAGTGCACCCTTAGAAAATGCAGTTTGCTGAGTACTGTAATGCTACATGCCATGCCAGAAAGGCTGACAGTACTAAGTAAACGCTGCGGAGAACAAAGACAAATATATCTTTTGTACAGCTTTTCTAATCAGGAGTAGTGTGAATATGAAGTTTTATTCTCCCAGATTCTGCTCTCTCAAGTCTCCATGAAGTGGAGTTTCACAGTGAATTGACCTTTGTGCTCTACTTTGAGCTGCTTTACAGCCTCTCCCCTCTGTGTCGAGTGACAGCTGTTGTGGTCTGTTGGTTGGATGCTACAGTCACTCAGAGCAGAGGGGAGGGACTGGGAAGCATCTCGGTGCAGAGGGTACTTCACAGTGAAGCTCCGACTCCTGCGCACTTGCTAGCAGAATCTGGCAGAATAAAACTCCATATTCACACTACTACACCGATACAAAAACACCACAAAAAGTATGTTTATCCTGCTCTCACCAACCCTTACTTAGTGCTGTCTACAGTTTAACATGGTCAAAACTGCTGACAGATTCCGATAAATGTCCCTTTCCTGTATTATGGATTTTACATTATGATAAGGAAGAATTGTAGGCCTGAGCTCTATAGTACATCTCTGTGCAGCCATCTCGTCCTGCCCATTATTTTTTACTTATTTAAAAAGTAGTAAAAACTGCTGTAAAACTGATAGGATCAGCATTAGTGTTGAGCGAATCGAAGCATCCAAAGTGGAATGAGATCCAAAGTTTAGGAAAAAGTTGATTCGCAACAAATCCAAATTTTCTTTGCACTTTTTTTCCCCCTAAAATGGCGGCTACACATGTTACAAAGTGAAAGTAAGAAACCTGGGAACGCGATATGATCCATAATGTTATGCAGCCAGCCAATCAGCAGATGGCCATCTGTCATGTCGCAGCCCTTTAAAAGACTTATCCCGCGCAGTCTCTGCCATTTCACTGTAATTTGAGGATAAGGAGAGACGTGGCAAGTGCTAGGAACAGTGTTCAAGAAGCCTTTAATTGTAGAATATTGGACAGGGAGACTGCAGGGACAGTGCATGGAGATCATAGAGAGAGCTTTTACACACTGTAGGGTGAGCATAGGGAGACTGCAGGGACAGTGCAGGCTGTGTAATCTGTATAGAAGACAGTCTACTTTACATAAATCCCTGTGTAGGGCACAACGCTATCTAATTTAACAGTGTTTATCTGGTTTAATAGCTAAACAATTCTCTTAGGCCTTTATTCTCAAATTGGTGTGAATAGGCTGTGTAATTTTACTGTTATTGGGGTGTCCACCTTGTTTCACAGATAAGCAATTCTATTAGGCCTCGATTTTCAAATTGGGGCGAATAAGCTGTTATTTGTGTTATTGGGGTGTCCACCTGCCTGACACAGTAACTGGACTAGCTATGCATGTTGCTGCAATACACAGTGAGGTACACTGAGATACACTCTCCCTGCAGGATATAGCTGATTTAACAAGCTTTGTGACAAATTAATTTTTGAAAATTCGACAAAGCATTCGAATTGAATTTTTGAAAACTTCGCTCATCTCGAATTAGCATGTTCCTGTCTAATAGAACACCAAACAGCAAAGGGGGGGGATTTATCAAAACTCGTGCAAAGGAAAACTGCCTTAGTTGCCCAGATTCTACCTTTCATTTTTCAGAGCCCCTTTAAAAAATGAAAGGCGGAATCTGATTCATTGCTAGATGCAACTAAGCTAGTTTTACTTTACACCAGTTTTGATAAATCTCTCCCCAAAGTCTATGAGAAGGGGTCAAACTTAAGCTGGCCCTACACATTCAATACCTGTCGTCAGGGGTGCACCTAGCCTTTCTGCTGCCTGAAGTGAAAACTGAAACGGCGCCCCAACCCCCCAATGCCAATTTCTTAACCTAACCCCTTCCCTTCAGCCCTACTGTTAAAGACATACTTGGTAAACATTACATACAGAGCTACAAAACATACAGTGTAATACGGTGCCTACTGTGCTTCCCAATACTATACTGCAGAAACAGATAATCCTTCTTCCGCTGCCCCCCTTATGCCCCTACCTGGTGCCTCACCTTGCCTCATTGGTGGTGCACCTCTGCCCGTCGGATGAGCAAACGTTCAACCGACAGCCATCTCCCTCATCTTCTCTCCAGTTCTGAGGTTCGCTTATCTCCTGGGAGAACAAAAGGATTGGGCCAAGATATTCATTTTGCCTGATCCTTGACTCCTCTGACATCTGTCGGGGGACAGTCAGGAGCCTCCCAAGAACCTTAGTGTGTCGGCCGACAAAAGTATAATGTCTATGGCCAGTTTAAGTGTATCTACTATGCAGTACCTGAACTGAAGCTGTAAGTGTACAAGCATTGCTGCGACATCTACAAACAAGCAGAGATTACCTTCCACTGAGCAGTTTTGGTGCGTGGTAAACTGGACTGGAACCCCAGAAACAACTGGAATTTACCATTGTACCCTTAATAGCCCTAGGCCACCAGGGAATGGAAAATAATCCTCTTCACTGCTGTACATCACTAGAGATATTGAAATAATGAGGAAAATGTCTAAATATAGGTAGTAGGTAAGGGGGATAGGAGGCTTTTGCTTATTAACCCTTTTACTATCTAGCCCTGACTGTGCCAATGGCCAAAAGAGGAGGTAAATGGAAGCTATGTTAAACCGCTTGAATGTCAGTCTGAGCAACTACACAGACTATATATATATATATATATATGTTAAGAGCCCACCTTTCCCATCACAGGAAAGAGTTGCACAAATATATTTGTGAGTCAGGAACAATTGGTGCAAAAAATTGTGCAAAATGTATCAAAATATGGTCATAGTACTTAATATGGTGATTTTATTTTACAGAGATTTCTAAAACCACTCATGGATCTGGAGAGAAGGCCTAGAAATGAACCTCTGGTTCATCTTTATCAACCAAATCAGAGAAGTAAGTTATCAGTTATTATTTCAATCTACAAAAATTACCAACTAAAGAATCAGAGAACTGGGATGTATGGGAGGTCTTTTACTGGCCTTTTTACTGGCCACCTGAAGACATGCAGTTTAGTCAGTGTAGCAATGGTGACCAAGTTCTCCTCCTAGGGTATGTTCACACGATGGATTTTGCAATCCGAATTTTGGTGCTGATGGGCATCTACCTCTAATTGTTTTCAGTGGGTGACTGGGCTGCCATTTAAACCCTGAGACTGCACCAAGAAAGGACACTTCTGGAAGCCATTCACAGTTTAGCTCCATCCCAAAAAAAAAAGACATTACCAAAAAAATTATTTAAAGCTAAAGTACATGGAATAAAGTAAATAAAAAAACAATGTGATCCAAAGATGTCCATAGCATTTACATTTGTTTTTGTTTGGTGTTAATCTCTGGAGTCCCAATAGTGTAAAATATTGGGACACTAGTCGGATTGTGGAGCAAAGCTGGCTTATACACAGGAGACAGCTGATCCTCTGATACATATGCAAGCTTGTCTTGGCTGAGGTGTATATGTACTGAAAGCCAGACACCACTTGAATGTCAGTCTGAGAGACTGCATAGACTGTATATCGCAAATTGTGCAAAATGTATCAAAATCTTATGGTCATACCAATTTGATCCAGCATGCCCGATCCTTATCATCCTCAACATCACTCATCAGGGATGAATCAGTAGACCACCATATACACTAGATGGTTAAATGAAATTGGCAGGTTCGGACAATACTATCTAATGTGTATAGTCACGTTTATTGAAATGTATATGCTAATAGTAAATGACAGCAACCCATACTGAAATGACCATCTGTTAAAATACATGCTGTTCATTGGTGTTGGTGATATGTATGTTTCTGTATATAGAATGAATCTGGTAAACAGTTGAAAAGAATTTAAAAAAAATGGTGATATTTACTGATTTTTATTTTCAGACAGAGGAGATCAACATCATCAACACAGAAATGAAGAAAGACGGCAAGAATTAGTGGCAGGGCAGCATGTTCAAAGAGGTGGTGGCAGAAATATGCAGCAAGCTGGTAGGATGTGGGAACAGAGAGCTGGTGGTCAACATGAACTACAAGGTGGTGGAAGAGGTGAACCTGTAGCTGGAAGAAGAAATGGCCAACGTGCTGGAGAACAAAATCAACGTGGTGGTAGACGAAATGAGCAAGGTGGAAGAGGACAAGATCATCCTAGGGGTGGTGGGCAGCATGTATATGAAGCTGGCAGGAGAAATGAAATAAGAGCTGGTGGATATAATGAGGCTAGACAAGGAGTGCAAAATGAACAAAGAGCTGGTGGCCCACGAGGTAATGGGAGAAGAGGAAACCACAATCAGGAAGCCGCTCAAGATCGTAGACAGTATAGGCCACCACAAGATAGAGAACATGGAAGAGAACAGCAAGTTAGACGTTTGGGCTATAAAGCTCTAGAAGGACTGCTAGAAAAGGATCCTTCAGAAGTGGTAATAACACTGGCTGCACATTCTGGTCTCAATGATTTGCTGTCATCCAAAGAAATGAGGCCGGATGTTGTAGAGCTGGTGTGCAAGGTGCTCTGCAGAGCATGTACAGCTAGACTAGACAGGCAGAGTGTACAGCATCTACTTGGACAGGTCAAGTCATCCTCATTCCTCCGCATATGCCTCCCACACTATATAGTTGGAATGATGACAGAGGCTGTGCCAGAGAGAAGACATCGTTATCCGGATAATATCTTCAACATACTGTGTCTCCTTCAGGAAATCACCAGCATTTTCCCTGCCAGTAGCTTGCAAGAAACCTCACTGGTGGTTTCTCTTATACCTGGCTCTATAAACGCTTTGCGTGCCTCTGGAGTAAATGTTGGAGAGAACGTAGAGCAAAGTCTTGAGAGAGTATCAAATTTATTACAGCACCTTCAGGGTAGGAGGAGAGAGGGGACACTGCGAGTGGACACACACATGGTTCTTGGGCCAGAGGTTGCTGTAGAAGACTTCAGAACCATGAGTGTGTATCCTGATTATGAAGAAATTCACTTGAATGAAAATCCTTTTCTTAGGCCAAATACTTTAAAGAACAAATATGAATCCACTGAACTTTACCTGGACACTCATTTCAGACTTTTGAGGGAAGATTTTGTGCGACCATTAAGAAAAGGGATCCAAGAGATACTGATGCATCATGAAGACAGAGGGTTTCGCAAAATGAAGTTTGATGACATTCGAATTTACTTTGACACACGTGTGGTGGCTCCCATGTGCACACATTCTGGTATCATCTACAAAGTGCAATTTGATATTACACTATTCAAGAGTATTCGATGGCAGAACTCCAAACGTCTGATATATGGGTCTCTTGTGTGCTTATCTAAAGATAATTTTGAAACCTTTCTTTTTGCTGTGGTTTCTAATCGTGAAGTGAAAGAGTTGGAGAAAGGTGAAGTCCAGTTGCAGTTCAGTGAGCACAGCAGAAGACTACTTGCAAGAGCGCGTCCAACAGATTCCTTTATTATGGTGGAAACAACAGCATACTTTGAGGCATATCGCCATGTCCTGGAGGGGTTAAAGGAGATGAATGTCCAGGATGTACCCTTCCAAAGATATATAGTATCATGTGAGAGGGATGTCCGAGCACCACGCTATCTCAATGCTGGTGAGCAGTATGACTTTGCCTGTTTGTTAAATGAAGACGTTAAAAATTCAACTAAGGAGACCAAGATAAATGTTCTGAATCCACGAGAGTGGCCATCTAAAGAAATTCTTGGCTTTGACGAGTCTCAAATAGAAGCTGTACGGCTGGCACTTACCAAGGAACTTGCCATCATCCAGGGACCACCAGGCACAGGTGAATATCTAAATTAAACAAGAAATAGAAATTCCAAATTCTGAAAACATTAATCTGAGAGATTATTTCTTCTTTTCTTTCTTTTAGGCAAGACATATGTGGGACTGAAGATTGCACAGGCTCTGCTTACTAATACTAATGTGTGGCAAACAAATGGACATTCCTGTCCCATCCTTGTAGTCTGTTACACAAATCATGCGTTAGATCAGTTTCTGGAAGGTATGTATAGATTATAGAGGTTGTTGAATATACAGCAGAGGAATATATATGATGTTTCTTAGCTTTAAGCGGAGAATTTGGCATCAGGTAGGTTATCCTTGAGAGGTTTACCTGGTGCCTAGTGCTAAGCGGAATGTTTCCTGGTTTGAAGTGGGAATGGGAGGTTTGATAGCTTGTCTGGTGTCCAGTTAGAAGGGTAAACAGATTTGCAGTCATCTGTTTAGAGGATAGTTGGTACAGTTAACTAATGTATGGTGATAAAGTTGGTTTAGCTGATATCTGGTGGGGTGGTAGGGTGGTTGAGTTATCTAAATATCTGTGTGGGGTGATTGGGTGAGCTGATATTTGGTAGGTGGTAGGGTGCTTGGTATAGATGATATTTGATGGTATGGTAGAGTGGTTGAGTTATCTGACGTCCAGTGGGTTGGTAGGGTGGTCGAGTTATCTTATATAAGGTTGGATTAGTTGAGTTATCTGATATCTGGTGGGGTGGTTGGGTTAGCTGATATCTGGTGGAGTGGTAGGGTGCTTGATATTTATAGATGATATTTGGTGGGATGGTTGGGTAGTTGGTTTAGCCAATTTCTGATGGGGTGGTTAAGTGGTGGCCAGGAGGTAAGGAGGACTATAAGGCTACTTTCACACTAGTGATAATATTTTCCGGTATTGAGATCCGTCATAGGGTCTCGATACCAGAAAAAAACACTTCCGCTTTGTCCCCATTCATTGTCTCTGGGGACAAAACGTAACTGAACAGAACAGAGTGCTCCAAAATACATTCCGTTCCATTCTCATACCGGAGAGCAAACCGCAGCATGCTGCGGTTTGCTTTCAGTCCTGGGATGCGGAGCAAGACGGATCCGTCATGACCCATAATGCAAGTCAATGGGAACGGATTCGTTTTCTCAGAAACTATCTGACACAATAGAAAACGGATCCGTCTCCCATTGACTTTTAATGGCGTTCATGACGGATCCGTCTTGGGTATGTTAAAGATAATAAAACCGGATCCGTTCATAACGGATGCAGACGCTTGTATTATCAGTAACAGAAGCGTTTTTGCTGAACCCTGCCAGATCCAGCAAAAACGCTACCGTGAAAGTAGCCTAAGTAATTTAACTGAGTATCATGAAAGGGGTGGGGGGTAAGTAATATTCTGTGTTACCAGGTGATCAGATTATAGGTAATATTTCCTGCTGCCTGGATGGGAGGGTAATTTACTAGTGTTAAAATTAACAACTTTCTGCAGACTGACAGCTGTACAGTGCTGGCTGCCTGATTATTATTATTATGCAATCATATGCTTATTTTTTCAGGAATCCACAAGTTTTTGAAAGTAGGAATTGTGCGTGTTGGTGGACGCAGCAGCAGCGAGATTCTAAAAAAGTTTAATCTCAGAGAGCTAAGAGCAGGTTCGAGGATGCAGAGAAACGATCCAATACACATACGGAGAGCAATCGGCGAAGTGAGTTGGAATTTCATTTTCATGTCTTTGCAGAGGATCTAACCAACATAACACAGAGAGTGTGAATTACAAAACTTTCAACGCCCGTAAATCATTTTTTTTTTGTTTGTTTTATGGTTTTTAATTTCAGGCCATATGCACAATGAAGGAAGCAGAAATAAAGCTTCACGAGGGTTCACAGCTCCTACAGTGTGCAGCTACTGGGATCATTCATGAGAAGTTTCTGGAGAAGTTCATAAAGGATAGGCACCTGGACAGTCTACTTAACATCATGGTAAGAAATAGACATTTTCCTGGATTCATATTTCTTATGTAAAGTTAAAGTGGTTTTCCGTGAATATACTACTTATGTCCTCTGGATAGTTCATCAGTATCTGATCAATATGATCCAACACCCGGAACCCCCCCAGATCAGCTGTTTGAGAAGGCAGCGGCACTCGCAGTAGCGCCACGACCTTATATTAGCTTTCCCTTGACCATGTGACATCCCGTTCATCAGTCATAGAAGTGAATGGAGCTGAGCTGTGATACCAAGCACAACTGCTAAACACAACAATGTATGGCACTGTGCTTGGTGAGCAGACAGAAGGCCTTAGTGTCATGGACATTCCCATCACAGGTGCCAGGAGTTCAGTGAGACTGGCAACAAGTGATTTGATCTGACAGGTTCCTTGTGGATCAATTCGTGTCTGTGTTGTTTCTGGTAATGGCCACACCCCTTGCCTAAGATGTTGCTTATGTGGTCATTTACCTTCCCTATTTATTGTGGCTTCTCCCACCATGCTGTGCGGTTTATAGCTTCAGTCTTGTTGTGAATTGCTGGTGTTTGGATCTCGGCGGAGTTCCTGTGCTTCCATAGCCATTTGAAGTTAAGTGTCTTCTTCCCCTTTTGTTTATTGTTTGAGTTTTCTTGTGTTGCTCTTTTCCCTGTTATTTGTGCTTAGGCCTGAGGAAGACTCCTGTTCGTCCTACCGTTTGGAGGAACAGGTTGTCTCTTGTCCTGACTTTAGTACCAGGGTCCTACAGGTTGAGTTAGGACTTTAGGTTCCTGTGTATGAACTCATCTTCTTCTGTGGTCAGTTCATACTTGCAGTCAGTTACCCTTTGATTAGGGTTTCTCTAGGAGGTGACCTGCTCCTTTCCCTAGTTTCCAGGCCTTTTCCCCTCACCCCTTTCCCTCCTACGTTTGGTGTGGGTTTCCCTCCCACACCGAAACGTGACACTCAGCACTACTGTGAGTGACGATGCCTTCTCAAACAGCTGATCAGTGGGAGTCCCGGGTTCGACCCCCCCCCCCCCACCAATCCAGAGGAGAGGTCATCAGTAGTAAAGTCTCAGAAACCCCTTTTTAGAGGAATTGTCCCAAGGTTTATGGAAAGAGGATAGATGAAGAAACAAAAACCTTGCCCCTGAGTCCGAGGTGGGAAAAAAGCACTATAATAGGTGGCTCACATTGACGTTTCTATGGGCTCACCTCTTTTCTGGATGGTGGGCATTCTTTTCTACAATCTATTGCATAATAAAATAGTGGTGTTGCTCTCATCAGCTGCTCATTTATTTGATTTTCAAAATATTCATTGATCTTGTTGCTTTCTTTTGTTGCTCAGAATGATGAGGATTTCTTTTTCCCAACTGGGAGGACTTCAATAATCGTGGAATGGCTTGGTTTGGGCATCCTTCCTTTTACCCAAACAATGGACCCAAATGCAGCAGGTAATGTAAAGTTACTACATACAAGTAAATAGTGAATGTAAATTAAAGGGAATCTGTCACCAGCGACCTCTCTCTCCAACTGTTTGTATAGACACATAGCTGTGGTTCACCTGGTTAAAATGACGTTTCTTGAGCTATGATACTTTTTCTTAATGTGAAATTAGGCCCATTGCTCTTGGCACCCAAGCTCCACTCGTTTCTTCGGCCAGCCCCCTCAAACTGCTTTGATTGACAGGTCCAGGCAAAGCAGTGAGGGAGGGGTTGGCCATATAAAAAAGCGGAGCTTGGGTGCAACAAGAGCAACAGTGCTGCCCTCATTGCACCAAAGGCCTAATTTGCATATTAAGAAAAAGTATCAAAACTCGGGACAGAACCTCAGATAAACAAAAAAGTTGGATAGGGAGGTCACTGGTGACAGATTCCCTTGAAGGAAGATATAAAGGGTGCCCCATAATATTAAAATTTCCTGGAACCAAACCATTTAGGTGTAATTTTCAATGCTTTCAACCACAGGTCATATTTTGAGGACATACAATAGGGAGAATGTATGGGAATCCCTGATGCAACCATAAATGGGTTTTACAATCCCATGACTTTTTTTTACAAACTGTTTACAGTGGAACTCTGCTAGTGGAGGCCCCTAGTGCAATCTCCAGACTCTCATGTGCTGACCCTTCCCTGGCTCCCTCCAGACTCTTTTTGCACAGGCCACAATGATAATGTCTCACAAAACTGTGTATGTAATTGTCCCTTTATTATGACAATTACATCTAAAAGTTGTGTAAAAACTCACTAGGATAAACTGGGAGATTAAAAGAGGGTTGAAGGTCCTTCATTGGGTTGGAAAGTCCTTCATTGGGTTTGGTGAGCCCAATGAAACTAAGCTGGAAACTAACCATCCACAAACATCAAAAAGAGTGCATTATCAACTCTAATCCTCTTTTAGATGAACCTGAACCTGATAATCTAGAGGAAGAGGAACCAGAGGAGGACCTGATTGATATCCAAGAGGAAGCTGAATTAATTCAGGCTGAACGGATGCTTGATGATGATCAAGATGAGATGGGAAGACCTAGAAGACAGAACAGGAAAACTGAGGAAAATGAAATGGCCAGACTAATACAGGCCATGTCATTAGACAGCAAGGAACCACAGGAAGCGCAGGATGATGAGGAGGGCTGGCAAGTAAGTATAATGAGAATCAACAAAATATATATAGAGACATAAGAACATGCATTCCCTAATAGAAACATTTTCTGTCAAGATGACACGGGACCAGAAAAAGAAAAGAAAACAAAAGGTAAAGAATGAGTTACGGAAATTAGAAGCGATAACAGAAGCCGAGGTTGACCAGATTACAGATCTGTGGAGTCTGGACCTAAATACACGCTGGAAGCTGTACAGGTAATAGAGGGTCAGGTTAAAGAGGACCTTTCACCGGTCCAAAGTTTGTTAGTGAAAGGTATGTACATGGAGAGCGGCACCCAGGGATGTCCCTGCATTTACTTGTATCCCTGGATTCGGCCCTGTTCGGCCGCTGTAGCCCCTGGGACCGGTGCATGTGCTGAGGCTAATTTGCCTTGGGTGGAGACATTCTCTTTTGCCCTGGGCGTCTCCTTCTCCCAGGCTGGAGCGCTGGCCAATCGCAGCGCTCAGCTCATATCCTGGGATACGCCTCCTATAACCAAGTGTACTAGGCTTCGCCTAGTATAACCAAGTCCCAGAAGATACCAAAGCCTATACCGGGCGAACGGAGCGGCGCCCAGGGATAATAGTAAGTGCAGGGAGATCCCTGGGCGCCGCTCTACATGTCAGCATCGTTAGTTAATATCTTTAGAAGTGATGAAAGGTCCTCTTTAACTTCTTTCCACGACTTTTTGTCAAGAGGTCCCTAAACATTTGCAGGCGACTGTCCCCAATACCATGTAAGCCCCATTCAGTGGTGAGGGATGGTTGGCAGCCACATTCAAGTCATCAATGGAACCCAGAGAATATAAAATGACGAAATTTCCATTTGCAAAGAAAATATTTTGCTTTTGACTGGCATTATACCACCCAAACTGGCACTGTTCTGGTGACTGCATGACAGTAATTTTGTTGATATGGATGTATCATATTATAGCAAGTCCATATAGTTACAACTCAGGGCTCCTATGGCAAGGCACACAGTGGGGACTTTGAGCCATAAGGAGGTCCTGAGCAGACCTTTTCTGTAGGGGCTGAGGAGGTGCGTTACTAAACCTGCCATATTTCTTTCAAACAACAGACATTGGATACAACTCTACCAGATGGATATTCGTCAGAAGATTCTGGTTCATGAGCAGAATTATCAGGACTCAGCAGATCGCCTAACGGAGCTGAGACAAAAGCAGGACTTGGACATCCTCAGGCAGGCTACGGTGATTGGCATGACCACTACAGGTCAGTGAGCTGGTCTTATACATGGTGATTGTAGTTAGGCTTGTCATGTAGTTCCAGTAAACAGTACTGTCCTTCCTCGGCATAGGCGCTGCAAAATATAGACGTATCCTCCAGGAGGTGGGGGCGCGCATTGTAATCGTGGAAGAGGCAGCAGAAGTTCTGGAAGCTCATACCATAACCACTCTCAGCTCAGCCTGCCGACATTTAATTCTCATTGGGGACCATCAGCAGGTACGTTCAAGCACACATACCCATAGGAGGTCGATGGCTACATGGTATGGCCACTAGAGGGATGAATGTATTATTGGGTTCAATAGGAGCTGTATAAATCTCTATGCAGTGAGTGCCCTCTAGTGGCAGCTGCAGAGACAGAATTTTATTGGCTGTGTGAAGGGAATGCAAGGGATTTGGAGCTCTCTAGTAGGAAAACAGCTTTGACCGCTACAACAAAAACATTGGGCCTAATTTATCATTAATATATCATAGTTTTCTGCTGTGAAATAGTTGCAAACTAAACATTTGCAATTTTCGCTGACACCACTGCAAAAAATTTTGAGTGAGGCATACACCTCTTCATTAAAAAGGTGTGGCCTCTGGCAGCGTTTGAGGTTATCATGGACTGGCATACGTCGCTAGTCTATCATGAATCAGGGCCTTGGCCTCCTGCTTGAGACTACCAGCAGGGTATAACCCTGCACACTGCACTCATGGACGAGTATAACCCTGCATATTGCACACATGGACGAGTATAACCCTACATATTTCTCTCATGGGTGGGTATAACCCTGCATACTGCTCTCATGGGCAGGTATAACCCTGCATACTGCACTTATGGACGAGTATAACCCTGCATACTGCACTCATGGGTGGGTATAACCCTGCATACTGCACTCATGGGTGGGTATAACCCTGGATACTGCACTCATGGGAGGGTATAACCCTGCATACTGCACTCATGGACGAGTATAACCCTGCATACTGCACTCATGGGCAGGTATAACCCTGCATACTGCACTCATGGGTGGGTATAACCCTGCATACTGCACTCATGGGAGGGTATAACCCTGCATACTGCACTCATGGGCGGGTATAACCCTGCATACTGCACTTATGGGCGGGTATACCCTGCATACTGCACTCATGGGTGGGTATAACCCTGCATACTGCACTCATGGGCAGGTGTAATCCTGCATACCGCACTCATACGTAGGTATAACCCTGCATACTGCCCTCATGGGCAGGTGTAATTCTGCATACCGCACTCATACGTAGGTATAACCCTGCATACTGCACTCATGGGTGAATATAACCCTGCATACTGCTCTCATGGGTGGGTATAACCCTGCATACTGCACTCATACGCGGGTATAACCCTACATACTGCTCTCATGGGAGGGTATAACCCTGCATACTACACTCATGGGAGGGTATAACCCTACATACTGCTCTCATGGGTGGGTATAACCCTGCATACTGCTCTCATGGGAGGGTATAACCCTGCATACTGCACTCATGCGAATATAACCCTGCATACTGCACTCATGCGAGGGTATAACCCTGCATACTGCACTCATACGCGTGTATAACCCTACATACTGCTCTCATGGGTGGGTATAACCCTGCATACTGCTCTCATGGGTGGGTATAACCCTGTATACTGCTCTCATGGCGGCAGTGTGGAAAATGTAAGTGTGTACTTTCATATAATTGGTGGCCTTGTCCAGACATCCGAGATTGACTGGACCTTAACCCTCAAGCTCATCCTCCTTGCCTTTCCCTCAGCTCAGTGTAGAATATTCTTAGTATAAAGAAAACATGAAAAAGCTGTCTTATTCTCACATTTTTTTACAGCTACGGCCAAGTGCCAATGTATACGACTTGGCCAAGAACTTTAACCTGGAAGTGTCACTGTTTGAGCGTCTTATTCAATCAGATCTACCGTATGTTCGCCTCAACTACCAGGTAAGGGCAGCATCAAAAAATATCCTCCATCATCTGTACTATATGGGATCCTGTGATATATGTAATTGTGACCATCATACCAGTGTCTGTAAGGAAGGGGACACCGACATTTCTCATTAATACTGTATATTATTCCTCCTAGCACCGCATGCGACCTGAGATAGCGAGACTATTGACTCCTCACATCTACAGCGAGCTGGAAAATCACCCATCTGTACTAAACTATGAGAACATGAAGGTGAGGGAGATACAACCTTGTTAATACCATGAACACAGCGGTTGCTTTATAGGTTTTAGATCACCTTTTCTTTGTGGGTGAACTTTTGGTATGCCATAAAAACCGGTTTACAGGGCTTGGCCCCCGAAGAAAACAGCTCCGCTCTCTCTGCAAGTGCGGCACTCTCTCCACTTCAGGGCCATTCAGTGTAAATGTCATAATAAATGAAGCTTATCTATTGTATATTGAGAAGTTCTGCAACTTTCCAATATACTTTGCGTTTCAATTCCTCACCATTTTCAGGATCTCTACTTGCTGTCAGTAAAAAGACTGATCATGTCCTCCTGATACAGATGCATAATGTGGTTTTATGTGCATCAGGGTGAGGCTGGACTGTGCACAAAAACTGCAACTCTGATCAATTTTATTGCTAATTGGCACCAATTTTCAATACACTTTTTTCCCCTATCCCAGATAAATAAACTGTGCCCCATAAATCACATTGCAAATCTGCGCTTATTAGAAGTACGCCTGCATGCAGTTGCGGTTTTTCACATCAGCCACTATGTGTTTTAGACCAGGTTCACACATGCAGTTTATGGTGACGTTTTTTGAGCCAAACACAGGAGTGGCTGCAATATAATTCCTTTCTTTATATTCTTCCTTCATTTTGGATCCACTCCTGTAAATGTGTGAATCTAGCCATGTACATGATCAAGATGGGTTTTCCCCAGTGGTTGTTAACCATGACGCCTTCATTCACTAACAGCAAGCACAGATGTTGAAAACCGTTAGTATATATGGAAATTATGTGATAGCTCAAGTCCTGTCATAGCAAAAAATATATATATAAAAGATAAGAAAAACTGGTTTATTTTCTACAGAAACAGCGCCTCTCTTGTCCATGGGCTGTGTTTGGTATTGCAGCTAAGACCTATTCAAGTGAAAGGAGCTGAGGTATAATACCGGACACGTGCAGGGGCATACACAGATATCATAAGGCCCCATAGAAAAACTCAGTGTTCAGGAATCTATACAGGTACCATTGAACTCAGTGGCAGCTGTGAAACCTATATGCACTGAGCTCCACCTAGTGGTGGCTGCAGTGAAATTCTGTGTGTTTTTGTCAGAAACAATAGGAGATGCACCAGGATCCCTCACCATGGTCCCCAGAGCAGCTGTGTGGTCTGCCTCTATGACAGTGGCATACCTTCCAGTGGAGGCAGACCATGCAACTGCTATGGGGCCCAGGGGAGATGTGGCCCAGTCTTTTTTCTCCTCCCGATGTAAAAACACTGCAATTTCATGCAGTCACCACTAGGCAAACTAGTGCTAACAGATGATTACAGTAACTGTATATTCATAGGAACAGAGCTCCCCCTAGTGGTGGCTGCAGGCATCCAGCTTTGTAACTGAAGGGAAGCAGGAGATTTTTTAATGGATTTATGCCAAATTTCTTGAGAAATGCTTTTTTTTTTAATTGTGCCAAATTGTGTGACTTTTTTCTTACTCCAAAATAGGTCCTAAAGCTTTTTTAAATGAGCCCTATGTATTACCAATTCCTTCCTTATAATAATTTGGTTTTTCATTTCTCTCACTCCAGGGGGTTTCAACGAACCTCTTCTTTGTACAACACGAATTCCTGGAGCAAGAGATCCATGATGGGAAGAGTCACCAGAACAAGCATGAGGCAGAGTTCGTCGTGGAGCTGTGCAAGTACTTTCTACATCAAGAGTATAAGCCGTCCCAGATTACCATCCTCACCACCTACACAGGGCAGCTGTTCTGCCTTCGCAAGCTCATGCCAACCAACATTTTCTCTGGAGTGAAAGTGCATGTGGTCGACAAGTACCAGGGAGAAGAAAACGATATTGTTCTTCTCTCACTAGTCCGTAGCAACAAGCAAGGAAAAGTTGGATTCCTTCAGATCGCCAACCGGATCTGCGTAGCATTGTCAAGAGCTAAAAAGGGGCTGTTCTGTATTGGCAACATGAAAATGCTGGGCACAGTGCCCCTCTGGAGCCGCATCCTTTATACTCTACGACAGGGGGGACAAGTCGGAGATCAGCTCATGCTTTCTTGTCAGAATCACCCTGACACCCGTACACTTGTCAGTAAAGCCAATGATTTCAAGAAGGTACCAGAAGGAGGTTGCACCCAAAAATGTGATTTCAGACTAAACTGTGGTCATGTGTGTACCCGGGTATGCCACCCATATGATCCTGAGCACAAAGAATACCAATGTAACAAAGACTGCCAGAAGGTGTTGTGTGCGGATGGACATAGATGCAAACGAAAATGTTCTGTGCCCTGTGGACCTTGCAAAGAGAAAGTGGAGAAGCTTATGCCACTATGCGGTCACCAACAAATGGTGCCATGCAGCACGTCTGTAAATAAGTTCTGTTGCACTGTACCATGCAGCAAGCTCTTGATATGTGGTCATCCATGTGAAAAGCTTTGCGGGGAGGAATGTGAAGAACGCTGTGACAAAACAGTAAAAGTGCAGCTAAAGTGTGGGCACAGTCAAGAGGTTCAGTGCTGGCAGAAACGGGACATAGAGTTCGGCATGCCAATAAAATGCAAACAGCCCTGCCGGGTTAAGTTAAGTTGTGACCACACCTGCCGTGGCACATGCGATACCTGCCACCAAGGCCGATTCCATGAAAGTTGCCGACACCCATGCAAAGCTATTTTAGTCTGTTCACATGAATGCAAAGGATCTTGCACCAATGAATGTCCCCCATGCAGCAGGCCCTGCCAAAACCGATGCGTCCACAGCCAATGTAAAAGGAAATGTGGAGAAACCTGTGTTCCATGTATGGAGCCCTGTAATTGGAGATGTGAGCACTATGCCTGCAGCAAGCTTTGCTCTGAGCCTTGTGACCGCCCACCATGCAATGTCCCATGTACAAAGCCACTGAGATGTGGACACCCTTGCATTGGTCTGTGTGGTGAGCCCTGCCCTAAAAAGTGTAGAGAGTGCCATAAGGAAGAGGTCAATGAGATCTTTTTTGGTTTTGAAGATGATGACGATGCCCACTTTGTGCAGCTGCAGGACTGTGGCCACATTTTTGAGACTGAGGGTATGGATACATACATGAAGGGCGGCAATGACTCCGAAGAGAGTGTTGCAATCAAACTCAAAGTGTGTCCAAAATGTCAGACTCCAATAAGGAAGAACCTAAGATATGGGTCAGCCGTCAACAAAACTCTGGATGAGATTGAGAAGGTCAAGAAAAGGATAAATGGGGCAGAGGATCTCCGAAATGAAACTAAAAACCGACTCTTAAACACTCTACAGCAGATGGTGGAAGTCAGAAGAAATTTTCCTGAGGAATATTCACAGTTAAGAGAAGGATTGGAGAATTCAGATGCACCCCTCAGAGCATTGCTCAGCTTAGAAAACAAGATGCTGTTCTATCAAAGAATAGCCAAGCTGTTCATCAACATAGCCAAAGTGGATGATGTGGAGAAGAAGACACTGAAGAACCGCTTGCTAGAAATAAAGAAGTGGTTGGAAAAACCACGTTTGTTTTTCACAGAGCAAGAACTTTCTGATCTACAATGTGAACTGATACGTTTCAGCTACCTTCAAGAACTGCTAGTAGGATGTAAAGAGGCCAAGTCTAGAATCACCCCAGAGATCCGTAAAGAAATCGATGTAATAAGAGATGTTTTGGAAAAAAGAAAAAAGTTCACAGAGGAGGATGAAAACTTTGTGAAAATGAAACTTAAAGAGTTGATAAAAAACCTTCCACGCTCAGGACTTGGGATTACAAATGCCGAGAGAGTTATGATTGTGGACGCCATGGGCCTTCAGAAGGGTCACTGGTTTAAGTGTCCCAATGATCACGTCTATTGTATTACAGAATGTGGGGGGGCAATGGAGCGTTCCAGATGTCCTGAATGCAATGCAGTCATTGGAGGAACCAGTCACAATCTTGAGCCAACCAACAGATTGGCACCAGAAATGGATGGTGCTCAACATGCTGCTTGGTCTGACATTGCAAATAACTTGCTAAATGTTGAAGGCCTTAGGGATCTTCTGGATTAACATACTTTGAGAAAAAAAACAAAAACTTTTTGGACAGCTGTAAATGGATGTTAAATGCTAAGACAAGATAGACTGCAGCTGCATCTCCCTCTTACCCTCCCTCTTGTGCTGTAGTGCAAATGAACTTTTTAGTGGCTCAAGCAACATTTCAAAAAATCTACAGGCAAGAAAAAGGTAAATACAGAACATTGGAGCCAGCGGAGACATCTGACAAACTGATTTATGCAAAAACATTATAAGTATATCCGAAAAAAAGACTACAAAAACAGAACAAAGTGGATCTACTGTAATAAATGCACAAGATTGATCAGGGAATTAAGAAACGCACAGCAGAATATTGTATCGGGTAGTATGAGCACTGACACATGTATGAATATGTCCTGCGTTGTATGGGCTCATTCACTTCTGCCCCATTATAACATTGGCCATGTTTTTATAATATTATACAATGCGTCATGACGTACATTTTCTTTTCATTGTGACAGAGCAAAAAAAAAAAAGGAAAAAAAAAGTGATCAAAAAGTTGGAAGTACCCCAGGATAGGTCTTCAATATTAGATCGTGGGAGTTCAACTATTGGCACCGACCATGCACGAGCGTTTTAAGGGGTCATGTCGCTCGTGCCAGTGCTTCGTCCTCTACAGTGTTTAACTGGAGGCCCCGAATTAACGCAAGAACGGGGAGAGAGAAGCGCTCACATACCATTCTCTCTCTCCACACTACAGCGGACGAATTCAAGACAGGCCCATAGACAATCCACTGAGCCCGTCTTCTGCAGTGAGGAGAGCACGCTATGTGAGCGCTTCCCTCTCCTCAATCTAGCAATCATACAATGTTTGATATGTCATACCAAAGGTTTTTATCGGTGGGGTTCTGAGGGCTGGGACCCCCACTAATCAAAACCTTTGACATGTTTCTATGACAAAAGTTTAATGAAAACTCAGTGACTCTTTAAAAGGGTATTCCCATCTCAGAAAGGTATGGCTGATATCGGAATACCCAACCTATGCAGCCGCCGGGGCGACAGAAACAGCCAACAGGGCTGTGATACGCTGGTTCCGTCACCTCACCCACCTCTGGCCGCTGCATACGTTGGGTAGGAATATCTCTTCAAGACCCAAAATGCTGTATTGTAGGTGCGTAGTTAAAGGGCAGTATAAATTCATGAATATTATTCTATGGGTGTTTTAAGCCGATATAGATCTTGTTTTTCTCTGGTTTTATTTTTTTCTCTGGAAATAATATGTAAATTAATAAAAATTATTTTTTTCCTACAATATCTGCATTTCAGTATTTTTTTTCTCATCACTCCTCGAAAGTAACTCTCAAAACCATTAACTAGCATCTTTACTTGAAAGTTTTTCCCATCTGAATATTATGGCACCTCGAAAGAAATTAATGGAAAGGGAGCACGCGCGAACACTTCTCCGTTTGGGCCATGTTCTAGAAAAAGGTGCGAGACCCCTGCAGCTACCGGACATTTATGGCCTATCCTCTCCGGGTTCGGGTACTGAGGGAATTCTGTTCTGGATTCCATTATAAAGGAATATAATGGAGTTTGTGACGGAAAGCAAAACAGAATGCCTTTAAGGGCTCATGCACACGACCGTACGTACACAGATCTGGTAAAAATACGGATGACGTCCGTGTGCATTCCGTATTTAGCAGAACGGAACAGCTGGCCCTAATAGAACAGTCGTATCCTTGGCTGTAATGCGGATAATAATAGGACATATTCTATTTTTTCGCGGAACAGCCATACGGAAACGGAATGAATTGAACCACTGAAATGAATGGTTCCGCATATGGTCTGCAAAAAAGAAAAACGGAATGGACAAGGAAAGAAAATACGTTTGTGTGCATGAGCCCTAAGAAGCATTCCATTTTGATCCGTCACAATACAAGTGTATGGCCAAGCATGTGTTTCTGTTTAGTATATGTTGGAGGTGTGGCAACCTCCACTTCAGTCGTGCACACCTGACTAGTGTTTCTGCCCTAGATGCTGGTTTTTAATCAGAGTGAGTATAAAGCTGAATGTGTACTCACATTGCCTGCTAGTAGCCATCTGGCTCCAGGAGGAGTGCACAGTTGGCTCGGCATGCATGTTGGTACCGGCATCCCTGGATCTAATGGAGGCTGTTACAGCACCAGAAGGGGTTAATGAGTACGGTTTATCCCAGCATGCATGCTGGGCCCACACTCCCTGGATTTTGTGTGGCTGTCATGGCCCATAACAGGTAATATTTAGCGTTAGGAGGATTTAATGTGGCTGTCATGGCCCATAGTAGGTCAGAATTAGCGTTAGTACCCACTCTAGGAGACAACCGTGTCGGGGTGAGTGGGCTTACTACCTTTTGATCAAAATGTAAACCAATGTCTCCACTGTTTGCATGCGATATCACTAATGTCCTCTTATAGCTTCCGTCTTGGGCAGAGCTCTTGTTGCAGAGTGCTGTGCATTTCTGTGTTTGTATGTATAGTTGCCATAGCTACGTGCACCTGCATACAGGGAGTGCTGACTGACCCCCCCTTGTGTTTCTGTACAATACAAGTGTATGGCCAAGCATAACGGATCCGTCTGGTTTCCGGTATGCAGGATGGAAAACAAAGTCCTGCATAATGGAAACCCGACGGATCCGTTATACTTGGCCATACACTTGTATTATGACGGATCAAAACAGAATGCCTCTTACCCTGGGTTCACACCTGAGCGTTTCTGAGATGCGCGTTTTACGCACGTTTTTGTCAGGCGTATTACAGCACGTTTTTGCGTCATACGCGCGTTCGTGACTCTGGAGACCAATTGAAAAAGGCATATCTACACTTTAACGCGTGTTAAACGCGCGTTTTACGCGCATTCCCATTGAAGTCTATGGGTGCAAACGCGCGACAAAACGCCCCAAAGAAGCTCAAGAACTTCTTTGAGCGTAGGGCGTTTTACAGCGCGTTCAAACGCGCTGTAAAATGCTCAGGTGAGAACCATGCCCATAGGGAAACATGAATTTTCTCCTGTTGAGCGTTTATGAACTGAGGGTTAAAGGCTTCCGTTTTGCATTCCGTCTCAATTTCCATTATAATGAAAACCATAACAGAATTCCTTCAGCACCTGAACCCGGCGAGGTTCAGGTTCGCACATCCCTAGCCGTAATATCCACGTGTGCGGCTGCCATCTGCTGGTGATCTTTACTTTTTTCGCATTGCATCTTAGGCTACTTTCACACCTGCGGCGTGAAGCCTGGCAGGCTGTTCTAGCAGAGAACATCCTGCTGGAATTCTCTGGATCCGGCACTGCGGGATGCAACCGGAATACCAGCCAGCCCCATTAGGTATAATGGGGTCCAGTGGAGATTCGGACGCATTTCAGCAAAAATGGTGAGAAATGGCTGGACACAAACTGCTGCATGCTGCAGTTTGTGTCCGGCCGATTCCCGGCATTGTCTGCCAGGTCAGGTGGCGGGATCATAGTGCCGCTGGTGTGAAAGCAGCCTTACCTGCTTGCACACGGGTGCGGTGCCACGATTTGACTACTGACAAGACAGAATGTAATGCTCATGTGTGATGACATTGATTCCGTGTTAGCGTCCAACACAAGCCTTTCACGGAGATCCAGAATAGATTTTTAACTTTGAAAATGTTTAAAGGGGCGGCACAGGACCGGAAAGCAGAGCCACAACTGTTTACGGGTTGTATTTGGTATTGCAGTCCAGTCTCGTTGACTTTAAGGAGTCGCTGTACTGAATCTTTTTGACTTTAAATCAGGGTGGATTTGATTTAAATCAAACTGATTTAAATCACTAGTCAGTAAATCATAGTTTTCTACATAAAGACTAATTCTTGCTGGTATAACTTATAAGATTTTTAGAATAACAACTTTTCATATTAGTTTTTTTATCCCCAGTTTATTAGGTTAATCATTTATATTTGGACAACTTTTCTGTTGTACTTAGGAAGGAGAAAAAATATTGTTTCTATTCTATTCACTGAACTTCTTTAAACTCAGCACTGAAGGGGTTGATTCTGGATTCATAGGTTTGGAGAGGTTCGGATTAAGGTCTTTTTCTCAACTCTGTTCCTGTTAGAACATTTTTGCTGTGAAGAAGAGGCTGTGATCTCTGCTGAGAACTGCAAAAGTAACCAAGCATCTGTGATAATGTCTTGTAGGCAGAGAAACTGCCCAATAATCTAAGAAAAACCTCTGGAAGAGCCCGAAATTGTGAATGGATTAATGGAATTTATTTACCAAAAAATTAAACATATACAGCCTTATTCTACATAATTAAAAAACTAATTTATTTCATGATGGAATAACCTTTGGATGGTAATATATTTTCCCCAAAAAGCATTTTATATAAAAAAAATCCAATTTAAATAAAAAAATAATCTGATTTAAATTTAAAAGAATCAGATTTTTCTTGATTTTTTAAAAAAAAATCATTGATTTTTATCCACCCTGCTTTAAATGTACCTCTCTTTGATCTGAGGTATAGATTTGCATTATTACATTTACAATATTGAAGTGTTCATCTGGTTCATCTGTATATTAGAGCTAGGGTTGCCACCTTTCCCAACAAAACAAAAAAATGGCCAAAGGGGGTGTGGTTGATGGGGTGTGGCTTCACACGAGCGTTAAGTCACTAAGTTAGGGTACATTCACACGTCCGTGTGTGTTTTGCGGATCCGCGGATCCGCAAAAACACGGACATCGGCGATGTGCGTTCCGCAATTTGCGGACCGCACATCGCCGGCACTCTCATAGAAAATGCCTTTTCTTGTCCACATTTTTTCGGGAACGTGATTGCGGACCCGGAAGTGCGGATCCGGCTGGGACATTATCTGTCCCTATTGAAACGAATGGGTCCGCAATTCCATTCCACAAAATGCGGAACAGAATTGCGGACGTGTGAATGGACCCTTATAATGTGGCTCCCAGTATTAATATTGCCCCCAGCGATAATTATGTCCCCATTAGTGCCTCCCAATAATATTACTACCCCAATTAGTGCCCCCAGAACTAATAATACCCCCATTAGTGCCCCCAGTAATAGTAATACCCCATTAGTGCCCCCAGTAATAGATATGCCCCCATTAGTGCCCCCCAGTAATAGTAATGCCCCCATTAGTGCCCCCCAATAATATTAATGCTCCCAGTAGGTCCTCCCAGTAATAGAAATGATCCATTAGTACCCTTCAGTAATAGTAATGCCCCCATTAGTGCCCCCCAGTAATAGTAATGTTCCCATTAGTGTCCCCCAGTAATAGTAATGCCCCCATTAGTGCCCCCCCAGTAATAGTAATGTTCCCATTAGTGTCCCCCAGTAATAGTAATGCCCTCATTAGTGCCCCTCAGTAATAATAATGGCCCCATTAGTGCCCCCCAGTAATAGTAATGCCCTCATTAGTGCCCCTCAGTAATAATAATGGCCCCATTAGTGCCCCCCCAGTAATAGTAATGCCCCCCAGTAATCGTAATGCCCCCAGTAGGCCCCCCCAGTAATATGAATGCCCCCGCAGTAATAGTAATGCCCTAATTAGTGCCCCCCAATAACAGTAATGCCCCCATTAGTGCACCCCAGTAATATTAATGCCCCTATTAGTGCCCCCCTAGTAATAATAATGTCCCTATTAGTGCTTCCCAGTAATAGTAATGCCCCCATTAGTGCCCCCCAGTAATAGTAATGCCCCCATTAGTGCCCCCCTAGTAATAATAATGTCCCTATTAGTGCTTCCCAGTAATAGTAATTCCCCCATTAGTGCCCCCCAGTAATAATAATGCCCCCATTAGTGCCCCCCAGTAAGACACCTTTCACGCGAGCAAGTTTTCCGCGCGGATGAACGCATAGCACCCGCACTGAATCCTGACCTATTCATTTTAATGGGTCTTTGTACATCAGCTCTGCGTTGCGTAAAAAATGCAGCTTAGTGCAGCCCTGACCCCATAGAAGTGAATGGGACTTCAGTGAAAAACACATTGCATCCGGAAACAGGTGCGGGTGCGTTGCGTTTTTCACTGATGGTTGCTAGGAGATGTTGTTTGTTTTTTATCACGCATGTGAAAAACGCATCAAAACGTATTGCACCCGCAGGGAAAAAACTGAACGCAATTGCAGACAAAACTGACTGAACTTGCTTGCAAAATGGTGCGAGTTTCACTGAACGCACCCGGACCTAATCCGTCACGCTCGTGTGAAAGGGGCCTAATAGTAATGCCCCCATTAGTGTCCCCTTTTCTTCTCTGTGCAAAAAATAAGAACTCCCCTCCTCCATTTGATGGCACCGCGGTGAACACTCGCTGCTGACTGGAGGCTCAGGACCTGCGCTGATAGCGAGTGTTCACCGCGGTGCCATCAAATGGAGCAGGGGAGTTCTTATTTTTTTTTAACCACAAGTGTGTGTGTGTGTGTGGGGTAGGTTGGCAAAGGCTGTACTAATGAGCGCCCCACAATGGAAGCGCTCATTAGTAACAGTCCTTATAGGAAAATACCGGGAAAAATTACTGGCATCGGCAGGGCCACCAAAATACAGGCTTGGCCGGTGAGATACCAGCCGGTTGGCAACCCTACAGGGCCCTCCTTGTATTTTATTTTATTAGTTGATGCAATTGAAATTTCTATATTCAAATTCAAAATGTTGCGCTATTGTGTAAAAAACAAAAATAGAAATGTATAGATAAGCAGGAAAATTGATCTTTTGCACAAAAAACCACAAGCAGGCTCGGACTGGCCCACAGGGGTACAGGGGAATCCCTCGGTGGGCCCCTAGTCTCCCACAAGTGGCACATAACACATTAGATTTACTGCACTACATACATATTTTCACTGTACAACACCTCAACCAGCTTATGTTCATATAAAAAAACTTGTTAGATTATTTATTATATTTGAATGTATCCGTAAGGTGGGCCCCCAAAATAAATTTTACTGGTGGGCCCCAGGTACCCCAGTCCAAAAAGTTGGAAAGTATACAGGTATGTAAATCAGCTCATTGTTAGCCTCATCATTCACACCACGTTCTTCACCAGGGCACCAGAAGGGCAGTGCTATGGCATCACTCTGAGACCAAGGGAGCCAGGATAAAGTGGGCAGAATGTCCCTATGCCATTAAATAAATGACACGTTATTTCGTCCTCCACAGGGGGAGGGCGCTGCAAATCTTTTTTTTTTAACAACGTCTCTATGGTTACCGCCTCTTCTGCCCCGCTCTATGGTAGTGTTATCTAGGTGTTACAGTCAAACTCTTCCCTAGGGGCCTGTGACAGGTGCCTTATAGTTCCGGACCGATATGGAGCCGCTGCGGAAATTGCTGGAGAATCTCCGCGCTATACAGGAGAAACTGCGAGGCGAGTCCGTAGTCTTCCCGTTTTACTCCGTACATGTATGAAACATGGCGGGGCGGCGCATACGTGCCAGTCACATGACGCGGTTTCGGCTGCGTGTACCTCATAACAACTACTGTCATATCCAGTGCATAGAGTGCTCATCATCGGATCTGTTAATAATGCATTTGCTATAGTGACCTGGATTATGTTATTAATAATGCTCTATATTTTATGTAGACGGTTTCAGCAGATAAATGCTATTATTTATAATGACAGTATACTTTTCATTCGATAGCTTGTGGCTTTCCAAGATCTCTGCTTGCTGTGCTTCAGAGGAGTCTGGTCTTATATGCAGTACAGCCTGGGACTAAACGATGGTTTTTATTCTGTGATTGCAAGCAGAGATCTTGATACCTCTCACAACTGTGCTTTCTGGATGGAGTCTCTCATTTGTTAACCCCTTCCTGACATGGTGATATTCCGTTTCCAATTTTTTACTCCCCGCCTTCCCCGAGCCATAACTTTTTTTTTTTTTTTCCATTCACAAAGGCTTGTTTTTTGCGGGACAAGTTGTACTTTCTATTGTCTCCGTTTCATATTGCATGGGATGTAGCGATAAGCTGGAAAAAAACTCCAAATGTGGTGGAATTGGAAAAAACGCAGCTCCACCATAGTTTTATTGGTTTTGTTTTTACAGCATTCCCAGTGCAGTAAAACCGACCTGTTCGCTCTATTCTACAGGTCAGGACGATCACGGCAATACCGTATTTCTGTAGTTTTTATTGTTTTTTTAATACTGGGGGAGAAAAAAAACGTGGGAAATGAGTTTTTCTTCTCATCGCCGTATTCTGACCCCCAAAACGCTTTTATAGTTGTCTGCGGAGATGTGTGGGAGCTCTTTTTTTGCAGGACGATCTGTGTTTTTACTGATCCCATTTTGGGTGTGTATGACTATGTGATTTTATTCTATTTCGTGTGGGAGGTGACGTGATGAAAAAGCGGTGAATCGTCCATTTTGTTTTTTTCTGTTACGCCGTTCACCATATGAGATAATAGTTTTTTTATATTTTAGTAGTAGGGGCATTTTCGGATATGGCGATGCCTATAATTATTTTTTAATAGAATTTTTATATTTTTTTTATATTTAAATGTAACTTTTTGAACTTTTTTTTTTTTTTTAGGCCCTCAAGTGGACTCCAACATGCAATCATTAGATTACAATTTGTATAAAGTAATGGAATTTTGTCCATTGCAATCTACTGTACAACAAACTGTATATTCCATTGCAGTGCTGCCACCTGCAGGCCTGAATTGGAATCTACAAGTAAGGGTACTTTCACACTAGCGTTGGTGCGGATCCGTCTGTTTATTTTCACAGACGGATCCGCACCTCTAATGCAAACGTTTGTATCCGTTCAGAACGGATCCGTTTGCATTAGGTTTAAAGAAAAATGACAAAGTCCAAAACGGATCCGTTTTGACTTACATTGAAAGTCAATGGGGAACGGATCCGTTTTCAAATGCACCATATTGTGTCACTGACAACGGATCCGTCCCCATTGACTTACATTGTAAAAAAAACCGGATCCGTTAGGCTCCGCCTCTTCAGACGGACACCAAAATGCTGCAAGCTGCGTTTTGGTGTCCGCCTCCAAAACGTAATAGAGGCAGAACGGAGCCTAACTGATGCATTCTGAACGGATCCTTATCCATTCAGAATGCATTGGGGCTTAACTGATCCGTTTTGGACCGTTTGTGAGATCCCTGAAACGGATCTCACAAACGGAATCCAAAATGCTAGTGTGAAAGTACCCTAATAAGCCTAGAAACCTAGTATAGGCTCCGGTTTATTGCTGCAACAGAACATATTCCCCGATCTCAGCCAGGCGGAGGCTTTCCTGCCTGGGCTTCCCGGTTTTTGGCCTCTCAGATGCCGTGGTCACATTTGACCATGGTATTTGGGGGGTTAAATGTCCGCGATCGGCATTACCTCCGATTAGAGACACCTGGTAGCCATGGTGCTCCAGAGGGTGTGCTGTCTTTAAAGTCCTAGGAGTTGTGAAGGGGTTGCCCCATAAACAACAATTATAGATCAGGGATGGCCAACCTGCGGCTCTCCAGCTGTTTTAAAACTACAACTCCCAGCATGCCCAGACTGCCTACAGCAGGGCTTGGTGGGAATTGTAGTTTTACAACAGCTGCAGAGCCGCAGGTTGGTCATCCCTGCATTAGTTAGTTGACAAATATATGATGGCTGGTACCCGCACCAATGATGAAAGCAGGGTCTCCGAATCCACGGTGTGAATGAAGCGGCGCTGCGCATGCGAGACCTCCATTCACTTCAGTGGGACTGTTGAGCACAGTGCTCAGTTATTTCAGCAGTCCCACAGAAGTGACTGGAGTGGAGGTCTCACACGGGGCGGAGACCCTAGTAGGTGAGTGTGTGGGGGCTCGCTCTCGTTCTTCACGCTCTTGTGGGTGACAGCCTGGTTCTTTACCTTGTTTTTGGGAGATTCATTATTCCATAGGATCCTAGTAGAAAAAGGGGAACACCCCCTAAGGAAATGTTTAGGAGTGCCAGGATCTATTCCCATTATTGGTGAAAAAACATATGAGAAAGCAGATATCCCGGCTGTAGTGTGAAGGCCGCTGTACCCTCTGTTACCACTGCTACTCCTTTCTTGTTTTTTGGGGGGCAAAATGGCAGAAATCCTCAGCAGTGCCGTGTGGGAGAAGGCCCGGGGTGCCGTCTCTTTCCTAATGGTAAATCTGCCCGTGGGGGTCCGTCGCCTGTATATACTGATCTGTCGTGTCCTGTTTGTGTTTTACAGATGGAGAATCCAAGGAAAGTAACAATAGCTTTAATCCTGAATTCTTCTGGAATACATTGGGTGAGGATAATGTGACAGATGCGCTGCGTCCACAATTGCATATTAAAAAAAAATGTAAAAACAATGATTTCCATATTGTGATTTCAGTTGTTTATTTTTCTTCAATATTATTTTTTTTCTTCCTGTTTTTTAGTTTAAGGAGTTATCCAACCCCTATAATGACCCCCCCCCCCAATGCCTGGGCACTTTATGTAAATTATACTTACCTGGTCCCGGGCACCCGTGTAGCCAATAGCAGGCCGCGACAGGGACGAGCCTCCCTAGCATCACGCTAGCATGTAAGCTAATAGTAGGCCGCCGCTGCATCTGTGCGCAGATCAGGAGCGACGTGGGTGTCCGGGGACCAGGTAGGTATAATCTGTATGAGGTGCCTGGGCATTGGGGGCCAGGTGGTGGGTCATTATAGGGGTTGGATAAGCCCTTTATAGGGTTGAAGAGGATCTGTTAATTGCATTCCCCATGTAATAACAATTCTGGAGCATCTATTCTTATGACTCTTTATTGTGCTGTTACTCTATTATTCCTGCTTGAAGTTATGAATGAATTGCTAGCAGTCCCAGTACAGTCTGAAATGAATCAGTCAGTGCTGCCAGTGTCAGACTGTGCAGGGACACACCCCCAACTGGTAACCGCCATCTGGATCTTTGTTGCAAACTGCTAGCAATGCATTTTTCAACTAGCAGTAATAATAGAGTCCTTAAGAATAGATGCCCCGGAATTGTTATTACAGGGGGAATGCAAGTAGTTACTAAAGCAGACACGTCAGGAGAGGGGACGGGTCCTCTATAACAGTTTTTTTTTTTGCAGTTTTACGTTGCTGAGATAGGGATGATTAAAAAAAAAAAGGGACACGTGCGCTGTGCAAATGCAGAATGCACGTTTTTAAATTCAACCCATTGTTGGGCTAAAAACTTTTCCAATATACATCCATTGGAACACACTGTGTTGAAAAATACACACGTAAAAAAAACCTGTAGTGTTCAAAAAACCATTGACATATATTGGCACAGTTTCTTAACCCCTTAGTGACCAGCCTGTTTTGGGCCTTACTGACGAAGTGTTTTTCTTCCCTTTTCCATCGTTGTCTTTCAACAGCCATAACTTTTTTATTTTTCCCTCTATATAGCTGTATGAGGGCTTGTTTTTTAGCGG
This sequence comes from Bufotes viridis, assembly GCA_033119425.1. Taxonomy (NCBI): domain Eukaryota; kingdom Metazoa; phylum Chordata; class Amphibia; order Anura; family Bufonidae; genus Bufotes; species Bufotes viridis. The sequence goes on along the minus strand of CM065594.1, from coordinate 243,218,039 downwards.
GACAAGTTGTAGTTTTTAATGGCGCTATTTTGGGGTACACGTAACATTCTGATTAACTTTTATTAACGGTTTCTGGGAGGGAGATGGGAAATAACAGCAATACTGCCACTGAGTTCTTACGTTAAGGATTTTACGGCATAAATAACATAATATCTTTATACTCTGGGTCAGTACGATTACAGTGATTCCAAATACATATAGTTTTTTTTTTTTTTTTACGTTTTACTACTTTTGTGCAATAAAACCCCTTTTTTTAAAAAGAAGAAAATCTTTTTGCATCGCCGCATCCCGAGACCCGTAACTTTTTTATTTCTCTTTCTATGGAGTTGTGTGAGGGCTTGATTTTTGCGGGGCGACTTGTAGTTTTTATAGGCATCATTTTGGAGTAAATTACGCCTTTTGATCGCTTGTTATTAAAGGGGTATTTCAGTTACCATAAACATAACTTATGTTTTAGCCTAATTCATCATCAATTACCGAATATATATTTTACATATTTACCGTTCAGTAGTTAACAAAGTAGTTTTCTTCCTCCGCTACCCACTGTGTTTCCTCATAAATTACGCTGGCACCGACCTGTAGTTCTGAGCCTTTGGTAGGTCGAGCATGCTCAGTGGGTTGTTATCAATTCTCCAGCTAAATGTCTTGTGAAACAAAGGGCGTGTTAGGCTACTTTCACACTGGCGGCACGGACCTCCGGAAGGCTGTTCCATCGGGTGAACAGCCTGTCGGATCCATCCTGCCGCTAGTGAACGTGTGCCCCCGGACTACCGCTCCGGCCCCATTGACTATAATGGGGGCGGGGCTGGACTGTCTATCAGGCAGCCAACCAATAAACATCAACGCTCACAGCAGGGAAGCTAGGGATTGTGGGGATTGTAGTCTTTGAAGTTCAGGCGCCAGGATACTCTGTGTGTTGCAGGCTCACATAGGAGCTAGACCAGGCATCCTCAAACTGCGGCCCTCCAGCTGTTGTAAAACTACAACTCCCACAATGCCCTGCTGTAGGATGATACCTGTAGGCTGTTCGGGCATGCTGGGAGTTGTAGTTTTGCAACAGCTGGAGGGCCGCAGTTTGAGGATGCCTGAGCTAGACAAATGGATTGCAAGGTAAATTGAAGCTCTGGTTATATGTTTTTCAAAAATTAAGTTACTTTACTGGAATACCCCTTTTAGGCCTCATGCACACGGCTGTTGATGTGGGCCGCCTCCGAGCCGCATATTTTGCGGCTCGGGCGCGGACCCATTCACTTCAATGGGGCCGCAAAAGATGCGGACAGCACTCCGTGTGCTGTCCTCATCCGTTGCTCTGTTCCGTGCCCCCGCAAAAAAAATAGAGCATGTCCTATTCTTGTCCGTTGTGCGTACAAGAATAGGCATTTCTATAATGGGCCGCGTTCACGGAACGCGGAGCAGCTTCTGTGTTTTGCGGATCCGCGGTTTGCGGACCACAAAACACCAACGGTCGTGTGCATATAGCCTTAAGTATTTTTTTCAGTGGCAACTAAGAATAAATTGGCAATGATGTAAATTTTTTTCTTTTTATGGTGTTCAATGTAGGGAATAGTTTACATGACATTTATGTAGTGCGTTTTATTACAGATGCGATGATGCCAAACACATTGGGGAGATTTTCTTTTTGCTATTTTTTCATAGAATTTTTTTATTTTATTTATTTAAGTTTTATTTTTTTTACCACTTTAAGGGGACTATAAGAGGCAATCTTTTGATTGCTTTTAATAGCGCATTTTAATGTGAGTGCTTTACTTACATTGACCAGCAGGCTGCGCCAGAGAAGCTGGCTTGGGGGCCACTCTAGATCCCAGCCAGCCTTTATTGGCACCCCGCGATCACTAACACGTGTCAGTGCATGATGGTGACTAAAGGTAAGTCACATTGAGCATCCTTGGCTTGCTTTAGTTCTTGGAGACAGGCTACATACATATAGCATGCCTTACCCTCTGGATGATCAGTCCCTTTAATAGGGACCATACAGAGAATACGAGTGCTCCTACTATGTCCTCCTGGGTCGTCTTGTAGGTGTCTCAGGTAGACAGTTTCAGACAGACCGACCGGCCGACTTCGGCTTGACTAACCAACTGCCTCATGTGAGCACAGTCAGTAGACCCAGTACGAGGATGCGGTGGTTTTACGGGAAATGCAGCCGTCACATGGACCACATTTCTTGGACCACACGCTTGTCTGAGCCCAGCCTTAGAGGGCTCTGTCCTATAGCAGATACCCTGTAATGTCAGCTGCTCTGCTTGCTCCACATGGACAGTTTGAAATACAAAGGGCAGGCTGAGTAACATAGAGTTTTTCGAAGACCGAATAAACATGATGATGGGAATGGAGTTGTCAGATATAAAGCAGCTTCTGGCATCTACATGAAGGAGGGGGCTCAAGATGAAGGGCGGTGGCCCAACCTGCAGGACAAAGATAGACCCAGGATGTCTGTGATCTTCATGATACTTTGCACAAACATCATCTAATTTTTTTTTTCTTTATACATTTTCTCAGACGTTTTCTTGAGAATTGTACGCTTTATATCAAACCCTCATAAATGTGCCGCTTCTTTATAGAACAAGCCTTTAAAGCCACTTCTCAGGAGGCCACCAAAATCAGCCTGGCTTATTCCAAGCCCCCGGTGCCATCAGAAGAGGTGAGTCCGCTGGTGGAAGTGCCATTGATTTCTGGTCATTAATGGAGGATCCTGGTTCTGTCACCACTTATCTAATCACGTTTTAATAACGTCAGCTTTTTGTGCGTTGTAAAAATCTTTTCTTTTGGTGCCAGAATGTAATCGGCATCCTATAGCAATTACAGATGCTACAATTAAAGGGGCTTTCCGAGATTTTGCTACTGATGACCTATCCTCTGGATAGGTCATCAGTACCTGATCAGTGGGGGTCTGACACCCAGGACCCCCGCCAATGAGCTGTTTGAGAAGGCACCGGCACTCCTGTGAGCGCCAACTCCTTCTCACAACTTTCCCTCAGCCAGCGACGACACGTTCATCGATCACATGGCCTAGGAGCCGCTCAGACCCACAGAAGTGAATGGGACCGAGCGCGATACCAATGTACGGCACTGTTCTTGGTCAACTGCGAGAAGGCTACAGCGCCGGTGCCTTCTCAAACAGCGGATCAGCGGGGGTCCCGGGTGTCTGACCCTCACCAATCAGATACTTATGACCTATCTAGAGAATAGGTCATCAGTAGTAAAATCTCAGAAAACCCTTTTAAAGCCTCCTGCACACGACTATATGCATAGTGCGGTCTGCAAATCGGGGATCCGCAAAATACGGATGCGGTCAGTGAGCATCCTGCAATTTTTGCGGGACCCATTGTAAAAAAGCCTATTTTTGTCTGCAAAACGGACAAGAATCTGTGAGGTCCCATAATTTGCGGCCCGGCCGCATGGATGTGGACAGCATGCAGATTGCATCCATGTGCTGTTCGGTAGAAATGAATGGGTCATGTGCATGAGGCCTAAGTTTGTAGATTTCATGCTTTTCCTGGGAGCTATTGCATGTGTACCTCCGAGCCGCAGGAGAGGCCGGGCAATTGGTGCTAACCGCAGCTCGCCTGCACGTTATAGCACCAGAAGTCTGTCCGAGGTTGTGAGGGATTTTATAGAGCCCATGTACAGCTGACTGGTTTGACTTGTGCGGATTGTGCTGTGGTTTGCAGGGAGAGAGAGTTGCTGGAGCATTGGTATGGATTCACATTTTGCACCTTTTGCTCCACGATTTGCCCCAAAAGTCTGTGGCAAATTTGCATCAAAATCTGCATGTAACGCATATAGATTTTGCGGTAGAAAAATTGACCACTTCCGAATCCACCCTTTTTAATATGAGCTCTGAATTGAGACACTCAAAGGGGGTATGCTATGAAAATCGGACATCAACCAGCCCTGTACCTCACATGGATCCGGAGATCTCCCCATTCATTGTCCAAATGTTCTGCTTCAACTCTGGAAAGGGGTGTCCTTTCTGCTGCAGCTCTCTCCCTGTAACTGCCACAGCTTTTAACAGAAGATAGGGCTGGTCCAACCATTTCAGTCGGACAAGTAATAAGGAAGAGAACAGCAGGGGGCGCTATACAGATACATTTTATTGAATAACTCAGTGCCTATACTACATTTTTAATTGCATGCCGTTACAAAAGTATTGAGATCCAGGAGCTGGTTTAAAAAAAGTAGATCGGTATCTGATCGGTAGGAGTCTGACACCTGAGACCTCCGCTAATCAGGAGTTTGAGAAGGCAGCGGTGCTTCGGTGAGTACCGCGGCCTTCTACTTGCTCACCAAGCACAGCGCCACATATCGTGTAGTGCCTGTGCCTGGTATTGCAGTTCAGCTCCATCCACTTCGATGGGGCTGACCTGCGTCTAGGCCATGTAATCAATGTACATGACATCACGGGCCTAGGAAAAGCTGCTATTGTGAGCGCCGGTGCCTTCTCGAACTGCTGAATGGCAGAGGTCCCATTGGTGCTTCCTGGTTCCCTTTGAAGGGTGCAATGCTGTGAGGTCTTGGGGTAGGACACATTTCACTGCAATTATCATTAGTAGATTTGTAAGCAATACTTTTTCCTTTTGTCATAGGACTGTCAGAAGCTAAGTGACGGGCTTCTCAATGCTATTCTGGCAGCTTCCACTTTGTATTATTCTCTCAGAAAAGAGCAAGGTGAGCAGTCGAGGATTTCCACATTTTTCGCCCTATAAGACGCACCTAGGTTTTAGAGGAGGACAATAAGAAAAAATATATTTTATATATTATATTAGACCTCAGATCAGACCCCCAATGTTAATCAGACCTCAGCTCACAGCCCCAATCAGACCCCCGATGTTAATAAGACCCTCAATCAGACCTCAGATAAAAGCCCCAATATAAATAAGACCCCCATACCTCATATCAGCCCCCAGCCGCAGATCACATAAAATAAAAAATCCACTTACCTCTGCTGCTCTGGACGCTGCAGCTCCCTATCTCCAGCTCCCTCTATTCTTCCTGCCGTCGGCTGTGCTGTGATCCGTCGCGCACAGCGTGAGGTCACTGAGGACCAGCGGTGAGTACAGAGCCTGGGGAGCGCTGTGATCACCGCTTTGCGGTCCTCCGATACTAATGAGTGCTTCCATTATGGAAGCGCTCATTGGTATTCGCCCCATAAGACATTTTCCCCCATTTTGGCCTCTTATGTGGTGTAAAATTCGATATGTCCCTAGAGATGCCGAAATCAGTGTTCTGATGTGCATCTATATTTGCCTGCTGCTCTTTTTGGCCTACACACCAGTCTTGCACCAATCTTGCACTTTTCACACGGGCCACTAAGCATAAAATTATGCTGACACTTCTGTAGAGAACGCTTCTTTGCAGTTATGTCCTTATCATCATAGGCAGGATTACAATGAAAGATAACACCTCTGTAAAGGTACACAGGATCTGCCATTCGTAATGGTTACAGCTGATCTTCTCCTTCTCCCAGTACAGTGATCTCTGTTACAGGTCACAGTATGCCCTCAGTATTCTCTTATAGAAGTTGATGAGTCTCTCCAGTCTTGGGCCTACGGCCCATGTGGTGACTGTACTGCAGAGCTCTAAATGTTGTTAATAGCAGCTCAGGTAAGGTCATCGGATTTGTAAGGGTTCGACACCTGGCACCGCCACCAATCAGCCTTTCTCGTTATTGTCATTTGGGGAATCAGCACCATGGGTATACACCTAGCTACCACTAGGAGGCGACACTAGATATAAAAAAGATTGTCTCCCCCCAGGTGGGCTATACCCTCTCCACAGACACTAGGCTAATCAGTTTTAGGCCTCTTCCACATGACCGTATGGCTTTTCAGTGTTTTGCGGGCCGATTTTATCGGATCCGCTTTTCCGTTTTTTGTTTCCGTTGTGTTTCCATTTCCGTTCCGTTTTTCCGTTCCGTTTTTCCGTATGGCATATACAGTATACGGTAATTACATAGAAAAAATTGGGCTGGGCTTAAAATTTTCAATAGATGGTTCCGCAAAAGACAGAACGTATACGAAAGACATACGGATGCATTTCCGTATGCTTTCCATTTTTTTTTGCTATGGCCTCTCCTGGTCCTGTTGGGTCACATGGTTCTCCTGCACCTGTGCGCCCAACTTTTTGCATGAGATTTCCTTCCCACCCTCTGACTGCTTTGGGACGTCCCATTGTGCTGTGTCCCCCAATAACATTAACGAGAAAATTGGATTTTTGCGCAAAATCCCTTTCTCGTTCAATTTATTGGGGGACACAGATCTCGCCCTTTGTTTTCATTTCTCTTTCTGTCACCGGGCTGCTGCTCTTCTTTCCTTCCCGGTCCAGGACATGTTGGTTCTTTGCTTTTGTTTCTCTCTCCTACTGCTATTGGTACAAACTGATTAGCCTAGTGTCTGTGAAGAGGGTATAGCCCACCTGTGTGGAGCCAACGTAGTGTCGCCTCCTAGTGGTAGCTGGGTGTATACCCATGGTGCTGTGTCCCCCAATGAATTGAACGAGAGAGGGATTTTACGGTAAGTACAAAAATCCAATTTTTTCATCCGGCGGTGGCGACGACTAACCAGAGAACGGATGCCATCACATCCACTACACAGTAGACAGAGTCCTCCACTATTCATTCTCTCTGGTGGCTGCTTTATACAACTGATTAGTGGAGGTGTCGGACCACCACTGATCTCGTACTGATGACCTATCCTGAGGATAGATCATCCATATTGCCTGACTGGAAAACGCTTTAAAATATTCAATGCAAGAGTTTGAGGTTGCAAATAAAATAGAGACAACCCATGAAGCTGCTGTAGAGCACCTGTAAATATTGCTATGGAGCACCAGTATGAAGCCTATTCCAGTTCTCTTTTTTTATTATTAGGCCTCATGCACACGACTGTATTTTTGGTCCGCATCCGATCTGCATTTTTTAGCGGTTCAGATACGGACCCATTCTTTTCAATGTGGATGCAAAAAACGTGAACGGCACACTGTGTACTTTCTGCATAACGCAAAAAAGATAGAACATGTCCTATTCTCGTCCGTTATGCCGAGAAGCATAGACCCTTTTACAATAGTGTGGGACGCATATTGTCGGCATCCATGTTTTGCGGATCCACAAACCAAATACAGTTGTGTGCGTGGACCACAAAACAAATACGGTTGTGTTCGTGATACTACACGGGGGATCTCTACAGGTGCTGCAATTTTAGTAAGGAAATGGAAAATGTGTGCGAATCATGAAAATGGGATGGGACAAGGAATGCGCTGGTATCGAACAGGACCTAAAACGAGCCTAATGATTTCCACTATGAAAATGCTAAGAGTAGGTTTCATTTTTCCCAGGTACCACATTACGCAAGACAGTGAGAGAGGCGGTGGCAGATGTGATAGAAGGCACCATGCAGCTGCTTGATGTCATCCTGAGTGCCCGCATTCAGAGGTAAGTGATTGACATATTCGTAAGGAATCGCCATTGGCCGCCATGGTTACTGAGCCTCCTCCTCACATGATATCATTTTAGTTTGTCGCAGGCGCAGCTCGTATCCACAGGCAGCGTATGGGAAGCCTGTGATAATTTTGCAGAGATCCCTAAAGGTAAGTCAACAAATGCCTCTAACTTAAAGGGATTGTCCAAGATAATGACAAAGCTTCTCCAAGGACAAGGTTTGTGTTGCAATAATAAAAGATTCTGTACTTAACCATTTACTCCCCTGCCGCATACCGCTGCGGCCAGTGATTGACTGCAGCGGTTACGTGGGGTATATGGCCATGTCACTGCTGCAGCTATGTAAACAAAGACCGGAGATGAATGGAGCGCTGGATGCAGGAGGGGATTAAATGGTTGAATACAGGATCTTATTGTTTTAACACAAATCCTGGCTCTGGGGAAGTTTTTCACTGTCTTGGACAACCCCTTTAATTCTTTGACACTGCAGTCCAGCAGATGATCACGTTGGATCTCAAGCCTATAGATATAAACCTGGTTCTCAGTGGGAGCGTCCTGTTAACCCTTCCCTCTCCATCCTACCTTCACAGATAACCGTGCAGCAGTAGTTGGGATAATATCAGGTTATCTGGGCGTTGTGAAGGATGCTTTAGAAGAGATGGAAGAGGTAAGTCTGCTTTTCTCCAATACCAGTTATAGGATATGTTTAAAGGGTATCTGTCAGCAGGATCAACCCTGTCAACCCAGCTATAATACCTGGTAGGACTGAGACCCTGCTGATTAAAAACATACCTTTCCTCTCTTGATCCGTTGCTGTATTTAGGAGCACATTATGCCTTAAGTGCAGCAAGGGTAGGCCTTAGACATTTGGTGCACCCTAGCTCCTCTTTCCAGAACACTTTCTCCTTCACCTAAATGCCTGACTATGTCAACCAAGTGGAGGGGAATTATCCAGGTAAGGGTGGGTTCACACTAGCGTTATGGTTTCCGTTATAACATGGTTATAACAGAATCCATAAAATGGAGGATGGATCTGTTCTTCTGCCCATAGACTTGTATTATGATGGAATGATAAACGGAAGCCTTTAAAAGGTATTCCGTTTGCTTTCCGTCATAATAGAAGTCTATGAGAAAGCATAACGGGTCCGTCTGGGTCCTGGTATGGAAGACGGAAAACAAAGTCCTGTCGACAGGACTTTGTTTTCCGTCTTGCGTAACGGGACCCAGAATGACCCGTTCTGCTTTCCCATAGCTTTCTATTAGGACGGAGCAAAACGGAATGCCTCTTAAAGGCTTCCGTTTTGTATTCTGTCTTATGGATTCCGTCATTGAAAGCCATAACGGAAACCATAACGCTAGTGTGAACCCACCCTAAGCAGAGCGGAGGAACTAAAGTGCACTGAGTGGCTAGAGCCAACCCTTGGTGCACTTAAGTTCCTTATTTTCATATTTTTTACAATATTTATTTCTCCTAAATACAGCAATAGACTGGGGGAAGAAAGTTCTGTACAGCAGGGTCGGCCCGACCAGGCACCATGGCTGGGTTAATAGGATTGATCCTGCTGACGTGTACTATTTAATGTATTGTATTAATTGTTATTCATCTCTACTTAGGGTGTGTGTGCATGATACACATGTACCTTATACCTGCTTCAGTCATTCAACTTTTCGTCTCATTGATATAGAACGGAAACACATTTCTGCTTTGGTTTTACCTCTTAGGCCTCATGCACACGGCTGTTGTTGTTTTGCGGTCCGCAAACCGCAGATCCGCAAAACACTGAAGCTGCTCTGCGTTCCGTTCCGCAATTTGCGGAACGGAACGCGGCCCATTATAGAAATGCCTATTCTTGTCCGCATAACGGACAAGAATAGGACATACTCTATTTTTTTTGCAGGGGCACGGAACGGAGCAACGGATGCGGACAGCACACGGAGTGCTGTCCGCATCTTTTGCAGCCCCATTGAAGTTAATGGGTCCGCGGCCGAGCCGCGAAATATGCGGCTCGGACGCGGACCCGAACAACAGCCGTGTGCGTGAGGCCTTAGGCTACTTTCACATCTGCGCCTTCCCTGATCCATTATAAGATCTCCATAGCGGAAGAAAACTCTTCGGTTTTGTCCCCATTCACTGTCAATGGGGACAAAACTTATCCAAAATGCATTCTGTTCCGTTTTGTTGCGTCCCCATCGCGGACAGAATAACGCTGCAAGCTGCGTTTTTCCTGTCCACGATGTAGTGTAAGTCAATGGGGACGGATCCGTTCTCTCTGACACAATAGAAAACAGATCCGTCCCCCATTGACTTTCAATGGTGTTCATGATGGATCCGTCTTGGCTATAGAAGACATAATACAACCGGATCCGTTCATGACGAATGCATGCGGTTGTATTATTGTAACGGAAGTGTTTTTGCAGATCCATGACGGATCCGCAAAAAATGCTGGTGTGAAAGTAGCCTTACTCTGTACAGTATCTGCATTTAGTGCTTCAGAGCTGCTCTTCCTGCTGCAGTTAGGCACTGGAATTTGCAACCACAGCTGACCGTGTACACAACACTTTTTTCTCTCCTCTCCTTTCTAAATTTCCAGCAAGAGAGGAGTAAGGGATATCTAACTTCTTACCTGTCTGCCAACAGCCATGGATAGCTGGGTAACAGCATCCTGATTGGGATTGCTAATTGTGCCCACACTGACACATTTCTCTATAAGCCGTTCGTATCACGTGTCATGGTAGGATTTTTGTATGATCCCCAAACAAGGGATCCAACCATGTTGTCTATGATGCTCCAAATCTCAAAATTCAGTTTAGGGGTAAAAGAATGAGAAGACATGACTTATGATGGAATCTGAGTCTCTCTCTTCTGACCCCAGACGGCAGAAGATTGCCTTTAGTAAGCAAAACCCTGGGTGTTACCCTTACAGCCTAAAAATGCAAACGAGCCAATAGGATTCTGCCAGCAATCAATATGTCTTCACAATTAAGATACTCTAACGAGTAAAAACCTTAGCAAAGAAATTATCTAGATCAGACATGCTCAACCTGCGGCCCTCCAGCTGTTGCAAAACTACAACTCCCAGCATTCCTGGACAGCGTACAGCTATCAGCCTAAATCAGGGCATGGTGGGAGTTGTAGTTTTACAACAGCTGTAGGGCCGCAGGTTGAGCATCCCTGATCTAGATACATGGCGTCCCCTCTGTAGCCATGTAACTTTTACACCAAATATTGCAGCCTAGGTGTATCCTTGTGTATCCCATAGAATATACGGTTCAAAAAATCTGTTCAGCGTCTAAAAAGGCTAGATAAACGAAAATGTAATTATGTTTAATTAATCTTAGTATATGATGTGTTTTCTTTTCTTAGGCTTTGGCAGGGGGAGACGATCCTTTCAGTGACGTCTTAGACGATGATGATATTGGTGCTCGGGGTAACCAGGACACATACTGGTCAGAAGCTGACCGGAGACTTATAGCACCCTGCTTAGGTCTAATGAAAGCCTCTAAAGCTTGTCTGAAGAAGGTGCTTGGTACCCTAAAGGCCCACGGCAAGGTGGAGACATCAGAACAAGTGGCACAGCTAGATGACCTGGCAGATATTACCCAGGAGGTCAGCCCCAGGTATCAAGAGACTGCTTTATATTGTTTAATGTCTAATGACAACACTGATAGGTTAAAAAAATAACCATCTTTTTAACCTTTTGCTTATATTTCAGTCTTGTTTGGAGTGTGCGTTTTCTGAGCTATAGATTTTGATGGCCTATCCTTAGAATAGGTTACTAATATATCAATGGAGGTCCAACGCCTTGTACCCCCGATCAGCTGTTCACAGCAGCCACTGAGGACAGAGATGGAAGCAGAATTTCCATACAAAATGTGGTGGCCGTGCCGGCTTCAAGGGAATTGTGGCTGAGCTACAGTAACTGGGCATTGCCACTACACAGTGGACGGAGGTGTGCTTCTTGCTCTGCCCTCCATTGTGCCAGTGGTTGTTACAACTGATCGGCCTGGGTGCTGGACCCCACCAATCTGACATTGATTACTTATCCTAATGATAGGTCATTAGTATCCATAACCCAGAAAACCCCTTTATTATTATTATTATTATTATTATTATTTTTTTTTTACATTTATTACTTTTCTATTTTTACAAAGTATGCCTCAAAATATCAGGAAAGGCTTTGGAGGGGCGCTTATATCAGTTTTTCACCCTCTATCTTACTGTAGCATGTATGCACCACTTGAGTATAATGTATACAGTGATCCTTCTCTCCGGGGTGTCTGGCTGTCACTGATAAAACCAGGCGTGCTCGTATTGTTTCCGAATCCAGTATTTTATTCTGACATTGAAAATGGGAATATCATTCTTAATCCAATAGCGAAATCCGAGAAAATGCATATATTTTTTAAATGTTTGTACAATGTAACTTATTTGAAATTTGCAGTCCCATGTAAATTGTGTTGGTGCCTCTGGGGCCTTTCTGATTATTAGGACACAAATTTTTTATGTTCTTCTCCTTTTGGCTAGTGTGGATGAACTGGCCCTTAGCATGTACCCTCCTATGAACCACCCGGCAGTGCGGCTAAATGTAAGTCCTTTCCTTCTGGCATTTCCATTCTGTGCTCCCTGCCTTCAGTCTTCCTCATTTGGCCTCTCATCTCTGACATAATACCTTGTGCTCTGCTCTCTCATTCATTCTTGTGTTCTCATCTCCGACATAATACCTTGTGCTCTGCTCTCTCTCATTCATTCTTGTGTTCTCATCTCCGACATAATACCTTGTTTTCTGCTCCCTCATTCATTCTTGTGTTCTCCTCTCTGACATAATACCTTGTGCTCTGCTCTCTCATTCATTCTTGTGTTCTCATCTCCGACATAATACCTTGTGCTCTGCTCTCTCTCATTCATTCTTGTGTTCTCATCTCTGACATAATACCTTGTGCTCTGCTCTCTCTCATTCATTCTTGTGTTCTCATCTCTGACATAATACCTTGTGCTCTGCTCTCTCATTCATTCTTGTGTTCTTATCTCCGACATAATACCTTGTGCTCTGCTCTCTCTCATTCATTCTTGTGTTCTCATCTCTGACATAATACCTTGTGCTCTGCTCTCTCATTCATTCTTGTGTTCTCATCTCCGACATAATACCTTGTGCTCTGCTCTCTCATTCATTCTTGTGTTCTCATCTCCGACATAATACCTTGTGCTCTGCTCTCTCATTCATTCTTGTGTTCTCATCTCCGACATAATACCTTGTGCTCTGCTCTCTCATTCATTCTTGTGTTCTCATCTCTGACATAATACCTTGTGCTCTGCTCTCTCATTCATTCTTGTGTTCTCATCTCTGACATAATACCTTGTGCTCTGCTCTCTCATTCATTCTTGTGTTCTCATCTCTGACATAATACCTTGTGCTCTGCTCTCTCATTCATTCTTGTGTTCTCATCTCCGACATAATACCTTGTGCTCTGCTCTCTCATTCATTCTTGTGTTCTCATCTCCGACATAATACCTTGTGCTCTGCTCTCTCATTCATTCTTGTGTTCTCATCTCCGACATAATACCTTGTGCTCTGCTCTCTCATTCATTCTTGTGTTCTCATCTCCGACATAATACCTTGTGCTCTGCTCTCTCATTCATTCTTGTGTTCTCATCTCCCGACATAATACCTTGTGCTCTGCTCTCTCATTCATTCTTGTGTTCTCATCTCTGACATAATACCTTGTGCTCTGCTCTCTCTCATTCATTCTTGTGTTTTCATCTCCGACATAATACCTTCTGTTCTGCTCTCTCATTCATTTTTGTGTTCTTATCTCCGACACAATACCTTGTGCTCTGCTCTCTCTCTCATTCATTCTTGTGTTCTCATCTCCGACATAATACCTTCTGTTCTGCTCTCTCATTCATTCTTGTGTTCTCATCTCCGACATAATACCTTGTGCTCTGCTCTCTCATTCATTCTTGTGTTCTCATCTCCGACATAATACCTTGTGCTCTGCTCTCTCATTCATTCTTGTGTTCTCATCTCCGACATAATACCTTGTGCTCTGCTCTCTCATTCATTCTTGTGTTCTCATCTCCGACATAATACCTTGTGCTCTGCTCTCTCATTCATTCTTGTGTTCTCATCTCCGACATAATACCTTGTGCTCTGCTCTCTCTCATTCATTCTTGTGTTCTCATCTCCGACATAATACCTTGTGCTCTGCTCTCTCTCATTCATTCTTGTATTCTCATCTCCGACATAATACCTTGTGCTCTGCTCTCTCATTCATTCTTGTGTTCTCATCTCCGACACAATACCTTGCGCTCTGCTCTTTCTCATTCATTCTTGTGTTCTCATCTCCGACATAATTCCTTGTGCTCTGCTCTTTCTCATTCATTCTTGTGTTTTCATCTCCAACATAATACCTTGTGCTCTGCTCTCATTCATTCTTGTGTTCTCATCTCCGACATAATACCTTGTGCTCTGCTCTCTCATTCATTCTTGTGTTCTCATCTCCGACATAATACCTTGTGCTCTGCTCTCTCATTCATTCTTGTGTTCTCATCTCCGACATAATACCTTGTGCTCTGCTCTCTCATTCATTCTTGTGTTCTCATCTCTGACATAATACCTTGTGCTCTGCTCTTCTCATTCATTCTTGTGTTCTCATCTCCGACATAATACCTTGTGCTCTGCTCTCTCATTCATTCTTGTGTTCTCATCTCTGACATAATACCTTGTGCTCTGCTCTCTCTCATTCATTCTTGTGTTCTCATCTCTGACATAATACCTTGTGCTCTGCTCTCTCATTCATTCTTGTGTTTTCATCTCCGACATAATACCTTGTGCTCTGCTCTCTCATTCATTCTTGTGTTCTCATCTCCGACATAATACCTTGTGCTCTGCTCTCTCATTCATTCTTGTGTTCTCATCTCCGACATAATACCTTGTGCTCTGCTCTCTCATTCATTCTTGTGTTCTCATCTCTGACATAATACCTTGTGCTCTGCTCTCTCATTCATTCTTGTGTTCTCATCTCTGACATAATACCTTGTGCTCTGCTCTCTGATTCATTCTTGTGTTCTCATCTCCGACATAATACCTTGTGCTCTGCTCTCTCATTCATTCTTGTGTTCTCATCTCCGACATAATACCTTGTGCTCTGCTCTCTCATTCATTCTTGTGTTCTCATCTCTGACATAATACCTTGTGCTCTGCTCTCTCATTCATTCTTGTGTTCTCATCTCTGACATAATACCTTGTGCTCTGCTTTCTCATTCATTCTTGTGTTTTCATCTCCGACATAATACCTTGTGCTCTGCTATCATTCATTCTTGTGTTTTCATCTCCGACATAATACCTTGTGCTCTGCTCTGTCTCATTCATTCTTGTGTTCTCATCTCCGACATAATACCTTCTGTTCTGCTCTCTCATTCATTCTTGTGTTCTCATCTCCGACATAATACCTTGTGCTCTGCTCTCTCATTCATTCTTGTGTTCTCATCTCCGACATAATACCTTGTGCTCTGCTCTCTCATTCATTCTTGTGTTCTCATCTCCGACATAATACCTTGTGCTCTGCTCTCTCATTCATTCTTGTGTTCTCATCTCCGACATAATACCTTGTGCTCTGCTCTTCTCATTCATTCTTGTGTTCTCATCTCCGACATAATACCTTGTGCTCTGCTCTCTCATTCATTCTTGTGTTCTCATCTCCGACATAATACCTTCTGTTCTGCTCTCTCATTCATTCTTGTGTTCTCATCTCCGACATAATACCTTCTGTTCTGCTCTCTCATTCATTCTTGTGTTCTCCTCTCTGATATAATAGCTTATGCTCTGCTCTCTCATTCATTCTTGTGTTCTCATCTCCGACATAATACCTTGTGCTCTGCTCTTCTCATTCATTCTTGTGTTCTCATCTCCGACATAATACCTTGTGCTCTGCTCTCTCATTCATTCTTGTGTTCTCATCTCCGACATAATACCTTGTGCTCTGCTCTCTCATTCATTCTTGTGTTCTCATCTCCGACATAATACCTTGTGCTCTGCTCTCTCATTCATTCTTGTGTTCTCATCTCTGACATAATACCTTGTGCTCTGCTCTCTCATTCATTCTTGTGTTCTCATCTCCGACATAATACCTTGTGCTCTGCTCTCTCATTCATTCTTGTGTTCTCATCTCCGACATAATACCTTGTGCTCTGCTCTCTCATTCATTCTTGTGTTCTCATCTCTGACATAATACCTTGTGCTCTGCTCTTCTCATTCATTCTTGTGTTCTCATCTCCGACATAATACCTTGTGCTCTGCTCTCTCATTCATTCTTGTGTTCTCATCTCTGACATAATACCTTGTGCTCTGCTCTCTCATTCATTCTTGTGTTCTCATCTCCGACATAATACCTTGTGCTCTGCTCTCTCATTCATTCTTGTGTTCTCATCTCCGACATAATACCTTGTGCTCTGCTCTCTCATTCATTCTTGTGTTCTCATCTCCGACATAATACCTTGTGCTCTGCTCTCTCATTCATTCTTGTGTTCTCATCTCCGACATAATACCTTGTGCTCTGCTCTCTCATTCATTCTTGTGTTCTCATCTCCGACATAATACCTTGTGCTCTGCTCTCTCATTCATTCTTGTGTTCTCATCTCCGACATAATACCTTGTGCTCTGCTCTCTCATTCATTCTTGTGTTCTCATCTCCGACATAATACCTTGTGCTCTGCTCTCTCATTCATTCTTGTGTTCTCATCTCCGACATAATACCTTGTGCTCTGCTCTTCTCATTCATTCTTGTGTTCTCATCTCCGACATAATACCTTGTGCTCTGCTCTCTCATTCATTCTTGTGTTCTCATCTCCGACATAATACCTTGTGCTCTGCTCTCTCATTCATTCTTGTGTTCTCATCTCTGACATAATACCTTGTGCTCTGCTCTCTCATTCATTCTTGTGTTCTCATCTCCGACATAATACCTTGTGCTCTGCTCTCTCATTCATTCTTGTGTTCTCATCTCCGACATAATACCTTGTGCTCTGCTCTCTCATTCATTCTTGTGTTCTCATCTCCGACATAATACCTTGTGCTCTGCTCTCTCATTCATTCTTGTGTTCTCATCTCCGACATAATACCTTGTGCTCTGCTCTCTCATTCATTCTTGTGTTCTCATCTCCGACATAATACCTTGTGCTCTGCTCTCTCATTCATTCTTGTGTTCTCATCTCCGACATAATACCTTGTGCTCTGCTCTCTCATTCATTCTTGTGTTCTCATCTCCGACATAATACCTTGTGCTCTGCTCTCTCATTCATTCTTGTGTTCTCATCTCCGACATAATACCTTGTGCTCTGCTCTCTCATTCATTCTTGTGTTCTCATCTCCGACATAATACCTTGTGCTCTGCTCTCTCATTCATTCTTGTGTTCTCATCTCCGACATAATACCTTGTGCTCTGCTCTCTCATTCATTCTTGTGTTCTCATCTCCGACATAATACCTTGTGCTCTGCTCTCTCATTCATTCTTGTGTTCTCATCTCCGACATAATACCTTGTGCTCTGCTCTCTCATTCATTCTTGTGTTCTCATCTCCGACATAATACCTTGTGCTCTGCTCTCTCATTCATTCTTGTGTTCTCATCTCCGACATAATACCTTGTGCTCTGCTCTTCTCATTCATTCTTGTGTTCTCATCTCCGACATAATACCTTGTGCTCTGCTCTCTCATTCATTCTTGTGTTCTCATCTCCGACATAATACCTTGTGCTCTGCTCTCTCATTCATTCTTGTGTTCTCATCTCCGACATAATACCTTGTGCTCTGCTCTCTCATTCATTCTTGTGTTCTCATCTCTGACATAATACCTTGTGCTCTGCTCTTCTCATTCATTCTTGTGTTCTCATCTCCGACATAATACCTTGTGCTCTGCTCTCTCATTCATTCTTGTGTTCTCATCTCCGACATAATACCTTGTGCTCTGCTCTCTCATTCATTCTTGTGTTCTCATCTCCGACATAATACCTTGTGCTCTGCTCTCTCATTCATTCTTGTGTTCTCATCTCCGACATAATACCTTGTGCTCTGCTCTCTCATTCATTCTTGTGTTCTCATCTCCGACATAATACCTTGTGCTCTGCTCTCTCATTCATTCTTGTGTTCTCATCTCTGACATAATACCTTGTGCTCTGCTCTCTCATTCATTCTTGTGTTCTCATCTCCGACATAATACCTTGTGCTCTGCTCTCTCATTCATTCTTGTGTTCTCATCTCCGACATAATACCTTGTGCTCTGCTCTCTCATTCATTCTTGTGTTCTCATCTCCGACATAATACCTTGTGCTCTGCTCTCTCATTCATTCTTGTGTTCTCATCTCCGACATAATACCTTGTGCTCTGCTCTCTCATTCATTCTTGTGTTCTCATCTCTGACATAATACCTTGTGCTCTGCTCTCTCATTCATTCTTGTGTTCTCATCTCCGACATAATACCTTGTGCTCTGCTCTCTCATTCATTCTTGTGTTCTCATCTCCGACATAATACCTTGTGCTCTGCTCTCTCATTCATTCTTGTGTTCTCATCTCCGACATAATACCTTGTGCTCTGCTCTCTCATTCATTCTTGTGTTCTCATCTCCGACATAATACCTTGTGCTCTGCTCTCTCATTCATTCTTGTGTTCTCATCTCTGACATAATACCTTGTGCTCTGCTCTTCTCATTCATTCTTGTGTTCTCATCTCCGACATAATACCTTGTGCTCTGCTCTTCTCATTCATTCTTGTGTTCTCATCTCCGACATAATACCTTGTGCTCTGCTCTCTCATTCATTCTTGTGTTCTCATCTCCGACATAATACCTTGTGCTCTGCTCTTCTCATTCATTCTTGTGTTCTCATCTCCGACATAATACCTTGTGCTCTGCTCTCTCATTCATTCTTGTGTTCTCATCTCCGACATAATACCTTGTGCTCTGCTCTCTCATTCATTCTTGTGTTCTCATCTCCGACATAATACCTTGTGCTCTGCTCTCTCATTCATTCTTGTGTTCTCATCTCCGACATAATACCTTGTGCTCTGCTCTCTCATTCATTCTTGTGTTCTCATCTCTGACATAATACCTTGTGCTCTGCTCTCTCATTCATTCTTGTGTTCTCATCTCCGACATAATACCTTGTGCTCTGCTCTCTCATTCATTCTTGTGTTCTCATCTCTGACATAATACCTTGTGCT
This sequence comes from Bufotes viridis, assembly GCA_033119425.1. Classification (NCBI taxonomy): domain Eukaryota; kingdom Metazoa; phylum Chordata; class Amphibia; order Anura; family Bufonidae; genus Bufotes; species Bufotes viridis. Next base: position 243,199,372 of record CM065594.1, on the reverse strand, counting down.
CTGCTCTCTCATTCATTCTTGTGTTCTCATCTCCGACATAATACCTTGTGCTCTGCTCTCTCATTCATTCTTGTGTTCTCATCTCCGACATAATACCTTGTGCTCTGCTCTCTCATTCATTCTTGTGTTCTCATCTCCGACATAATACCTTGTGCTCTGCTCTCTCATTCATTCTTGTGTTCTCATCTCTGACATAATACCTTGTGCTCTGCTCTCTCTCATTCATTCTTGTGTTCTCATCTCCGACATAATACCTTGTGCTCTGCTCTCTCATTCATTCTTGTGTTCTCATCTCCGACATAATACCTTGTGCTCTGCTCTCTCATTCATTCTTGTGTTCTCATCTCCGACATAATACCTTGTGCTCTGCTCTCTCATTCATTCTTGTGTTCTCATCTCCGACATAATACCTTGTGCTCTGCTCTCTCATTCATTCTTGTGTTCTCATCTCCGACATAATACCTTGTGCTCTGCTCTCTCATTCATTCTTGTGTTCTCATCTCTGACATAATACCTTGTGCTCTGCTCTCTCATTCATTCTTGTGTTCTCATCTCCGACATAATACCTTGTGCTCTGCTCTCTCATTCATTCTTGTGTTCTCATCTCCGACATAATACCTTGTGCTCTGCTCTCTCATTCATTCTTGTGTTCTCATCTCCGACATAATACCTTGTGCTCTGCTCTCTCATTCATTCTTGTGTTCTCATCTCCGACATAATACCTTGTGCTCTGCTCTCTCATTCATTCTTGTGTTCTCATCTCTGACATAATACCTTGTGCTCTGCTCTCTCATTCATTCTTGTGTTCTCATCTCTGAAATAATACCTTGTGCTCTGCTCTTTCTCATTCATTCTTGTGTTCTCATCTCCGACATAATACCTTGTGCTCTGCTCTCTCATTCATTCTTGTGTTCTCATCTCCGACATAATACCTTGTGCTCTGCTCTCTCATTCATTCTTGTGTTCTCATCTCCGACATAATACCTTGTGCTCTGCTCTCTCATTCATTCTTGTGTTCTCATCTCCGACATAATACCTTGTGCTCTGCTCTCTCATTCATTCTTGTGTTCTCATCTCTGACATAATACCTTGTGCTCTGCTCTCTCATTCATTCCGGTGTTCTCATCTCCGACATAATACCTTGTGCTCTGCTCTTTCTCATTCATTCTTGTGTTCTCATCTCCGACATAATACCTTGTGCTCTGCTCTTTCTCATTCATTCTTGTGTTCTCATCTCCGACATAATACCTTCTGTTCTGCTCTCTCATTCATTCTTGTGTTCTCATCTCCGACATAATACCTTGTGCTCTGCTCTTTCTCATTCATTCTTGTTCTCATCTCTGACATAATACCTTGTGCTCTGCTCTCTCATTCATTATTATGTTTTCATCACTGAAATAATACCTTGTGCTCTGCTCTTTCTCATTCATTCTTGTGTTCTCATCTCCGACATAATACCTTGTGCTCTGCTCTTTCTCATTCATTCTTGTGTTCTCATCTCCGACATAATACCTTGTGCTCTGCTCTCTCATTCATTCTTGTGTTCTCATCTCCGACATAATACCTTGTGCTCTGCTCTTTCTCATTCATTCTTGTGTTCTCATCTCTGACCTAATACCTTGTGCTCTGCTCTTTCTCATTCATTCTTGTGTTCTCATCTCTGACATAATACCTTGTGCTCTGCTCTTTCTCATTCATTCTTGTGTTCTCATCTCTGACATAATACCTTGTGCTCTGCTCTCTCATTCATTATTATGTTCTCATCTCCGACATAATACCTTCTGTTCTGCTCTTTCTCATTCATTCTTGTGTTCTCATCTCTGACATAATACCTTGTGCTCTGCTCTTTCTCATTCATTCTTGTGTTCTCATCTCTGACATAATACCTTGTGCTCTGCTCTTTCTCATTCATTCTTGTGTTCTCATCTCCGACATAATACCTTGTGCTCTGCTCTCTCATTCATTCTTGTGTTCTCATCTCCGACATAATACCTTGTGCTCTGCTCTCTCATTCATTCTTGTGTTCTCATCTCCGACATAATACCTTGTGCTCTGCTCTCTCATTCATTCTTGTGTTCTCATCTCCGACATAATACCTTGTGCTCTGCTCTCTCATTCATTCTTGTGTTCTCATCTCTGACATAATACCTTGTGCTCTGCTCTTCTCATTCATTCTTGTGTTCTCATCTCCGACATAATACCTTGTGCTCTGCTCTCTCTCATTCATTCTTGTGTTCTCATCTCCGACATAATACCTTGTGCTCTGCTCTCTCATTCATTCTTGTGTTCTCATCTCCGACATAATACCTTGTGCTCTGCTCTCTCATTCATTCTTGTGTTCTCATCTCCGACATAATACCTTGTGCTCTGCTCTCTCATTCATTCTTGTGTTCTCATCTCCGACATAATACCTTGTGCTCTGCTCTCTCATTCATTCTTGTGTTCTCATCTCCGACATAATACCTTGTGCTCTGCTCTCTCATTCATTCTTGTGTTCTCATCTCCGACATAATACCTTGTGCTCTGCTCTCTCATTCATTCTTGTGTTCTCATCTCCGACATAATACCTTGTGCTCTGCTCTCTCATTCATTCTTGTGTTCTCATCTCCGACATAATACCTTGTGCTCTGCTCTCTCATTCATTCTTGTGTTCTCATCTCCGACATAATACCTTGTGCTCTGCTCTCTCTCATTCATTCTTGTGTTCTCATCTCCGACATAATACCTTGTGCTCTGCTCTTTCTCATTCATTCTTGTGTTCTCATCTCTGACATAATACCTTGTGCTCTGCTCTCTCATTCATTCTTGTGTTCTCATCTCCGACATAATACCTTGTGCTCTGCTCTCTCATTCATTCTTGTGTTCTCATCTCCGACATAATACCTTGTGCTCTGCTCTCTCATTCATTCTTGTGTTCTCATCTCCGACATAATACCTTGTGCTCTGCTCTCTCATTCATTCTTGTGTTCTCATCTCTGACATAATACCTTGTGCTCTGCTCTCTCATTCATTCTTGTGTTCTCATCTCCGACATAATACCTTGTGCTCTGCTCTCTCATTCATTCTTGTGTTCTCATCTCCGACATAATACCTTGTGCTCTGCTCTCTCATTCATTCTTGTGTTCTCATCTCTGACATAATACCTTGTGCTCTGCTCTCTCATTCATTCTTGTGTTCTCATCTCCGACATAATACCTTGTGCTCTGCTCTCTCATTCATTCTTGTGTTCTCATCTCCGACATAATACCTTGTGCTCTGCTCTCTCATTCATTCTTGTGTTCTCATCTCTGACATAATACCTTGTGCTCTGCTCTTTCTCATTCATTCTTGTGTTCTCATCTCCGACATAATACCTTGTGCTCTGCTCTTTCTCATTCATTCTTGTGTTCTCATCTCTGACATAATACCTTGTGCTCTGCTCTCTCATTCATTCTTGTGTTCTCATCTCTGACATAATACCTTGTGCTCTGCTCTCTCATTCATTCTCTTGTTCTCATCTCTGACATAATACCTTGTGCTCTGCTCTCTCATTCATTATTATGTTTTCATCTCTGAAATAATACCTTGTGCTCTGCTCTTTCTCATTCATTCTTGTGTTCTCATCTCTGAAATAATACCTTGTGCTCTGCTCTCTCATTCATTCTTGTGTTCTCATCTCCGACATAATACCTTGTGCTCTGCTCTTTCTCATTCATTCTTGTGTTCTCATCTCCGACTTAATACCTTCTGTTCTGCTCTCTCATTCATTCTTGTGTTCTCATCTCTGACATAATACCTTCTGTTCTGCTCTTTCTCATTCATTCTTGTGTTCTCATCTCTGACATAATACCTTGTGCTCTGCTCTCTCATTCATTATTATGTTTTCATCTCTGAAATAATACCTTGTGCTCTGCTCTTTCTCATTCATTCTTGTGTTCTCATCTCCGACATAATACCTTGTGCTCTGCTCTTTCTCTCATTCATTCTTGTGTTCTCATCTCCGACATAATACCTTGTGCTCTGCTCTCTCATTCATTCTTGTGTTCTCATCTCCGACATAATACCTTGTGCTCTGCTTTCTCATTCATTCTTGTGTTCTCATCCACGTTCCTGCCTTTATCCCTGTGCCCATGTATTTCAGTTACAGGATTTTTTTGTCTCCTATTATTTACGATTTATTTTTTTCTTTTCTCTCTCTCTTTCTTCCATTTTTCAGGCTGCGAAGTTATCCTCTGTGCTGAAGAAAGTGCTTGAAATAACAAGGTCTGTTTTTGACTCCCCCTCATCAGTATTAGATCAGCGAGGTTCCATCTTCAGGGTCTCCCGCTGATCAGCTGTTTGAGGAGACCATGTTGCTCTGATGAGCGCCGTGGCATTCTCGCTGTTTACCAAGCACAACACCGACCATTGGATAGTGGCTGTGTTGGTGTTTTAGCTCAGCCCATTCACTTGAATGGGACTGATCCGCGTCTAGGTCATATGACTGATGAAAGTGAGGTCACATGGCCTAGGAAGAGACCTAAGCGCTCACTAAGCAGGCGGCTTCTTCATACAGCTGATGGGTCATCAATATGATAATCCCAGGAAACCCCTTTAACTTTAAAATTAAAGAGAAGCTTCAGTGGGGAGACAAAATGTGTTATCCTGGTGTCCATATATAAAAGCGTAACACTCCCCCATCCCCAATAAAATGCGTAAAATACTTAAAGGGAACCTGTTACCAACATTTGACTCCCTAAACAGAGTATATGGTTAGGCACAGTTTAAAAATCATGCTAATTATGTCCAGACACCCCCCTGTACCTCTATAATTTTCGTCCATACTTTGCCTGCACTGTACGCTGATTAGGAGAGAGGTCTCCGCTTGGTGTTGTGTTGCAGAGTAAAGTCTGGTGTATTCATGATCCTCCATGCAATTGAATGGCAGCCTGCCACCCCCTGTACATACACAGCAATACCTCTGCTTTCGCATTGAATGCAGAGCAGACGTTTAAAGGGCATCTGTCAGCAGATTTGTGCCTGTGAAGCCGGCTGACCTGTGCGTTTGGCATCTGAAGGCATCTCTAGGTGTAATGGTAACGCCCCCGTTGCTCCAAGAGGCTTATTTCCATATATTAAAACAATTTTTCTCAGCAATGCGGGCACATATAAACATGGGACCAATAAAGATGCCTTCAGCTGCCAAGCGCACATGTAACAGGTCAGCCAGTTTCATAGGTACAAATCTGCTGACAGATGCCCTTTAAATCAATACCTTTACTATTCTCCGGTCCTGCTGTTGTCCTGCCCATCGCCGGTAACAGCATCTGTCGGGATAACACAAGCCTGGCAACAGTGAGGGCAGAGAAAAGGTGTGAATTCTGCTCCTGCGTAGCATTCTGCATTCAGTGTACAGGTGGGAAATTTGGGAGATGATGACAGGACTGTCACAGATGTGTGAAGCAAGCTTAGAGCTTGGAGAGTGCCGTCCTGGTGAGGTATTACTCCTAATTAAAAGGGTTTTCCAAGACTTTAATACTGATGACCTGTCCACAGGACGTCCGTTCCGTTTTTTTTTTTGTGGACCGTATGCTGAACCTTTCATTTCAGTGGGTCCGCAAAAAAACTGAAGTTACCCCGTGTGCATTCCGTATCCGTATGTCTGTTCCGCAAAAGAAAAGAACATGTCCTATAATTGTCCGCATCACGTACAAGGATAGTACTGTTCTATTAGGGGCCAGCTGTTCCGTTCCTCAAAATTCTAAATGCACATGGACATAATCTGTATTTTTTTGCGGATCCATTTTTTTACGGACCTCAAAATACATACAGTTGTGTGCATGAGCTCTAAATCTCAGAAAACTCCTTTAATTTAAAAGGCGTGAAAAGTGTGGATCATATTGAAATGTGGCTAAAGGGCAGAATGGAGAAGCGAGAACAGGGATAGAGGTTTTTGGAGTTAAATCTTAGTGACCGGTTATATTCTGGTCCGCTGCACTGAGCAGCAGCAGTCCTCCTCCAAGGAGATATCCTGGGCGGGAAAATATATAGTATATAGTATAGGATATGTACCGCATGTGTTTAACTAAAAAGGATTGTTTATTTAAACCTCGGAGTTTAAAGGGGTGTCTCATCTCAGACATTGGTGGCATTGCTAGGATATGCCACCAATGTCAGATAGCGACCTGCTCTTACCTCCAGAACGGGCCCTGGAAAGTGCAGGAGAACGCACTGCTCATTCATGGTATGCTTTCCATTCACTTCTATAGAAGTTCCAAAAACAGGCAAGTGAGGGGGCTCGGCTATTTTCAGAAGTCCCATGGAAGTGAACGGAGAATGCACCGCGCATGCACAGCCACCTCTCCATCCACTTCTATGGAACTGCCGGAAATAGCTGAGCCAGCACTCCGTTGTTTTCAGAACTTTCGCAGCAGTGAACGGAAGGTGGCTAAGCATGCGCGATTGGCCGCAGTTCACTTTGGAAACCCCGTTCTGGAGATAGGTGCGGGTCCCACTTCTGGCCACCATATTCCATCAATCTCTGAGATGAGGCAACCCTTCTAGATTTGCTGATCTCTTGACGTGTTTGATGTCCGTGCTGCAGCGGCCCATTGTTATCATAGGACCACTTAGAAAACCGTTCAAAATTGAGCTTTTATCTTTCTAGCACAGGCAACAAAATAGAAGAACTTTTGTTTTTAGATGACATGCACATCGAGGTGCCATAGGGATATTTTGCAGAAATGGATTAATCATTTAATACATTTTTTTTCTCCCAGTGCCAGCCATGTTTGCCCTGACGCAGAATCCAACTGGGTCCAATTCCTCCACAACGCCGTTGACCACAATATGAACAAAGTGAAAGGCCTGACCCAGGATTCTCTCTGACATTTGCGCACATCAATGCTGGAATAAGATCATGCACATTATTGTCGCCTGCAAGTAAGGAAATGTGACTGAGAAGCAGGAAGATCTAGGGTGTTTGATGACTTCTCACGTGCAAACAAACCTGTTTATTTCCATATCGAAAAAGCTTCCTCATCTCCATCGATGTCTCATGTGTCAGGAGACATCAACCGCTTGAAGACCAAGCAGGGCAGCCTGTGTATACCTATAGCTTACATGCCCGGAGCACTTTAAGGGAACTATCAGGCAGGCCCGCTATATGGTGATAAATAATCCAATAGAAATTACCAGACCGCATGTGAAATACAAATACTCTTTATTATATACTAGTCAATACATAGAAAGAAGTACAGGAAAGGCGGCCTCCACGGAGGAAGACACCAGGGCAATGATTCATTTGCAATGTCCACATAAAGGAGACATCACAAAGACATAATGTGGCAGAACCCATTACCCGTGCTGTGCTTCCTCCGAGCTGGCGCCATCCCTGAGGAAGCACGGCACGGGTAATGGGTTCTGCCACATTATGCCTTTGTGATGTCTCCATGAATCATTGCCCTGGTGTCTTCCTCCGTGTAGGCCGCCTTTCCTGTACTTGTTTCTCTGTATTGACTTTTTACCAAGTAGTATATAATAAAGAGTATTTGTATTTCACATGCGGCCTGGTAATTTCTATTGGATTATACTTCACATTTTACCATAGGGCATATAAGTTACCATTGTTTGCATGGTGATTATACATGAGCATAGACTCTTATTGTATGTTTATTGGCTCACAATTTTGGGAGATATATCATGATGAAATAAAATTATTTATCTAGCTTTATTTAGTATTCTTTTTTCCTCCGGGTGATTTGCGATGCTCCCAGGCACCACGTCATCATGAGAGTCCAGTTGTCTGGAGAAACTGCTACTTTTCCAGGCCGTCATTAAGTGCAGGGTTTGTAAGGTAACGTCTTGGGCCATGGATGGAAGCCTTCTTATGTAGAAACAGGTGTCAATAAAGCTTGGCATTATCACAGGCATTATTATTTTTTTTTAAGCATACTCTGAATCCTGTTTCATCCACCTCTCTGCACTAGATGAGGCAGAGTCTGTCAGTTGCTAGACGCAACGGAGTCTGTGATGGGGGGGGGTGCGCTAGACGAAGTGGAGTCTGTGGGGGAGCAGCTCTAGACACGACGGAGCCTTTCTGTTTTGTACACAGCGTTCCTATGACTCAGGATCTTCACATGACGCACGCATGGAACATATTTGCCATTATGGATACAGTAGGATTTTGCTATAAAAGTAATTTCCTAATACTTATTATTAAAAAGCTAAGCTATATGCAAAATGGCATGCAAATAAACTGTAGAGTTACTCATAATGACTCTCCGTGCCTGGGTGGGCAACTCGCCACTCACAGCAGATCTGGGAAAGGGGTCAACGGACCTTTGTTCTGGAGATCCAGAGGTGGGACCACATCTATCAGATGTTTATCCACTGAATATAACAGAAATGTCTAAGATGGGAATCCCCCTTAAATATATTTTTCAGACCATAGTTATTCAATCACTTAATGATCATTGGGGGTGTGACTTCTGAAACCCCACATATCGTCAGAATGAATCTGACGCTTCGCTAGTAAAGCACTGCTCCTCAGGACTACAGCACTCCCGGCCACCCTGCTTTAGGCCTCATGCACACGACAGTATTTTGCGAACCGTATACTGGATGTTTTTTCAGGACAGTATACTCAACCATTCACTTCAATGGGACCGCGAAAAATACTGCAGTGTCTCCGTATGCCTTCCGTTTCCGTTTTTCCGTTCCGTTTAAATATAGACCATGTCCTATTCTTGTCCGCAAATCACTTTCAGTGGCTCTATTCAAGTCAATGGGTCCGCAAAAAAAACGGAAAGCATACGGAAAGGCATCCGTATGCCTTCCGTATCCGTTCCGTTTTTGCTGAACGATCTATTGAAAATTTTAAGACCAGCCCAATTTTTATTATGGAATTACTGTATACTGTATATGCCATATGGAAAAAACGGAACGGAACAACAGAACCGAAACAGAAACACAACGGAAGCAAAAAACAGATCCGATAAAAGCGGGCCGCAAAACACTGAAAAAGCCATACGGTCGTGTGCAAGAGGCCTTACACAGCCCTGTTCACATGAAGATCTGGAGCACCAATGTGCAGGAGAAATTTAGTTGTGACCCCTGTTCCGTTCCCACTACTTGGACACCTCAAAATATAATGTTATGGCCTATTATAATAAAGGAGTTATCCCATTATTGATGTAAAAAATGAAAATCATACCGTCCATAACAATCTCTTTCTAACAAAGGTAGGACCATCTTTGTACCTCACATGGATTCAGAGAACTCCCCATTCATTTCTCTGCTAGATTTATATCAAGATGGCAGCTCAAGGGTAGTGTCCTCTCTGCAACGGCTCAGGGCCTGTGTCCTTTCTGCTGCAGCTCTCTCCCTATGACAGCTCAGGAGGCAATTGGAGGATGAAACTGAGCATGTGCGACCTTCAGTGAGCAGGACAAAGAAATAAAAAAAGAACAAACAGCAGGTGGCGCTATACAGTCATGTGAAAAAATTAGGACACCCTTTGAAAGCATGTGGTTTTTTGTAACATTTTTAATAAATGGTTATTTCATCTCCGTTTCAACAATACAGAGAGATTAAAGTAATCCGACTAAACAAAGAAAACTGAAGAAAAGTCTTTTCAAGATCTTCTGTAAATGTCATTCTACAAAAATGCCTATTCTAACTGAGGAAAAAGATAGGACACCCTCACATGTATTCCCTCTTAAATTGGCTCAGATCTCACACAGGTATATCACACCAGGTGCACATAATTAGTAGATCGTTACTCTGCATGTTGAATGAGGCTTGCCCTATTTAAACCTCAGACATTTAGTTTGGTGTGCTCCTGACTGTTGAAGTGAGAGTGAGCACCATGGTGAGAGCAAAGAGCTGTCAGAGGACTTCAGAAAAAGATTGTAGCAGCCTATGAGTCTGGGAAGGGATTTAAAAGATCTCAAAAGATTTTGAAATCAGCCATTCCACTGTCCGGGAAGATAGTCTACAAGTGGAGGGCTTTCAAAACAACTGCCAACATGCCCAGGACTGGTCGCCCCAGCAAGTTCACCCCAAGAGCAGACCGCAAGATGCTAAAAGAGGTCTCCAAAAACCCTAAAGTGTCATCTCGAGAACTACAGCAGGCTCTGGCTACTGTTGATGTAGAAGTACATGCCTCTACAATCAGAAAGAGACTGTACAAGTTTAACTTGCATGGGAGGTGTGCAAGGAGGAAACCTTTGCTTTCCAAGAGAAACATCGAGGCCAGACTGACATTTGCCAGAGATAAAGTTGACAAAGACCAGGACTTCTGGAATAATGTTCTTTGGACAGATGAGTCCAAAATTGAATTATTTGGACACAACAGCAGAGGACATGTTTGGCGTAAACCAAACACAGCATTCCAAGAAAAGAACCTCATACCAACTGTGAAGCATGGAGGTGGAAGTGTCATGGTTTGGGGCTGCTTTGCTGCAGCAGGACCTGGTCAGCTCACCATCATAGAATCCACGATGAATTCTACTGTGTATCAGAAGGTGCTTGAAGAACATGTGAGACCATCAGTTAGAAAATTAAAGCTGAAGCGGAACTGGACCATGCAACATGACAATGACCCAAAACATACTAGTAAATCAACCAAAGATTGGCTGAAAAAGAAGAAATGGAGAGTCCTGGAATGGCCAAGTCAAAGTCCAGATTTGAATCCCATTGAGATGCTGTGGGGTGACTTGAAAAGGGCTGTACGTGCAAGAAACCCCTCAAACATCTCACAGCTGAAAAAGTTCTGCATTGAGGAGTGGGGTAAAATTTCCTCAGACCGATGTCGAAGACTGGTAGATGGCTACAAGAACCGTCTCACTGCAGTTATTTCAGCCAAAGGAGGTAACACTCGCTATTAGGGGCAAGGGTGTCCTATCTTTTTCCTCAGTTAGAATAGGCATTTTTGTAGAATGACATTTACAGAAGATCTTGAAAAGACTTTTCTTCAGTTTTCTTTGTTTAGTCGGATTACTTTAATCTCTCTGTATTGTTGAAACGGAGAGGAAATAACCATTTATTAAAAATGTTACAAAAAACCACATGCTTTCAAAGGGTGTCCTAATTTTTTCACATGACTGTAAAGACACATTTTAATAAATAGCTCAGTGGCTATGCTAAATATTTAATTATGTGACATTACAGAAGTATTCAGATCCAGGTGCTGGTTTGAAAACTGTAGGATTCAGAGCTACATAGGTTAGGTCCAGGACTATCTTGCAGATGATTGTTCTGTATGCTCACTTTTTCCTCGCCCTCACTTGACGGGTAGAATATCCGCTTGGAGAACATCTACATCATGGCAGCTCGTCACATCACGAAACTGTCTGCAGTCAAATCTCACGTGCAGTTTTCGGACACCACTTTGGCTTGGAGAAAAGGTGATGGTGCAGTGACCAGTTGCATTTAGGTCAATATTATCACATCTAAATCGGAACGGATGATACAAAGTTAGTAAAAGCATGTGACTATTGTCAGACAATGCTTACTGGTGTGTGCATATGAAGAACATAAGTTAACCACGGACTAGCCTTAGGCTCCATTCACACGACCGTATGTTGTCCGCAAAAAAACGGATCCGTGTCCGCAAAAAAACGGATTGCATTCCGTTTTTTTGCTGATCCATAGACTTCAATAGGACATGGCCCTATTGAAGTCTATGGATCAGCAAAAAAACGGACACGGATCCGTTTTTTTGCGAACACGGATCCGTTTTTTTGCGGACAACATACGGTCGTGTGAATGGAGCCTTAGGGGTATGTTTACACGGCTAAAACCTACCACTGATTCAGCAGCAGAAAAATGGGCATTTTCAGCTGCTAAACCCACAATCAAAACTCAACAACATTTTCCCCATTGACCTTAGTGGTAAAAACTTGGGCACACAGTATAAAATGGTAGAAGTTTTTTCTGCCTCTGATTTTGCCTTGTGAACTTAGCCCTAGGCCTGAGGGAACTTCTCATGTCCACCCAGTCTAAATACTTTGGTCAGTCATCTGGTCCATCCTTAGGCAGGAGAACTTTACTCAAAGCCTATAACAGAGTGAATTTTATAAGGGATATTACAACTAAGAATTCCATTGAAATGTTGGAGTAGTGCCTCTCTCAGTCAAGCTGTGGTCTGAAGACCAGATCCCCTGTTATCTCACAGGGAGACTGAAAATTCAGTACGCTTTCTCATAGTTGACATTTTTCAGTGAGTGCAGAGTTCCTGAGCAGTTATTATATAAAACAATATGCAAATGTTGGTGATTTAACTAGATAAATTACAAGGTTTATTGTCTTACGCTTGTGAAAAAATGGGTTCATGGACACTTTAAATCAGGGATGCTCAACCTGCGGCCCTCCAGCTGTTCCAAAACTACAACTCCCATCATGCCCGGAAAGCCTACAGCTATCAGTCTACAGCCAAGCATGGTGGGAGTTGTAGTTTTACAACAGCTGGAGGGCCACAGGTTTGACATCCCTGCTTTAAATTCATCAAATGTGAGTCTCGGCCCTGGTGAATCAATTTGCACTATGCATCTTAATGAGTGTTAAATTCCAATTAGCAAAATAGTGCAATTTGAATTGGGCAAAACAAGACACCTTCAGCTTTGAGTGGAAATCTTAATACAAACCGGATTCCAAAAAAGTTGGGACATTAAAATTGTGAATAAAAACTGAATGCAATGATGTGGAGATGGCAAATGTCAATATTTTATTTGTAATAGAACGTAGATGACAGATCAAACGTTTAATCCGAGTAAATGTATCATTTTAAAGGAAAAATATGTTGATTCAAAATTTCACGGTGTCAACAAATCCCAAAAAAGTTGGGACAAGTAGCAATAAGAGGCTGGAAAAAGTAAATTTGAGCATAACGAAGAGCTGGAAGACCAATTAACACTAATTAGGTCAATTGGCAACATGATTGGGTATAAAAAGAGCTTCTCAGAGTGGCAGTGTCTCTCAGAAGCCAAGATGGGTAGAGGATCACCAATTCCCACAATGTTGCGCAGAAAGATAGTGGAGCAATATCAGAAAGGTGTTACCCAGCGAAAAATTGCAAAGACTTTGCATCTATCATCATCAACTGTGCATAACATCATCCGAAAATTCAGAGAATCTGGAACAATCTCTGTGCGTAAGGGTCAAGGCCGTAAAACCATACTGGAGCCCCGTGATCTCCGGGCCCTTAAACGACACTGCACCACAAACAGGAATGCTACTGTAAAGGAAATCACAGAATGGGCTCAGGAATACTTCCAGAAACCATTGTCAATGAACACAATCCCCCGTGCCATCCGCCGCTGCCAGCTGAAACTCTACAGTGCAAAGAAGCCATTTCTAAGCAAGATCCACAAGCTCAGGCGTTTTTATTGGGCCAGGGATCATTTAAAATGGAGTGTGGCAAAATGGAAGACTATTCTGTGGTCAGACCAGTCACGATTCGAAGTTATTTTTGGAAATCTGGGACGCCATGTCATCTGGACCAAAGAGGACAAGGACAACCCAAGTTGTTATCAACGCTCAGTTCAGAAGCCTGCATCTCTGATGGTATGGGGTTGCATGAGTGCGTGTGGCATGGGCAGCTTGCATGTCTGGAAAGGCTCCATCAATGCAGAAAAATATATTCAGGTTCTAGAACAACGTATGCTCCCATCCAGACATCATCTCTTTCAGGGAAGACCCTGCATTTTTCAACAAGATAATGCCAGACCACATTCTGCATCAATCACAACAGCATGGCTGCGTAGGAGAAGGATCCGGGTACTGAAATGGCCAGTCTGCAGTCCAGATCTTTCACCTATAGAGAACATTTGGCGCATCATAAAGAGGAAGGTGCAACAAAGAAGGCCCATGAAGATTGAACAGTTAGAGGTCTGTATTAGACAAGAATGGGAGAGCATTCCTATTTCTAAACTTGAGGAACTGGTCTCCTCGGTCCCCAGACGTCTGTTGAGTGTTGTAAGAAGAAGGGGAGATGCCACACAGTGGTGAAAATGGCCTTGTCCCAACTTTTTGGGGATTTGTTGACACCATGAAATTCTGAATCAACATATTTTCCCTTAAAATGGTACATTTTCTCAGTTTAAACTTTTGTTCCGTGATTTATGTTCTATTCTGAATAACATATTAAAAGTTGGCGCCTCCACATCATTGCATTCAGTTTTTATTCACGATTTGTATAGTGTCCCAACTTTTTTGGAATCCGGTTTGTATTAGAACTAGATAGATGTATATAATACACGATTTACAGCTTAAAGGGGTTTTCCATCCTTTAGATATTGATGGCCTATCCTCCAGATAGGTCTTCAATATCAGATCGGTCCACTGCTTCTGGCACTGTTGCTTTTTAGTTTTTCGATTTTGGGGTTGTGGTCGTGTTAACCTGCGAATCGCTCTGTGAACCCAGCTACTTGCGAGGCGGAACTTATACACGGCAATCTTTGGTCAGTCTTAGACCAGATCCACTTACCTATATGATCTTTCCTTGTGTATAAGTCCTTCTCCAGATACTGTTATAACACAGCTCTCTAGTTTCTCCTGCAGTGGGTTTGTGATGCTGACTGTGACTGTGATGAGACTGTACTGTAACGCCTCCTTTGGCATCTGTCGATAGGCGGAGAGTTTAATATCCAAGATGTTCCTATTCTGGAGTGTCATATACGTATTATAGCAGCCATTGCTTACCTTGATCACCACCTTTGGTTTGAGTAGGATCAGCTTCTTGCTTACACATTGTGTGCCAATCACATCTTTAACAAGGCCTATGAGTCGGATCACGTTGGTTTCTGATAGAGACACAGCATACTCCAGGCGATGAATCTGAGCTTTCACCGTGTTGTCTAAGGGCAGAAAATTGCAGTCACCAATAAAGAGTTAATACACGTAACGTACAGGGGTGATTTCATTTATTGTGAGACATGGGTAAAGGGATCATTGGGTAAGTATGGGAGGTGGAGGAGTCCTTTATTATGATTGATGAACATGATACTCAGACATGCCAGGTCCTCCACAGCCAAAAATGCTGTCTGAAGCCACCCTCTACATTGGAGTATAGACAAGGGTGAATCCCCATTAACAACTCAGTATTACTTATGATGGAATTTGAAATGTAACTTTTTAGACCAGAAAACCTTATTTCAAAGGAATCCATACTTACTAACCTTTGAGTTGGTAAAATCAGGGCATCTGAGCCACACCCCTGGGAACACCCTGACCCTGCCAGGGAACACCCACTTATGGGTGCAGTTTGTATTGGCCACACCTATTTTTGACTCGAAACAGCACAAATTTGCTGGGACTGTATCTGAAAATCAGGGGCAGTCCCAGCAAATTTGGGACAGTTACCAACTATGGGAATCTTTCACTATATAATATGGCACCTCTATCGGTGATAGTGAATCTTTTTGAGGCCGAGTGCCCAAACTGCAACCCAAAACCCATTTATTTTCTCAAAGCGCCAACATGGCAATTTAAAGTCTAAGGCATATTGGTACACCATAGACTTTTTCCAGGGCCCGGGTGTCCACAGAGAGGGCTTTGAGTGCCCCCCTCTGGCACCCGTGCCATAGGTTCGCCACTACTGATCTATATGATGCCTGATTGCCTGGGAAGCACTAGTTGGTTGCAGCCACAACCAAGTGGTGCTGTATGTGAATATGACTTTTGTAGTGAAAGCACAATACTATCAAAATCTATGCTCTATAAGGGCCCGATGACAGATTCTCTATAACAGAGCTGAGTCAAGATATGAGACTATTGGGGGTCTGTCAGTTAGGACCCCCGACAATCGTGAGAATGAGGTCCATAGTTCCCTGAATAAATGGCCCACCTCCGGCTGTCGCATAGAAAATGAATGGAGTAGCAGCAACATGTATGTGCACGTGCTCAACTGCTGCTCCATTCATTTGAGGAATTCGGGACTATGGACACTGTCTTGTGGAAGTTTTTATCTTGGAAGAATCCCTTTAAAGGGTCACTGAGTGTTCAGAAAATTTTTGACATGTCATAGAGACATATCAAAAGTTTTGATCAGTGGGGGTTCAAGTGCTGAGACCCACACGATCACTAGAATGAGGAGAGAGAATCCCTGACATATTATGCTCTCTCCTGGCTGCAGGAGAGCAAGCGAGACTGACTCAATAGAAAATCTATAGGCCCATCTCATGTGTGTGAAATGCAACCCCTCCTCTCTCCTCTTTCGAGCAATGAGGCTCCCACTGATCCAAACGTTTGATATTTCTCTATGACGTATAAAACGTTTTCTGACAACTCAGTGACCCTTTAATGTTCTGTTGCCTCAGAGTAGTGTCTCTTTGAGAATGCAGTGGAGGTCTTAGGCACCCGCCTGTTGAGAAGTTACCTTGGTTTGCCTGTAGAGACAATTCAGACCATTCTTTCCAGAAGTATGGGCATCCAATTCCATTGTCATCCAGATACTGAGCAAAGAGGAACACGCTCACATTCTTCTTTCTCTGGCTGTGGTTGGACACTTTCATAGTTATAGGTACGTCTTGCCCAAATAAGACTGTATCCAATGTTTGGATGCCGAGAGAAAGAAGATCATCATCATAAGATCGATCCCTGGAGCTTTCTTCTGTCATTTTATGGAATTCCTCCCAGTGGTGAGTAGACCCTGTCAAGAGGAACATGTCTTTACAATGACTCAATTCCCAGTGATTTCTACATGATATCATGGACATATATGATATACACCTAAACTGTATGGCAAGGAATCACACTTCAGCTTCATTTCCAATGGTCACTTTACCCTACTGCTATCCACTTCTCCATATTTGGAAGACTGACACCTCTTTCTGTCACTGAATATGTCTTCCATACCATCCTTTTAGCTTTTTTTTAAAATATATATTATGAACTGGAAACCACCTCCAGTGGAGATGGACCTGAAATGTGCTTTTGAACTAAAATTTAAGGTTACTCCCCAGCTTTTAGACTCTTAGATTACCACGGGGGACAGCAGCAAAAACAGTATGAAGTTACTGTAGGATCTCAAAATCTTCAATTGTCTTCCAGCTTGCATAAGTATTAGTCCCCTAATAACATCTGGGATTTGTTAATTTTCTATTAATGAACATACATTTATATCCACAGCTTGCCATACACATTAGATGAATGGTGGCCAAACTTCCCAATTTTGGTGGGACCTCCTGACTCTCCCAAACAGCACATGTTGGGGGAGGGAAGGGCCAGGCATGAGGGAATCCAATGGTTATAGTGGTGTGGCAGCGGCTTTCTCCCTGTTCAGCACACATGCATACTTGGGGAAGCCAAGTAGGTGACTGTGCAGGTTACAATGGCAGCAGTACAACAACCAAATTGCCTTTTGTATTCATTGGGTAATAAGTGGATGAAAAATTGCGTCCCACAGCAGTATTGGCTAATTGTCCTGCACCAATGATCGCCTAGGTACTTTCAATTTGAGACTGAGTACACTGCCACCGTATCATGGAGAAATCCTTTGAAGGGGTTGGCCACTTTCTGGTTATTGTTGACCAATGTGACTATGACTATATGGGATTTACTAATATAGCCATTACATTCCTGCACAATTTTCTATATTTTATAAGTTATGCCTCTTTTTTTACAAAGTCTATTGTGCTGTTCAAACAAAGGTCCTGTCCTTAAGATGGCTGCTGATGGAGGGTCATGTAACCAGGCAAATCACCTCCATATGATGCCTCCTCCATTCAAATACACTGCACCTGCCAAATGTACTTGTTCTATTGAGAGTTTAGAGCAGGTGCAGTGTGTCTGAATGGAGGAGACATCACATGGGGGTGATTTGCCTGGTCACATGACCGTCCTTCAGCGGCCATCTTAGAGACAGGAACCTCTGTGTGGACAGCACAAAAGAGTCTGTAAACAAGGGGCATACCTTATATAATCTAGAAAATGGTGCAGAATTGCAATAAAGGCTATATTAGTAAGTGACATATAATCATCTCACAAACACACTGGTCAACACTAACCAGAAAGTGACCAACCCATCTTTAATATATCCCTAGGTAGGAAATTGAGTAGTTACTTACACTCTTGAACATCACAGGATAAAACTTGTAGGCCTTGGAATCCATTGATAACACCAAGCTTGTCACTGTGAAGCTGTACATAGAGCCTCCGGTCACCAACTTGTGTTGGAATGAAGGTAAGTGGATAGAGTAATTTGTCTCCAGGTAACACATCTTTGCATCTATAAAGTAGTAGTTTTACATACTGTTATCAGTAATACTAGTTATCATATACCAGATGTACCACAATGCATTGCTGAGTTGCTTTTGGAAAGTCTGTAGACCCAAGTCAACATTTAAGTACCTATAGATCTTCTCTCCATGCAGCAGTCCTTTGCCTGATGTTCTTATCAAACATTCATTCAGAGTCTCCTTCAGGGGGTTGGATAAAGCCACCATGGCTGTTATCGGTTGAAACTGCACAGCTACCTTGGGCATCTGTTATAGTAAAGAAGAGATCTAAGAAACATTGCTTTAGTAGATGAGTAGGAAAATGGGAAAGTTTTTTAAGTTGGGTATGTGATGTTGTATTATATACACCCAAGAGAATAATATAGGTCAAAGCTGTTGCTAAATGGGAAACTAGGGAACGAGCAGATGACCCCAGCAGCCTCATATTTGAACAAAACCCGTGTATATATACTTATGTATTTGTTTGTCTTTGTTCACATTGGGTATTTTAAATGAAACAAATAAAAGTGAATTTTTCTTCCCTCTTGCTAGCTAAGAATATGGACCTACCTGAATGACCAGGGATGGTTTACAAATGGTCACATCTTGATCTGCCAGAGCGTAGCAGCCGTGGTCATGTTTTGGTTCTTTCACCAGAGCAGTAATCCGCATCAGGTTGTTCTCCAGAAGTTCTTTCTTGTACGTACAGTAATTCATCCTTCCAGAGACACTTATTTCTAGAAGATCATGCAGGTAGTAAGCATTTTACATTGTCTGTGACTGCCCATAAAAAGACGAGGCTTAGGCATTGCAAAGAACTACAAGAACAAATTCTAAGGATTGTGACTTGCCAGCCTTTGTTCAAATTTACTTTTAAATTCAGAAATGTTCATAATATTACAAACCCACCAATCTTTCTGCACCATTTATGATTAAGTAGAATTATCTACACATCTAAATTACCTTCCCCTGAGGAAAGATGGAAATGAAACTTCTGACTCCAGAACTGTGTCCGTGTGATGCCATAGTCATGTACAGACTGAGCACCAAGTACAAGCTCGAGATCCTTCTCCTCTCCGCTCACATTGCTCACTATCACACTAAGACTAATGTCTTCTCCATACAGCTGTTCATTCTTGGATGTAATGGACAAAATAACCGGGCTGAGGAACATCGAGTTATTATCGGTGTCCTCATGGTATTTAAGCATTAGCTGCTTGGCTCTTTCTACCGCTTCATGTTCTTCTTTAGAACCTGTAAAGAATGAGGTTAAATATTATTTAAGCAATTATCGAAATGCTAAACAAGCAGAAACTTCTCAGAAAAAGGTGTGAGGCATTTATGTCAACTCTAATAGACTACAGTGATGAGAAGAGCAGCCACCTCTTTATTTGCTTCATTCAATTGGGTGAGGCTGAACTGTTATACTAGACACGGTCCATGGATAAGATTGGTGCTGTTTTTGGAAGAAAGACAATTTTTTTAGTCTTATACAAGCCCTTTAAGCTAAACTACCAATAGTACTAAAAAGTATGATTTTAAAGGGGTTCCCTGCCTTTTGAACAAATTTCGAGTCCCTGCTTCCTCGTCTGGCTCGCAGAGTAAAGTATATTTATCTGCTCCGTCCATTCCACAAGTTGACAAGTGGGAACCGGAGCACTGCAAATGAAGGGAGCCAAAACTGAGCTTTAGGATAAGGTATATAGGCTGCAGTCCACATGTCCGACGGGGAGGAGGGGGACCTGAAATTTGTTCAAAAGGTGGATATCCCCTTTAAAGTTCTTTGTATTGTTCATTTTAGATACATTCTGATCTATACTAAAGCCTGTTACTTACTAAATCATGCTCAAAAGACTATCAATCATCGTTTGGAGGCAGGGTTGAATGGTGGCAGTGTACGGCATCAGACTCTTTTCTCTTCTGGTGTTGGTGGACCCTGCCGACTTCAGGAGGCCAGTACTTTAAAAGTAGTCAGCAGGTATGTCACTGCACTAGGCTACCCCCAGTCATGGCAGTATACAGAAGCTGACAGATTTCTTTAAAGATACCTATACACTTTCAGCAACCGTGCGCTGACTGTTTGGCCAATGATTGGCCAACCGCTATCTCTCCCATATACATACTCACTTGGCATCTGTTCTTAGTGGGGAGAGGGGAGAAAGCTGCTGCCAGATATTTCTGGCAGGGGCTTATCTACTGGGAGAACAAAAGAACCGGAGTTAAAATTCAACTTTTCCAATCCTCTCCCTCAACATCATTTATCAGGGGAGCGTCAGGAGCAGGTCCAGCCAACAATAATCTAATGTGTACAGGGAGCTCTATTGTTTATTGATTCTGAGTTACAGCATGTTATACAGTCCAGAGCTGCATTGACGGTTCTGCAGGCTTCTCAGCTGAAATCTAGCATTCTTTACTGGCTCAGTTTCTATCTAGAACCTATTCTGGTGATTTGCATTCTTGGAAGTGCCATCTTACTGTATATTAAAGTGATATAGGAAAAAGAGTCCTACTGTATCATAAGTTGTCATGTCTGGCAGTACTTATGTTGACTGTTTCCAGTAGCAACCAACTGGCTTGCAAATTCAGCTTTGGACTGTACTATAAAAGTAGTGAAAACTTAAAATAATGTGCTGTATTTTACAAAGTTGCTCATTACTTATGTAGATTGTAGACTTATTGTATAGAGACATTTTTATCTGAAGTCAAATGAATTACCTCTAATTGTCTTTGTAAGATGTGGAAATCTTCTGCACCTAAATGAGTATGGGTCTTGGTACGCTGGCTAGGCCCCTTCCTGCCAATCAGTGGGGCCTCAAGCTCACAAACCTCCACCAGTTCTTCCTTCTGATATTTTTCATTGGCAATTGGGACCTGATCTGGTGTATTAACTAGATTTTATGGACATTTTTGAAGTTTCCTATCATTTTCATTTTGCACAACACCTATTCATGTATCTGGGAACCCTGTACATGAATTCGACAGTCTCAGTCATTGCAGATGATATTTTCAGATGAAATAATAATGCATACATTAATTTTATTAATTTATGAAAAATACCTCGCACCTTTCGGATACTTGTAGTTAAGGGTAATATCATTTTGAGCATCACTTCCAACACTCTTTGTGCTGATTCCATCTCCAACATGTCTGATCTTGCTATATGCCTTTCTAAAGAGTCCTTGAGAATCCCTTACCAAGACCACTGTGTCTGTATACACCTTAGAAAAGATGAGCTTTGTGTCATAATTTAGCTCCACTTGACCTTCCTTGATGGCTCTTACTGGGGCAGGACCACTGCAATACAGCTCACCTGTAAGTGAAACATAGCCGATTGTAAAGAAGACCTTTACCACAAGTTCCTGATAGCAGTGTAGTGTATTATTACATATGCAATAGTGTTTGAGCTGAGCATATATTAATGTATCACATTCCTTAAAAAACATCCATGATTCAGTAGAACAGCCCCATTGTCTTTGGATATGACAAAGTTGTTCTAGAGGAAGAGACCTATCACATATTGCTTCCCTTGAGAAGACATTGTCCTGTGCAAGTTAGAAATGGAATTTAAAGGGGTTGCCCTGTGGATCTTCTTTATTGTAGATGAATCAGCAAAAAAGAAAACAACGCGTTTCGGGGATACTCAGGTCCCACTAATTCCCACTTGCTCAAGTGAAACCTGATGAAGGGGACCTGAGTATCCTCGAAACGTGTTTTTTTTTTTAATGCTGGTTCATCTACAGTAAAGAAGATCCACTTATCATCCGTCTGTGCCAGTTCTTTTGCGCCAAGTAGCAAACCCTCCAAAACTGCATTGGTTCCTTTGACAGATTGGGCTCTTCCAACTAAGGTATTTCAACTTCCGAAAAACTCCATTCATTAAATTGAATATATGTATGTTTTTACCGCTGTATTTCAGCTGTGCAGTTGCATCAAGAACCTGCCATCCGCTGTATTCTTTACAGAGATCTCTTCTTTGCATCCAGCACTCATTCCATACATAGAAATGCCTATAAGATAATATTAGATAATAACCCAACACAGACAAAATTTACGACCATTAACCATCTATCATTAGGAGAAAAGTATAACAATTTATAGAAGTTTTTTGCTCTGGTGACTTAGCAGCCATCGTTATAGACAGAAAAAAAGCTGTAAATGTCCCAGGACCGAGCAGGAGTGGCTGGCAGAGGAAGCAGGAGGAGAAAGGGTGCACAGAGTGCTTGGGCCTGCCTTTTAGTGCACTTAACTGCTCATTTGCATATGAATTAATGTAACTTTTTTTTTTTCCAGAATGAAGTGTCGGATTGCCAGGTGAAAAGTATCATTACATTCAGCTAATCTAGTCCTACAAGGCCTGGTTTATCTGTAGAATTATTGGTGACAGACTCCTTTTAGTATTTGGGAAAACTATTCCAAATGTTTTACTCATTCTCATATTTTTTAAATATATTTTGACTGTATAATTCTCATCTTCCAGCTGTAGGATTTTTTTTGGGTTGGTCATTCATTTGAATGATTGCCATGTAATACAACATTCATGGTGAAATGACGTGGGATCTACACAGTGCAGCTGGTTGGATGCAGCAGGATTTCATTATCAATCACTGATTGGAGTATTGTACAGCACTGCTACTTACGTATTGCAGGGTGATATTACTATGTTTGTGGTTTTATTTATACCTTTATTATTTGGACCTGATACATGACACTGTTATGTGTGAACTTTGCATTCATTTTTGAAAATATAATTTTGAATGTTCCAATGTTTATGAGTGTGGCTGCTATATCTTTTCTTGAGCCAGTAGTAAAGATGAATAAATTGATTTTACAGAGTCAGAATTTGCCCCAAATTTCCTAAAAAGTCCAGATGGTAAGGAATCTTAATTTTCTTGATTTCTTTCAGGCGAATGAGACCGAGAGAAGAAAGGGAGATTCCTTGGAGTCGCAGGTTTGCTCCTCACACTCGCCACTTTTGTTAAAAATGCACGGGAGGGGGCAGAGCCTAAGCAGCCCAACCCATTTACAAATTCTGACTCCAGTTTTATGGCGTACGTAATGCCTGAAACCTGCATCAGCTCCCAGCTGGTGTAGAATGCAGATTGTGCACCTGAATTATTAAGTGGCATGTGCATTTTGGTGCATCTCGTGCCAACACAGACTATATCAAAACTGGTATAACAAATGCCCATCTTAGTAGATCTCCCCCAGAGTATCAATGGAATTATGCAATTTCCTCACATACAGTAATTTTAATTCCTAGTTTTATCTATTACTATAATTTTGGTATAGACTGAGTTTTATATTTGTACACCAAAAACTGTCACTGCATTCAGCAAATTGACCTTGTACTCGTTATTTTGTATTTGTGGTGCAGTCCCATTGTCTATTGCCATATATCTGAACGTGTAAGTGAATTAAGAGTTAAAATGGTTTTCTGAGATTTTTATACTCATGAGTCATGACCTATCCTCTGGATAGGTCATTAGTATCTGATCAGTGGGGTTGCTGATCAGCTGTTTTGAGAAGAAGGCGCTGGTGCTCCTGTGAGCGCCGCTGCCTTCTCGCAGCTCACCAAGCACAGCGTGATTGATATCGTGCTCAGCCCCATTCACTTGAATTTGCTGAACTGCTCATAGGCCACGTGACCGATGAACGTGTCGTCACTCAATGACCTATCCGAGGATAGATCATCAGTATAAAAAAAACTCGTAAAACCCCTTTAACACCCACTTTTAATGCCATTACATATGTAAATTCCTTTAGATAGGAATCATTACCAGAGGCTGTCATTCCTTGATCTGTGAATCCGGGCTCCATTCTTATCATAATATATATCCTTCTGCAGACTCTGGTCCGTATCGTAGGCTGAGTTGTAATTTGTGACAACCCGAGTTGGAATCCCCAGGCATCGTAACACTGAAAAAACACAGGAAAATCCTTTGAAATGTTATCAATGAAAGTTATCAGGCTAAACAACAGACACAATGTATGTTGCTTGTGATATTGTGATATGAAGTAATCCTTAGGACAGGCCTTTACAGGGGTTTTCTAGGCGGGCTAAATATATTGATGACCTATCCTCAGGAAAGGTCATTAATATCAGATTAGTGGTGGTCCAACACCCGGATCCCCCACCGATTAGCCTCCAGTGCTGGAAAGAGAAAGCACCGCTTAAAGTATAGTGGCCGGGTTACTGGCTCGGTTACTGCCGCTCAACTCCAATTCAAGTGAATGTAAGTTGAGTTGCAGCATACCGGAGCGAGAGACTACACTGCATAAGTTTTGAAACAGTCTGAAACAGCTGATCGGCAAGGTGCCACGTGTTGGACACCCACCTAGCTGATATTGATGATCTATCCTGAGTATAGGTGATCAATATGTTGAACCTGGAAAACCCTTTTAATGTATGATCTGAGCAAAGAGGTGGTAGGACTTCCTAGCATTTGGTGGCCCTTACCAGACTCACTGCCATAAGCTGGTGTAAATGTTTTGTACTGTAACTTGGCCTATATGAAGCTGTGTCAGATGCTAAAATAAAGGGATCATGGCACCTGTCCTTTTTATGTTGATCAGTGAAAGTTCTGGGGGCTGGACCTCCACTGGTCATATCTTGAACCCACAGGAACATCACAGGATACATGATGTTTGTAACATAGTAACATAGTGTATAAGGCCCAAAAAAGACATATGTCCATCCAGTTCAGCCTGTTATCCTGCATGTTGATCCAGAGGAAGGATTTAGATTTTTGTTTTTTAATATCTGCAGTTGCAATCTGTTAGGGGAAAATATGCCTCTTAGCCAGAACTTCTGCCTTATGACCACACAAATATGATATAGCATATACTGGTATTATTCAGTGAGTTTCATCCATTGAGTGATATCAGTATTGCCTGTAGCATGGTGTCCCTTGTTAGCATATCAAAGGCAGGAAGGGCACATCGTAAGAGATATGGGTGGTATTAGGGTGGAGTCCATGGTGTGGGGGGCTGGAACACAGCAAGATATAGGTGAAACTTTGGAGGTAGTGGGTCTCTTTTCCCTGGACCCCCTGGCTACCACCACTTCAGGAGCAAGCTAAGTATATATCGGGTTATATGTGCGTATGTGTATAAGTATAATATCCTAGTAGACTTTATACGTGTACATATAGATGTTTATAGTCTGCAATTGTATTACCAGTAGATTATATATGCTATTTATGCATGAGTCTCTATATGTACATGTACTAACGGTCAGGTACTGGATGTGAGTTGGTGTAGATCCAGAACTCTGGAAATACTTTATATACATACACATTATTAGCCACATTGCTTAGCAGCCAGGGGGGACAGGAACGGAGGCAGCTGTGTGTGGTGGTGTACTGTATGTATTGTGTTATTTGTAGTGTCTGTATCTCTATGTATAGTGTCCATTGCTTTGTCATCTCTATATTTTCAGTAAACTATTTTTATATATAAGTATCTGCGAGGGTTGTATGTTACTCCTGGGGTATATATGAAGGACTGGAAGAGGTTTAATAATACACAGTATAAGCGGGTTATTTGGGAAACAAGGGCATCAGTCTGGGAACAGAAGAGAAAGGACGGAAAAAGGGGATAGATATAAATCTCCAATTTCCAATAAGCAAAACTGTCCCTCATCACAATCACAATTATTCAACCAACATTGCAAATTATGTTTATTAGCCAAAGTCACAAAACTTTTAGTGTTTGCAATAAAGTGGTCAAAAAGAAGAAATGCTCAATACAACTAATATAGCAAGTGGTTTATCCAGGTTCAACACAAAAATGCCACATGTAATGAATGCTGCAGTCCGAGAATTATTCAAACCCTTCAAGACCAGCTTCTTTAGTACCTAGTAGAGTACCTTTTTGCTTTTATGACCTACTGCAAATGTGATGGACTTGGTGGACTTTGAGGTATGCTTGGCATCAAGAGGCAGAGCTTCACTGTTTAGTGCTCTCTGGATTAAGTTGCTTTATAGCACCTCCTTTTTACGCTGAGTGACAGCTGTAGTGGTCTCCTGATTGGATGCTACAGCTGCAAAAGGGAGGGGCTGGGAAGCAGCTCAATCCATAATGCATTTCACAGTGAAGCTCTGCCTTGTGGGCACTTGCATGAACAGAACCTGGCTGAATAAAACTTCATATTCACACTACTGAGAAAGGCTCCACAAAAGCTATGTTTGCACTGCCTTCCTTAGCATCTACCTACTGCTGTCAGCAGTTTACCAAGATCAAAATAGCTGACATACCCCTTTAAAATATTTCTAATACTTTTGCTTTATTCAAAATATTCCTTAGTTATGGTTTGTGAAAGTGTTTAAAACACTTACCTGTGCATAGTACAGCTGCAAAAACCCAGTGATGTCCATAAGCAGGCTGAATTTCATCTCGAAACCATAGACGTAAAATAGGGACGCTACTCAGCAACGCATAGGATGGTCTTCCATTCTCACACATGAAATTTACTCTGTCTGTTTCATCCCACCTTCCAATCTGTACACAATATAAAGGTATATAAATTTGGGATTGATGGAGTAAAGGGAAATATTCTAATATTGAAAGTTTTTTTTTCTCACCATGTCACCAATTTCTTGGGTGATGTAGATTGGGTCATTTCTCTTCAAATAGTGTTTTTCTGGGTCCTCCTGATAACGTGGGCTCATACTTAGAAGCTTAAAGCAAATATCGGGAATGTCTTCTTCAAACTGTGGAATAAAGTGGTCATGTCCACCTCAACATTAACAAAACCAACATCTTTAAATGCACAGTTCCAGCTGTTTTAGTTCTTATAACTCAAGACCTACAGAGACCAGTATAATCACTTGGGTAGTTGAGGGTTAAAATCAGTCTCCAGCTAAAACAAATGTATTTTGGGTGGAGATTGGACTTTCAAAGTCTTACTTTTTGGTGTTCCTCAGGTCCATGGGATGAACAAATTAGACCTTAGAAGTAAATCAGTGGTTACAGTGTTAGTGAGGTCTAACCTACTTTTGTTATGCACCTAGCAGGGCATAATGATAGCATTCAGCTTATGCCCATGAGGTTGTGTTGGGATTGGTAAGAAAGACTGATGTTGGGCGACTGAGGTCCAATTCGTTCAAAAATAATTTCACATTTATTTTATTTTTTGCCGAATGACTTTTTATTGTGTAGCTCTCTTGATAAACAAAATGTAAAAACTCACATTTTTAAAAAGGAGAGTATTTTATTATAAGGTTGCTAAAAATACCATAATTGTCAAGTGGTGAACTTAGTGTGCAAGCTTAATTGGAAACTTACTTGCCCAAAGTGCCAAGGATGAGGCTGAGCAGAACTCTCTGTGCCCAGGTAGATGATGCTGTCCTCACTGAGAACAAACTCGCGCCTTTCTGCTTCATTATAGAGGTACACCTGATCATCTAAAAAAGAGAATATAGCTATAACAGCTATAACAGATTTATATTATGCACTAAAGGGATTGTCCACTTTTTTACAGTCCCTTCTTGTCAGAAGGATCTGCCGAAAACAAGCTCATCACAGTTGTCATCTTGCTGATACCTTCAGAGGTCAGCTATACTATGTTGGGGCACACAACAACAAATGTTCAGTTCCCTTATAGTGCCACCACAGGAGAAAGAAAGCATTGTTTGATGCTCGTGATGAGCGAATCGGTTCGTACTGCTACCGATTAATTTATAACAATAATTTACCCGTGGTAGAGGGACTGTCCCTCTACAGCCGGTAAATTGCATTTTCCCTTATGCGATCAGATTACAATGGTCGCGAGTCTCACAAGAAAATGTTATTCTTGAGCATGCGCTCTTTCTTTAATTAGCAACGCATGTGCAAATATACTCAATGATGACTCTGAACCCATATTTGTAATTGATTGTGGCATGCGCCACAATTTTGGGTTTCAATGATGGTGCCCATTGCAATCAGCTGGTCATCCATAAAAAGCAGTGGTGGAACCTCCAGAAAGAGGCACCCTTTGTAAGTACTCTGTGGCCCATTCTTGGTGACCAAAGTGTCTTCATCCAACTTCTCTATGTCTCAAAGACTCACCTTCGCACCACGGATTAAAGAGCATCATGAATTCCCCAAGGTCTTCAATGACTCCACTGTTGATATTGATTAAAAGTGAGTAATATCCGATGATGGAATCAGCTGGTGAAGTGATTGATACCTTCCACGTGCCATGGGTACAGTCAACAACTCTGGCGCTCCATGTTTTTCTGTCACCAAGGCTGGAAATGTTAAAAGTGTTCTTAGTCCTATTTAGTTTTGAAGGATTTGGACCTGACGATAAAACCATGCAAAGACAAAAAATGAACACCAATGTGAAATAGACTTGTACATATCATACTGGATTGGTTGTGCTATTACACACCTGTTGTTGTAATGAGCGTAAACTTGCTCAGATCCTCCTGTCTTAAAGTTAGGTCTTGAAATTTCAAACTGATGGTGAATTCTTGCCCTCGCCTGAGAAAAAGGCAAGTCTCCTTACTTAGGGCAACGGTCCGATGATCACTATTATTTTGAAACACTTGAAGGTCACATCTCACAGGCAGATCTGATAAAATACAAGATACAACATATACTAAAAGGAAACCTGTCACATTGAAAATGGCGCCTGATCTTCAGACAGCGTGTTATGGAGCAGGAAGAACTAAGCAGATTTATATATAGTTCTATGGGAAAGGATTTAGTATAACTTGTAATTCATTCATTTAAATCTCTGCTCTTTCTGGGCCTGGGAGTCCAGTGGGCGGTCCTAATAAGTGATTGACAGCCTTTTTTGTATAAGTGTGCATACAGACATAGCTGTCAGTCTTTGGAGCAGGACCTCCCACATGATTCCTAAGCCGAGAAAGAGCAGGGACTTAGGCTACATTCACACGAACATATGTTTCCATGTCCGCTCAGTTTTTTTTTGCGGATAGGATGTGGACCCATTAACCACTTCAGCCCCCCTAGCTTAAACACCCTTAATGACCAGGCCACTTTTTACAATTCTGCACTACGCTACTTTCACCGTTTATTGCTCCGTCATACAACTTACCACCCAAATGAATTTTACCTCCTTTTCTTCTCACTAATAGAGCTTTCATTTGGTGGTATTTCATTGTTGCTGACATTTTAACTTTTTTTGCTATTAATCAAAAATGACCGAAATTTTTGCAAAAAAATGACATTTTTCACTTTCTGTTGTCATTTTCTTTTTAAAAAACTACATTTCTATATAAATTTTTCGCAAAATTTATTGTTCTACATGTCTTTGATAAAAAAAAATCCAATAAGTTGATATTTATTGGTTTGGGTAAAAGTTATAGCGTTTACAAGCTATGGTGCAAAAAAGTGAATTTCCTCATTTTGAAGCAGCTCTGACTTTCTGAGCACCTGTCATGTTTCTTCAGGTGCTAGAATGCCAGGATAGTATAAATACCCCCCAAATTACACCATTTTAGAAAGAAGACACCCCAAAGTATTCGCGGAGGGGCATGGTGAGTTCATGTATCATTTCATTTTTTTTCACGTTAGGGGAAAATGACACTTTCTGAGGAAAAAATAATAATAATAAAGTTTCCATTTCTGCTAACTTCTGGCAAAAAAAAATAAAATCTCCCACGGACTCACTATGCCCCTCAGTGAATACCTTGGGGTGTCTACTTTCCGAAATGGGGTCATTTGTGGGGTGTGTTTACTGTTCTGGCATTTTGGGCGGGGTTAAATTGTGAGCAGCCATATAAAACCTAAAGGTACTCATTGGAATTTGGGCCCCTTTGTGCACCCAGGCTGCAAAAAAGTGTCACACATGTGGTATCACCGTACTCAGGAGAAGGAGGGCAATGTGTTTTGGGTTGTATTTTTACATATACCCATGTTGGGTGAGAGAAATATCTCTGTAAATTGACAACTTTGTATTAAAAAATTTAAAATGTTGTCGTTTACAGCAATATTTCTCACACAAAGTATGGGTATATATAAAAATACACCCCAAAACACATTGCCTTACTTCTCTTGAGTATGGCGATACCACATGTGTGACACTTTTTTGCAGCCAAGATGCGCAAAGGGGCCCTAAAACCAATGAGTACCTTTAGGATTTCACAGGGCATTTTTACGCATTTGGATTCTCACGCTTTAGGACCCCTAAAATGCCAGGGCAGTATAAACACCCCACAAGTGACCCCATTGTGGAAAGAAGACACCCCAAGGTATTCCGTGAGGGGCATGGCGAGTTCACAGAAAAAAAAATTTTTGGCACAAGTTAGCGGAAATTGATATATATTATTTTTTTTTACAAAGTCTCATATTCCACTAACTTGTGACAAAAAAACACAATTTTGCATGAACTCACCATACCCCTCAGCGAATACCTTGGGGTGTCTTCTTTCTAAAATGGGGTCACATATGGGGTATTTATACTGCCCTGGCATTTGAGGGTCTCCGCAATCATTACACGTATGGCCAGCATTAGGAGTTTCTGCGATTCTCCTTATATTGAGCATACGGGTAATGAGATTTTTTTTTTCAGTTCAGCCTCTGGGCTGAAAGAAAAAATGAACGGCACAGATTTCTTAATTCGCATCGATCAATGTGGATGAAAAAATCTCTGCCAAAATCAGTGACTGCGGTGCGGTGGGCTGGGCGCTAGCTACCTAACAAGTAGCTAACTAACTGGTGGTGATAGGGGACCCTTATGCCCCATTCACACGTCCGCAATTCTGTTTGCGGAACGGAATTGCGGACCCATTCATTTCTATGGGGACAGACTTTGTCCCGCTCGGATCCGGAATTGCGGATCCGCACTTACGGGTCTGCACTTCCGTTCCGCAAAAATATAGAACATGTCCTATTCTTGTCTGCAATTGCGGACAAGAAAAGGCATTTTCTATATAGTTCTGGCAATGTGCGGATCTGCAAAATGCGGAAAGCACATTGCCGGTGTCCGTGTTTTGCGGATCCGCAAAACACATATGGACGTCTGAATGGAGCCTTACAGGGGGGTGATCAGTGACAGGGGGGTGATCAGGGAGTCTATATGGGTTGATCAGGGGTTAACAAGGGGTTAATAAGTGACAGGGGGGGGGAGTGGTGTAGTGTGGTGCTTGGTGCTACTTTACATAGCTACCTGATCCTCTGGTGGTCGATCCCAGCAAATGGGACCACCAGTGGACCAGGTAGCAGGTATATCAGACGCTGTTAACAAAACTGATCATCTGAAAACTGACAATTGATCATCACTGGCAGGCTGTAGAATCACTGCCAAGCTGTGCACTGCTGTGAAGGCGCTTAATTTCAATGGGTCCGCAAAAAATGTGGACAGCACAATATCAGCAAAGTGTATGAGGTTAGACAAATCTCATGTACACTTTGCTTATTTATTCCATGCAACAACTGGTCTGCCGTGCGGATCCTAAAATCCGCCACATGTTACTTGTTTGTGCAATTCCAAACCTCTAGAGTGTTTTTCCATATAGACTTTAATAGAAAACCTGCAACAAAAAAAGCATAAAAACCACACAAAAAACACACCAAAACTGCAAAAATAGTGCAGATTTCTGTGTGTTTTTGATGCAGATTTCTTGAAGATATTCTGTTTACTAATCTGCACCTCTATTAAGGTTTTTGTGCAGTTTTTATGTGTTTTTTTTCTGTAGATTATCATGCAAATTCTCTGTTTATGTTACAGAAGGTGAGGAATCCCACATAAAATTGACATGCTGTTGATTTTAAAATTTCGCACAACAGGTCAATTTCCCCACCTAAGAAAAAAAATTAAAAAAATTGTACATAGGATTTGTCAAATCTCGTACAGTATTGCCTGTTGCTCCAGTGACGATGGTTTTTGTCGCCCGCTGGTCCTTTAGCGATGATATCACCTACATCATGCATATATTCTCTGCACTGGTGGTCAGGTGCCATGCATGTATGCGAACATCACTGACTGCTGAGGCCAGTGACTGCAGCAGAATAAGTAATGGTTATTTCTTTTTTATTTCAGATTTTCCTACTGGCAGGCAATTTTTTGAAAATCCCAGAAAATATGTTTCAATATTAACACAAAAAATAATCTGGATATGGACATTGCCAAGTTTCAAATATCATCTAACAATGAAAATAGTACAAGACAAGGTCTAGTACACCGATAGGAACAAGCCAGTTTCTAGGGCCCATAGAAGATTTTTTTTTATGTAAAGGAAAGGAGAACATAAAGTAGGCACTTCAAAAGAAGGACATTTGGGGTTGAGGGGTTGTGGCTAGTAGATGAAGCTCCTGAATATACTGTAGGATCCTCTCTAGTAAAAGGTTGTCTCACTTCATTCAGCACATGGCATTTTATCATGTAGAGAAAGTTAATTCAAGGCACTTACTAATGTATTGTGATTCCCCATGTTGCCTCCTTTACTGGCTGGATTCACTTTTCCATCACATTATACACTGCTCGTTTCAGGGGTCATGACCACCACTACAGAGCAGATACAAAGTGGCCGGGATGGGAGCTGCAGCACACGTGCCTTTCCACGTTTCCACGGTCCCGACCACCACAGATGCCGGAGATTTTTCCTATAGTGTGCAAGCACGACCACCGCTGCTGGATTCCAGGGTGTTCATAACTATAGATACAATACGAGCAGTGTATAATGTGATGGAAAATGAGTCCATCCAGCAAGGGAAGCAATATGGACAATCACAATACATTGGTAAGTGTCTTGTATTAACTTTCTCTACATGATAAATGCTATTTGCTGAAGTGAGACAACCCCTTAACTAGAACTAGACCTAACAGCGTATTTAGGTTTTTGGAAATCCCTAACAAAAAAGCATAGTTGGCACATACAAGGCTACCTTCACACTAGCGTTTTGGCTTTCCATTTCTGAGATCCGTCATGGACTCTTAGAAGTGGTCCAAAACGGATCAGTTTTGCCCTAATGCATTCTGAATGGAAAAGGATCCGCTCAGAATGCATCAGTTTGCCTCCGTTCAGTCACCATGCTGCTCTGGAAGCGGACACCACAACACTGCCAGCAGGGTTTTGCTGTCCGCCCGACGAAACTGAGCCAAACGGATCTGCAAAACCGCTTCCGTTACATCCGCCATGATCAGATCTGGTTGTATTATGTCTCCTTTAGCCACGACGGGTCCGTCTTGAACACCATTGAAAGTCAATGGGGGACGGATCCGTTTTCTATTGTGCCAGATTGTGTCAGAGAAAACGGATCCGTCCCCATTGACCTACATTGTGTGCCAGGACGGATCCTTTTTCTCTGACACAATCTGGCACAATAGAAAACGGATCCGTCCCTATTGACTTTCAATGGTGTTCAAGACGGACTCGTCATGGCTATAGAAGACATAACATAACCGGATCCGTTCATGACGGATGTAACGGAAGCGTTTTTGCAGATCCACGACGGATCCTTAAAAAACGCTAGTGTGAAAGTAGCCTAAGCTGGTGGACCTCTAGGTGTTATCTTGATGCTACGTTTCATTTCCCCTGTAATGTATATGGACATTTTGGCTGTATTATTATATATCGCATTACTGCAGCCAAATCACTCTCTGGTCTTTAATTCGAAAAAAGTTTCTACTGATTGAGAGATTTTAAAGTAAGTCCTTGTGCCTCTGAATACTATAGCATGCCGCTATCACCACCCCAGCTCATTTTCCCTAAATGCCTGTCTTCTTACCTTGCTTCATGTTTCCTATGGAGCCCAGGACTTGGCCGCACCTGCAGCTCAGCAGATGACTGCGTTCTGTTAGTTCCTAGAGGTCGGAGTATGTTCTTATCTGTCATTCACACGGAGTTATCAGTTACTACAGCAGCTTCTTGCCTCGTGTGGCGGCAGCTGTAAGCATGTCTGGGTGGAGTCGTGCCCATAGCTGCGTCACTGGGGAATCTCTTGTAGACATGACATATTAGAAAATGGGAGTGATATATTTTTATCTTCCATATATTCGTATGAGACCAGCACCCAGGCGTCTACAAAATGTATACAAAGAGTCACAAAATAATCTCAACAGTGCAAGTTCTATCATTGTCCATTGGACCATATTTACTGGCATGTCAATCTAAAATACTAAAATGTATGCCATAATCAAAGGACAGCCCGAAACTGGTAACGTGGCCTAAACTAGTGACCAGCCTGGAAGCACAATGTAGCATTATAATAATATTGCTTGTACAGTCCCATTATTGTTACTTAGACTCTCAACAATCAGATGTGATCTGTTGAGGAAACCAGCATCAAGTGCTCGGATCTCCTGCAGCGCCCCTATAGAGGAAGAGAAGCATTGCAAGAAGGACTTTAAATTATGCAAAAGTGACATCATGCCACCTGAGCCGTGTGATCCTCTTATTACACGGCACTACATTGTGGATCCTTCAACATACTGTACATGTAAATACATTTGGAAGACTCCCGGACAGATGCCTGCCAGTAAACGAGCGCCGATCAGCACTTGCCTTTCAGATGGGGGGAGAAAGGGGAATAGCGCTCGTTATTGCTCGTTTGTTGGGTGATCGGTGCCGCATTTACACAATGCAGTTATCGAGAACTAGCGTAATCTTTCCGTAAAGCACACAGATTTCTGCACATTCCATTCAGAATGAATGGCACTGTTGCAGAATTTCTGCAAAAAATAAAATAAAAAATCAGCCATGTGTAAATCCACCCTAATGATCTTTTTTAGTTTTAGCTGCTCCTGGGCTCCTCTGAATTTAAGAGCTTCCTATAAGATAATACAAAAGGCGATATGGGAGAAATTTCGAATTTCGAATATGTTTATTCAGAGTACCTGCTGTGTGTGCAACGGTTTTAGACCTAGAGATCCAGTGAGGAACGTTACTCACTGCTATACTTACGTTTCATCCAGTATCTGGGATATACCATGCAAGGCTCTTGATAACTGCCCTGAACTGAAAGCTGCCTGATGCTACATGTGTACATTATAGATAAGATACTTACATTACAGCTCACAGAACAACGTCATCTGCAGTACTCTCTGAACCTACTCTGAACGTATCACTCATCAAGTGTAGACAAGCTATTGGGAGCTGAATATTGTGGCTTATACCCATTTAACAATGACGGACCAGTGTCTTCATGCAACATACTTAGTATATCAGTTATTGTCCAACATTTTTGCCTGAGCTAAAAGAACAAGTTGGACAAATTAAAGATAATTTAAGAAAATTGTCAAACTAGATAGACTTTATCTCAATCTAGAGACTGTCATTGGAAATGATCTTACATGATAGACCAGTTTTGACACATTGCAACTGAAGCTTATGTGGATCCACTGTGCAACTGAACAGATTTGGTCGGGGCTCCTAAGGGGGTTAACGAGGTTGCCACCCTGGTCTTCAACCTTTAACCTCTGAACAGGGATCTGGACCCTGCTGCAGGGGAACCACCAAGCCATTACCTCTTGGATTAGTCTCTGATCAGTGGCTGCTGATTCATGGGGGGTCAAGGGACACAGGTGAGGAGCACTTAGGGATCAGGCAAACCAGTAGTTAGGAAACAAGCTGTGGTTAGGGCAGGCAACTTGAAATAGTGGATATTGATCCACTGTGCCTACAGAACAATTTGGCTTGAGGCTACTCCTAAGGGAGTTATCCTGGCCGATGTCTAGTCCTAAGGGCAGGCAGAGTTTGCGCAATCCAAAATCAGTCCGAGGATCAGGCACGCAGGAAGCAGGTGTCAGCCTGTGTGGAGTGGACAGAGTAGCACTAATCTGGTGGCTATGCCCACTGGGGTAGAGGGTCAGTGGCAGGTCTGGACCACTGGGACAGAGGAAAATAGAGCCAGATAAGTGCTCCTGGGGCTGTGTCTGTCAGGAGCAGGAAGGTGGCAGTGGGTACGGACCGCTGCTGTAACAATTACTCTCCCTTGTGGCCCAGAGTAATGCACATGCTCCTGAGGAGAGGCTGCAGGATAAACAGAAAGGCCTAGCAGGGACCCAGGAAGATGCTGGATCAGTGCTCTGACAGCCATGCCTGCTGGGAAGGCAGAGGATGATAGCAGCACAACGAGAGCAGAGGAAGGCTAGCGGGAACAGACCACCGACATAACATACATGGAGCCCTGTTTTCCTAAGACTTCATATATTCAAGTACATTTCTAGATTAAAGTGATGCTATCGTTCCCAATCTGACATCAGTCACAGAGAGATGTAACTGCAGTTGGCAGGGCAACCGTAAGATGCCTGGTAGTATTATGTACATCTTATTAAACGTAATAAATGCAGATAAAAAGCTCAGTTACATTCTGTTTTTATTTCCATGTGTTTTTATTGTTTTTAAGTACTGTTTATGTCATTTGGGTTTTATTAGTAAAATAATGCTATTCAATCAGCAAAAACGTTAAATTGCCACTAACCGTTTACACAACTTTGCATAAATCAATAGAACAAGCACAAGAAACTTTGTAATATGTTTTATCGATGATAAATATGTAGTTCTCCTGTTATCAGCTATCACTAACTTTCATCCCCCTGCTAATTGCTTTTTACTTAAAAAAAATGTATTTTTCCCATCCAGGACAGATCTGCAGAAGGATTATATTCCACATGTCAATGCAAGTCGATGGAGAGGGGGGGGGGGGGAGTGAGCATGAGCTGAGGAGACACACACAGACAAGCAGACGACATACCTACATGGGAAAATTAAGGCTCAGAACAAGTTCTTCAGTCACAAAAATACTAAGTACTTGTCTGCAATCTCCTCCTTGATCCTGGGGCTGCTTCTGAGTGACTGTGAGACAGTTAGATATGATATTCTCCTCTACTTTCTGTGTGTGCAGTGGATTTCAGCTAGTCTCCATCCAAGAGGAGATATTCAGCAAGCACAGAGGCAAATTGTTAAAAACGCCCTATACAAGTGGTATAATGCCTCATGTACTACTGAGTAATAAAAATTTTGTTTGAAGCTCAGCACCACTTAAAGGCTAGGAGTTAATTCAAAAATCGAAGACTTCAAAATTCCTGGCTTTAAAAACTGCATTTAAAAAAACCTGAACCTGGAAACTAAGCCTAATACAAAAATAACATGATTAAGTCGGGACAAAATCTATTTGAGACAACGTAAAAAAGTGCAAGCATTTGTTCATGACCCCATTAAACATATTCATATTCATATTCATTCATTAGTGCTTTAAAGAACTGGTACAATTATTGAAATAAGACCCTCTATGCTGTTTTTTGAGTCATGTGCCATTTATATCAACCAGAATATCCTCATTGGAGCATCCAGGGAGGATCAAAAGGGCCTTTCATGCAGTCTTCATAGCAACCTTCACCAACCAAGTGATTGGTCAAACCTCCATGTCACTGGTGCTAGCTGACTACCAGCACCCCTCCAGTTTATGATCAGTGACATCAGTTGTTGACTAAAATGGTCCTGAAGCCTTTGATGACTTGGAACTTGTTGCTGCTGAAGTTCACTTGAAGCTGTTTTAGGCCGGCTTTGTATGGAACCAGCTCAAACTCCAGGCTGGATTTTTCTTTTGCTTTCATGGAACCCGCACTGAAAAATAATAGAGTAGGGCTATCATATGACTGAGTGGCTAGAACGTATAGTATGGAACAGATATATGCTACAAAAATGTAGAGTTGCTCATCCCTGATACACATGGTGTCCATACACAGCTATGAGCCTATACTATACTATCTTGTGCATCCGATTTCCGGCACATTTTTTTCTCCTTTTTCTTTAAATATGAAATATTCCATTGAATGTCATGTTACTACAATATGGCAGCATGCAGATAACTTGCTGGTCCATTACATCCATACAGAGGCCTTCTTAGCTTGGGAAAAGATGGATCATGCTTTAGAGCAGAAGTCTTACTTTTTTAAGTTGGGGGGTCCTGCTCGTCCTTTGAGTCAATGCTAATTTTTTTTCTAATCTCAGAGAACTATTTCTAGGACACAATCCTTAGTATTCAACTTTCTTGGTTCACTTACAGTATTTTCATCTGACTCTTCAAAAGTCCGCTGCCCTCAATCACCAGCAGGCAATCGCTTACATCATCAGCTAGCGGATTAGAGAATATGAGTTGTACTCTGCACGGTTGGTTTACTCTTGCAGATCCCCTAGGCTGCAGGACATAAAAATGGTGATAGTATCATACCTCATGACAGTCTACAGGTAACATAAAGCACAATGGCCTATCCACCCTCCAACCTTTTATCCCACAAATTGTATCCTCTCAGGACGTTTCTCTCACTAAACAAATTCTTTTTCCAGTTTCTTTTATAGGCATTCTTTTTTTTCCTATAGAGAGCTTTATAAGAAAATTACTGAAATAACATCACGCCCGAGCAAAAAAAAAAAAAGCCACATGCAGATTTTGTGCCAAAAGTGCATTCAAAATATAAAGGACTTCTCCTTCTCCTTCCTGCTGGATCCACTTATGACGTTTTCTCCAAAAACTGTCAGACCTGCAGTTTTTAGGGCAGTTTTTCTCATCAGTTGCTAAATAAGAGAGAAGTGTAAGCCTATCTTTGTACTGTTCCTTAACTGCATGCGAAAGTTCACATTTTCTGACAATTGTGGTGGTCTAACTCTTACGTCATAAATGGCACATCTCCCTCTCCTTCTGGGCTGTAATTTCTGATTGTTATCGGAGATGACGTTGTTAATAAAATGATATAGTACAAGAGATCGAATTTCCGTGATCCTGCATCTTACTCTGCCTCACGTCTAGAGATGAGCGAACTTCTATTTTTAGTTCGGCGTCCAAATTTCGGGTTATCGTAGCATCCCGTTATGGATTCCGCTACTGCGGACCATAAGGGCATTTGGAATCCATAAGGGGCTGCTTCATCGAACCCGAACCTTGGACAACCCTAAAGACCTGTGGTGACGTCACCGTCATGTGATCAGTGCAGGGGGCGAGGCACTGGAAAAATGCCCAAGGGTCATTGAAAAGGGTTTAGGCAGAAACTCTTCTGTCCTGTGTGGGGGCCCTGGTCTTACTCTTGCTATGGGGCCCTTCTCTATGTACGCCATTGCTGGTGTATATGCCAAACTTAGCGCCTAAAGTATGATGTAAACCTAGCTAAATACACTGCAGCTCCAATAACATCTACTTGAGAGAAAGAGCCTTGATGTGACCTGCTTGCAACCTTCCATACCTTTTCTATTAATATTTAGTGAATCAAAGTTGCATATAATTATAGTGAACCAGCCACGTTGGACAAGCACTCTGATCTACCAGCACCGTATTACAGAGCAGGAGGAGCTGTGCAGACTTATATATTTACAGTATATATATATATATATATATATTGGAAAAGATTCTGTATAATTTGCATTTTATTTCATTCATGTAAAACCCACCTATTGGACTCATAAGCATAGAAAGAGTGGGAATTTCAATCAATATAAGCAATCTCTATACACAAACCTATATACCAATCTGCTCATATCCCTCTGCTCTGTAACATACTGCAGTTTCAGCCGTCACACGAGAAGTCTGTATAGAGCAATATGGTTGTTTGCACACAGACATTGGGGACACTACACGCACTGTTGTATAGACATGACGTATGCACAGTTCCATCTGGTTAACGCACACTACACATTACATCTGACAAGTCTTACATTAATCATGATCTGTGGCATTGCTAGGTTGATGTCCTTCTCTACGAGAACTTTCTCCCAGGTTATATTCTGTTCCCCCACAGCTGCCACTCTTATCAAGTTGTCATCTTCAAGGTACTTTCCATACTGTGAATATGGTAGTTGCAACAAGATCCATTTCTCTGCAAATAGTAGACACCAAGCCATTAACAGAAGTTTAGACTTACAGAAAATCATTAGTGAAATTGTAATGCAACTTTCAGTGGTTCTTATGGCAATGAGGTCCATATGTCCATGTAGTAGGCCATAGACCTGGTGACCATCTCCAGTGGTCTTCAGGTCCATGTTCCATGAGACATGGCCCTAAATAGAACATGTTCTGGGTGGCCTGGAACAAGCCAAATTTGGCTGGATTGTCTCAGAAAGTTTTGGACTTTTTTCAATTATGCAATTTAACCATACACGTGATTCTGAATATGTTTGTTCTACAACCCTCAACAGTACTTAAGTTGTAGACCACCAGTTTGTTTTCCAGAGCTGCATTTTATACTGTAACTGAGGCATACCTCCCAACATTTGAATACCAAATTGAGGGGTATTTTAAAACAATCGTCTTGCAGTTTGAACCCCAATATCACACCTTTAGGGCTCATTCACACCACCGTATGAATGAGTCAGCATTCTTTCCGCAAAACAGGTGCTGACCCATTAATTTCAACAACTGTTCTCATCCGTTGTTCCGCTCCGCGGCCCCGCAAAAAAGATAGAGCATAGAATAGGCATTTCTATCATAGTGCCGAACATGTGCGACCCGCAAATTGCGGTATCAGTAGTTTGCGGATCTGCAAATTCCGACCCGCAAAACACTACAATTATGTAAATGTAGCCTTAGTATGTACATACACATATATCCATTATTTTGTGGTACAGCTGTGGGAAGAAGAGAAATAATGGACTGATGTGTGGTATCGCCAAAGGGAGCAATAGACAACCATTTTGGAGGCTTTTAGAAGCATGGGTATACATTGCCTACCCGCCCCATCATTTAATTGTGGGTAAAACACTTCCAGGAAACGTGGAACACAAAGTACGACTCCCAAGATTTCTAATGAATTTACATTTTTTATATTGAGTGAAAGAAATTGTAATGAAAAAAGTCACCCTCCGCCTCACCCACTTCTCTGTCAGAGAACGTGAAACAGGTGCTCATTCTGAACACCATATTTGTCAATGTATTTCCACTGACAGATATCCCAATAGAGCTCTGTGTTCAGTCATAGAGTGTATTATAAAATTGTCTGCCTATAGTCACCACTTGGGGGAGCTGAGTGTATAGGAATTTATACAGTTGCCATTGACTGAAAAAGAAGCTTTAAAAAAATCTCTCTGCACTGAGCTCTCCCTAGAGGCAGCTGCAGGAAATACAGTGTTTGCATGTCTGGAACAGGAGAAAATGTTCAGTGCTGGGCTCCATAGCAGTTTGTGCACCAAAAATTCGTCAGTGCGGCAGAATTTGTTCTGTGCACCCAAGATTTGTCAGTGCCCAGAAAGCTTTTGGCGCACATCACTTTTTTCTCAAAGTCCTGCCCTTGAAGCCACCCACTTGTTGGACAAGGCATAAGATCCTTAAAAAATAGTGTAAGTTTGTAAATGTGATGGATTTTTAATAGTAAATCTACCCCAGTGTGTCTAAAATGTAGTGTCAATATGCAACCCTACATTCAAGTTTTTTTTGGGATAGATAGAACTAATTTACGTTACCTTCTTTAGGCCCGAGGTCAATGTACTTGGAGTCCTTCCAGAACTGGACCCCTGGTTTCCCTGTGTGCTTCAAGGACTGTGCACTGAAGCTCAGCTTTAATGTCTTGGGAACAGAGAGAAAATTAACAGATAATAAAACCAGATTGATGGGTTGTCCGAGCTGTGGAGACTCCCTCAGCTTAAACTTCAGCAGTAGTTTTGCATCTCTTAGTGGGCGGTTTGGTTCTTCACGATCAGGAACTGGTTCTTGTTCAGGTGGCACACCATTAGAAGGGAATCCATTGGGGACGTGACCATATGGAGCACCATTTGAAGATAAAATTATGTTTCTTTTCCTTAATCTTTGCAAAGCTTTCTGGAAAACCTTCCTTTCTTCAATGGTTCCTTATTAACATAGTAAAAGAGAATACTTAGACAATTACACGTGGTATTTTCTTCAAATTTTTCTTCATCTAACGACTTTCTGTGCTTCCCACAAACTGTTTGGGGGAGATTTATCAAAACTGTTCTAAAGGCAAACTGACCTTTTTGCCCATAGCAACAAATCAGATTCCACCTTTTATTTTTCAGAGCTCCTTTGGAAAATGAAAGGTGGAATCTGATTGGTGGCTATGGACAACTAAGCCAGTTTTCCTTTACACCAGTTGTGTTCTGTCAAGTGGTGGACTCGAAAATCGATTCACTGTAAGCCACATGCACATGTTCTGTTTCAGTATCTTGCATTGTGTATTGGTATGCTCCTCTCTTCTCCTCCCCCCTCTGTTTCTGCTTCTAGTTGGTTCAGTCTAGCCACTTCCTGTTTTCCCTGTCATGCATTGCTGTTTTGTGTGCTCTAATTCTGAGGAGATTCTGAGGAGAATCTGAGGTGAATCTGTGTATCTCATGTTCTTATCAAGGAGAATATTAGTGGCATAATTCTTTTAACATCTGGATTCCCTGCATATCTTGTATTACAATCTCCGGATTAAAAGACGACTTGATTAACTCCTGGGTGTCTGATGCGTAAACTGTAAGTGGAGGATGTCTGATTCAACAAGTCACCTCACAGATGCGTGATTGTATAAGGCTGACATTTCGAAACACCACATGTTGTGTGTTACAAGCAGGTTTCCTGCGTGGATTTTTTATACTTCTCCAGTGGCATGTTTTCCAGCGCATTGGTGGGCACATGCATGATAAAGCCAAAGATGGTACATTTCACTTCTCTGCTCATTTATTCGATGCGCAGTGCATGTGGAGTGGAGATGTAACGTCCTTGGCTTCTGTGACGCAGAGCGCATTCACCGAGTGCCGTCAAAGTTTGAATTTTATTTAACTTCTTCTACAGAGATGGATGGGTTTGCTGGGAGAAGCAAGTTTGGGACCCTAAACCCTAGCTGCATAAAAGCGTGGTGGTTTTGTGCTGTCAGAGCCAGTGGCTGGCTCTACACTTCTAGGCTGCTACTAAAATCAATTGTTCACATAGAGCTCCACTTTGCCTCTTTGATTCCAACATGTATCTCTAGTACTTCAAAAACTATTTTTGATGACAACAATAACTATATCCATTATTATGTTTTACAGTTAATGTCCAGTGCAAGGCTGGTATCAACACCACATGAACCTAGGCTTGAGGGCCTATGACCAACTGGGTCGAACTTGTCAACATTATTGTGGAGTGGTCCAATTGCGCCCCTCTTCTCTTATTCAGAGGCAGAAGCTACACTATATCAACTGAGGCTTTCTATGCTGGAGGGTAACGGGGCATCAGTAGGGCCCCATGATCAACTTCATTTTGAAAAATTTGCCATCTGAAGAGGGACATCAGAGAAGGTTCCTTGACTATTTCATTGTTTTGAAGGCATCTTATCATTTTATAGGGCATATATAGCATAGGAATATAAGATACATGTGATTGAATGACTAGAGTTTCATAAAATGGTATAAATTTCAAGAATTGCTACATACATATGCGTCCTACCTTCATCATACTTGTAGGTGTGGGTGATATCTTCACGTTCATCTGACCCAACACACTTTGTACTGATTCGATTTCCAATCAAATGGGGATCACAGAAATGTTTTTCTTTATTTTTTCCGTATACTGTCCATGTCACACAGTCTGCATTCACCATGGAAAACACAAAGGGACCATCATAGTTAAGGTGGACCTCTCCTTCTTTTATAGCTTTTACGGAGGCAGGTCCACAGCAGTAAATTCCTGTAGGAAGGTACACAACGTTAGGGATGAGCCTTCGTCAGCAATGAATTGAGAGATGATGTTATCCTACTCTTACTGTACCATTGCTTGTTTCCTGGGGGGTTGGATCTAGAACTTGCCAACCTCCACATCCTGGTGGTAGATCTCTTCTTGCCATCCAGCATTCACACCATACATGGAAATTCCTAGCGAAGAAAAACATAACACAATGATCCTTATTTATGTATCATATTCTCTAGGCCATTCCTATCTACTGGCATCTAAATTCGAATGCCCCAGCATCCTGTACTTGTTCAGTGTCTGTGCAGTGCTATCTGTGGATATCAGCATTATAGGAAACTGTAGAATCAAGTATTTTTTAAAGTCCAGGTATGGGCACTGTAATACTGTGTTTGGTAAATGTAACACTTGTGTATGGTGCACTACTGGATGGGGTGTATAGCTCACCCAGAATGCTCAGATGGGTGAGGTAAAAGAATCCAGAAAACCTGGGTTGTTTCAGCAAAGTGTAGGAAAGTGAGTTATGGGCCTGGAATTTTATGGAATGGTTGGTGGGTAGGTTGGTAGAGAGACCTGCCATTCCCACTCCTCACTCTAGTATGGCATTTCACCCTAGTCTTAGATTAACCCAGGTATAGCTCCTGGACTCATTGCTGTCAGGATAAAAGAGGGCTAAAAGCCTCATTCAGGGTCAGTGTCTGGAAGCTGCATGACCTGTGTTCGCTGTGTAAAGCCTGATCCCCCTGTGTTGGATTTGATGTACATAGGTGAGGTGACCTGATGTATAATTAGCGTCTGGACGGACATGGTAATTTATTTTTGTATGTCATGCACATGTGGATGCGAAAAAGGGACTAATGAACTTGCATATCATTGTGTTGGAAGGAAAATAAAAGCTGTTTGGGCTTTTAACCTCGAAAATCTGTGGGTCTTTCATTACCAACCCCATCACAATCACACTGACCCGCGACAACACATACTTATGTATATGCCTGATGGTCTAATTGGTGCCGTTAAACAAATTATATATTTTAATTCATTTGATATGTGGAATA
This sequence comes from Bufotes viridis, assembly GCA_033119425.1. Lineage (NCBI taxonomy): Eukaryota > Metazoa > Chordata > Amphibia > Anura > Bufonidae > Bufotes > Bufotes viridis. Next base: position 243,154,599 of record CM065594.1, on the reverse strand, counting down.
GGTCTGTGCCTTCCTTACCAGATACTGTCATTGCTTTCTTTAGAAAGTTTCTTCCCAGTTGTGTCATAGTACTCATCAATAATCAGATTATTATTAGTGTCATGAGCTGAGTCAAAGTTTGTGACAACACGAGTTGGGATTCCTAAACTTCTCATCACTGGAGAAAAGGAGGCAAACAATTGATTATTCAATCTACTTATTTACTTAAAGGCTATTTTCATAATGTACAAGAACATCCAGGTATTTGCTTGCAGGGACACAAAATGTGAAAAAAGACATATTTTTAAGACAAAGTTTTCCATAGAATTAAATCTTAATGGCTGCCAAGAAACATCACCACTGCTGTGTAAGGCTAGGGCTACACTGTGAACTTGGTAGCAAGAGCTGTCACACTACCAGTTATCACAATGTAGCAGTTCAGTATAGTTCATAGATATAAATTGGGTCACAGCACAACTTGCACATTTGCTATGACCATGAACCTGGAATTGCAAGATTCACAAAACTGAATTCAGAATTTTGTGATACTAGGGTCACAGTCGTGGCAACTGTGGGAATCGCACTGTAACCCCATTCATTTCTATGGCTGCATTGCTACACTTTGATTCCTGGTAGCGTGACAACTGTTGCCCAAGATCTCCATGTAGTCCTAGTCTGAGAGGTCCACAGTTATTAAATTCCCACCCCACTCATTCAGTATTGGCTATAGCTGCAGAGCAATGATGTCACTGCTGCTTTCCCATTCTGGAGCCCACCTAACTGGACAGCAGAAGTTTGCTGATAGAAAAGACCACTAAGCGCCATAACATAGTACACAGCGGGCAGGCGCAAGTCAACAGTAGCGTTTGTACATAAGATATAGACATTTACTCCTTAGGGTATTTGATATACCCTTACCTCTGTGTATGCCCTTATATTGAACCACATATTGCATTGTATATCTGCAAACATTTGTACTTGTCATCAATTAATAAATCTATTGTGATTTCTCACATATTTCGACATGAAGATGATATTTATGTCTCAGCATACAGTACTATCCGTTTACCTGTGCACATCACAGCGGCAAAGACCCAGCACTGGCCGTATTTAACAGGTTCACAATCCTTCTTAAACCATTTTCTTAAAATCGCAGTACTCCCATTCCATGCAGACGGACAGACTCCATTTTTATAATCTTCACTCCAGTTTCCTTGTAAGACGCCACTATCATCATTAGAGTTGATCTAGGATATTATTAATCAAGTGTTACTGAAAATAGCAGATTGTAGAAATGCGATTTATTATTGGGAAAATAGGTAATATTCAACCCCCCATAAAAGAATACAGGTATTCCCTAGTTGGACCACACATGGAATATTGTGTAAAGAATTGAACATCAGAAGTGGAGGAGCAGATAAGGAGGACAACCAAAGTAAAACATGGAATGGATGGACTGTAGTATCCAGATAGTTTGGAATAAGGCTAGTTTCACACTAGTGGTAAAGTCTTCTGGCAGGCTGTTTTGGCATAAAGTGCTGGTAAACGTCTGGACAAAACCCGTAATGCACAGCGGTATTTGTATGGCCGATTGACAACATATTTGCAGGGTTGCGGCTGGATCTTTGCAGGTCCTCATTATAGTTAAATGGGCCAGCAGCCATTCAGGCACCGTCCGGAACAGCCTGCCGGATCTCCGTAATGCTACTGTAAAACTAGCCTTAAGATGGCTTATGGGTTATCTAATTACTGGTCAGGGATGGACTAGCCTACCAGAGTACCAGATGATTTTGTGGTAGGCCCAAACTCTGACACTGTAATGAAATCCTAACACACAAGGTCATCAAAAGTCTAGAAGAAAGACATCATTTGAAGATGACTTTGGAACCAATCACTCATCAATTGAGCCAGGACTAAGAAGGAGCCAGCAGAATTCTGGAGACCGTTTTAGATGAAGCTCTAATGAACTAATAGTTTGACCATAGGATATTTTGTTCTTCATCACTTGTAGAAAGCTTAGAGAAGTCTAAAAGGATTTATGGTGGTGAATGATCTCTCTTTATGTATTGTAATATGTTTTAGTAAAAGATCACATTCTTAGCAAAACTTCACTGCTGTACTTACCATGGCACACACTACTCTGCTTACATACACAGGGCTGTTTCTCTGGGATAAATCCTTAAATGCATCTTGTAGGTAATTCAGATTCTTGTCAAGAAGCTTTAGACTGATATCCATGATATCATCTTCAAACTGCAATCAAAATTCAGTGTAATATTAATTTATAATCATTCCCTAGACAATGTGATATGATACACATTACATAACTTAAAGGGCTTATCCTGAAAATAATAAAAAAAAACACCACTCTGTAGTAACATCCATAAATAATGTAACACTAATAAGGCAAAAACATCATTCTAAAGTTGCTTTTTCACCCATGTTGGCGATTTACTAACCACTCTGCAGCTGATCTCCGTTAATTTTCTGTGTGTGAGGGGGGTAAGGGGGGTCAGCAGCACCCAACATGACTTTGTAGCACTGGTGAGCCAACTAGAAGACTGGTCCACTGAAAGCTGTTCTTGTTCTCTGCTTGTCAGAGTAGGAGGATACACCTATACATGATTCCTCTGATGTCCTCCTCTGTTAAGTGGGGAACAACCATAGGCAAAGTGAATCAGGCACTTCATTACAAGATCAATTTGCGGTGTAGGAAGGAGAAATACAGAAAGACACCTACTACTCGTGTGTCGACCACAAGGTGGACACAAACTTCAGACAAAACTATAGGGGGGCACTGAGATGGACACCAAAGTAAGATATCTAAGCAGAGAAACTGAGTTTTTAATACATTATTATTGCAAATTTTGTAGCATCCTTTTCAATGAACAATAATGCTCATGGAATCCACTGATGGCTAACCTCCGGCACTCCAGCTGTGGTGAAACTACGACTCCCAGCATGCTCCACCCATTTCTGTGGAGTTCCGAGAACAGCCAAGCAAGTGTACATCTTGGGAGTCATAGTTTTACCACAGCTGGAGGGCTGGAGGTTAGCCATCACAGGGAAACCCCTTTAGTATATTTTCTAACTTCTATATTGACTCAAAGTGGCCCTCTGTTCTGGTGCAGGTTTTTACCAAAATGACCTCCTACCTGCTGCCCCCAGTTTCTTGGACAAGAGGGCACAGAGCAACTTCACCCTCTATTGTGCATCCTTTTTAGGAATGAGATGTGGAGTGACAGTGCAAACAATTATTTTCTCCTCAAATAAAATTGTGTCTATTTTTGTTGCTGTTCACACTATAAAGCTCATAAATTTCACCCTACACAAACTTCCACCAATATAGCTATTGCTTAAATGCTATGAACACCACAGGGTAGTTTTTTCTTATGACTGCACTCTACTTGTCTTGGTCTTGATTAAAAACGTTCAACAGTTTTTCCTCAACAGCTTTCAGTTTTGTGCCTCTGCAGACTGTTCCTTCTTCTCAGTGAATTCATCAGAAAGCTGCTGGATCTTTAACCCTTATCTTTACTTCTTTACTTTCCTGACAGCTCATAAACACTCATTTAAACTAAATCCATATGAAACTGATAAGAATTTAGCTTAACCCTAGGTTCAGACCTGAGCGTTCTTAAAACGCACGTTTTACGCGCGTTTTTGATGCGCGTATTTCAGCGCGTTTTTGCAAATGGGAAACGCGCGTTCGTACGTGCGTTCTTGTGATTGACTACTGTGGTGTCAATCACAAAACGCGTGACAAATGCCCCCAAAAAAGCTCAAGTACTTGTTTATGCGTCGGGCGTTTTACAGCGCGTTCAAACGCGCTGTAAAACGCTCAAGTGAGAACCAGGGCCATAGGAAAGCGTTGGTTTTCATGTGTTGAGCGTTTTACAGCGCGTTTAAACGCGCTGTAAAACGCTCAGGTGTGAACTTAGGGTAAATGAGTGTTATGAGATGTCAGGAGTGAAGAGATAAAGGCTACAGATCAAGCCATCAGAGCAGCTCTCTGACGTACTCACTGAGAAGGAGAAGGAACAGTCTGCAGATTTAGGAAATTGAACGCTGTTAAGGAAACACTGTTGATCTTTTAAATAGAAATTAGAGACCTATTGGCAAAATAATATGTAGCCTAAAATAAGTAGAATGAACAAATAATTAAAGAATGCCCCCCAAAGGTGTCCATAGCTGTCAAATGCTTCCATACCCAATGATATTAGCTGTTAAAACTCATCAGTATTTTTTCAGTTTCCATATCTTAAAAGAAATGTGTCACCAAATTTTTTATCTGCTAGTTAAAACCAGATCATAGAACGTATCCTTTTTATCTAATCTCTTTTTATTCTCTGATTACAGATGTATTTATTCCATTTCCTTAACATGATTACGGGGGCGGCCATCTTGCCTGAACTGTTCTTAACAGCATTTAGAAAGCATTAAGAAAACGGCTTTACGACACCCACATGGTCCATAGACACAATGGTCAGGAGGGCACCCTATTGACTTCTATGGGAGACTTTTCTAGGCCTGCTCTGTGACCTGTCCAGAGGTCATTGTACAAGGAAAGAATAGATAAGCTCTGACAATTACCTATTGTGAATGGTGGATCCTGTCTTACCTATACACAGAGGTGATATCATTATAAGCATGATTAGAATGACAGATAAGCAGATAATTGCGGTAAAGTGATCTGTACAGACCAAGAAGTGGCGCCTATTATTAGGCCTAGTATTCTGTGCAAAAACTGCAGAATTTTATGTTTTTTGTGTAAATATAGATATTGACATGGAAAATTAAAACTAACCATCAAATAAACAAAAAAAATATTAAACAGTAAAATGAGATTTAAACAATAGGTCATTTTCTGATGACAGATTCCTTTTAACCCCTTAAGGACACATGACGTACTGGTACGTCATGTGTACTACCGATCACTGCTGCTCGGCTAATCATTCAGCAGGTACCTTGTTACAATGCCGAGGGGGTTCCTGTGAACCCCCGTATCGGCGATCGCTGCAAACCGCAGGTCAATTCAGACCTGTGGTTTGCAGCGCCAATAGTACCAATAGTACCAATCAATCCTCCATCTCATCCTGCAAAAGATGAGACCCTACATAACACAATCGCCCAAAAATATAAAAAAATATGTCTTTCAGACTATGGAGACACTAAAACATGATTTTTTTTTCTAAAATGCTGTTATTGTGTTAAAGTAAAATAAATAAAAAAAAGTATACATATTATGTATCGCCGCGTCCATAAAAACCTGCTCTATAAAGATATAACATGATCTAACCCCTCAGGTGAACACAGCAAAAAAAAGCAATACAAATACGGTGTCAAAAGCCATTTTTGTCACCTTACATCACAAAAAGTGTAATAGCAAACAACCAAAATGACATATGCACCCCAAGATAGTGCCAATCAAACCGACATCTCATCCCACAAAAAATTGAGCCCCTACATAAGACAGTCACACCAAAAAATAAATATGGCTTTCAGAATGTGGAGACACTAAAAAAATCATTTTTTTCAAAAATGCTTTATTATGTAAAACTGAAACAAAACCCCCCAAAAAGTAGTCATATTTTGTATTGCCGCGTCCGTAACAACCTGCTCTACAAAAATAGCACACGATCTAACCTGTCAGATCAACGATGTAAATAACAAAAAATAAAAACTGTCCCAAAACAGCTATTTCTTTTGCAAATTTCCAGGTTAATCCATTTTTTCAGTAACAAAGCAAGGGTTAACAGCCAAACAAAACTCAATATTTATTGCCCTGATTCTGTAGTTTGCAGAAACACCCCATATGTGGTTGTAAACTGCTGTATGGCCAAACGGCAGGGAGCAGAAGGAAAGGAACGCCATACGGTTTTTGGAAAGCAGAATTTGCTGGACTGTTTTTGTTACACCATGTCCCATTTGAAGCCCCCCTGATGCACCCCTACAGTAGAAACTCCAAAAAAGTAACTTTGTTAACCCTTTAGGTGTTCCACAAGAGTGATTTGGGAAATGGAGATGAAATTTCAGAATTTCTATTTTTTTGTTACCTTGCCTCAAAAAAAGTGTAATATAGAGCAACCAAAAATCATATGTACCCTAAAAATAGTCCCAAGAAAACTGCCTCCTTATCCTGTAGTTTCCAAAATGGGGTCACTTTTATGGAGTTTCTACCCCAGGGGGGCATCACGGGGGCTTCAAATGGGACATGGTGTAGATAAACGTGTCCAGCAAAATCTGCCTTCCAAAAACCACACGGCACTCCTTTCCCTCTACGCCCTGCCGCGTGGTCATACATTAGTTTATGACCACATATGGGGTGTTTTTGCAAACGACAGAATCAGGGCAATAAATATTGGGTTTTGTTTTGCTGTTAACTGTTGCTTAGTTACTGGAAAAAATGGATTAAAATGGAAAATTTGCCAAAAAATTGCAATTCTGAAATTACATCTCCATTTGCCAATAACTCTTGTGAAACTCCTAAAGGGTTAATAACTTTGTAAAATCAGTTTTGAATACCTTGAGGGGTGTAGTTTCTAGAATGGGGTCATTTTTGGGTGGTTTTCTATTATGTAAGCCCCACAAAGTGACTTCAGACCTGAACTGGTCCCTAAAAAGTGGGTTTTTGAAAATTTCTGAAACATTTCAAGATTTGCTGCTAAACTTCTAAGCCTTGTAACGTCCCAAAAAAATAAAATAGCATTCCCAAAATGATCCAAACATGAAGTAGACATATGGGGAATGTAAATTAATAACTATTTTTGGAGGTATTACTATGTATTATAGAAGTAGAGAAACTGAGACTTGGAAAATTGCTAATTATTCCAAATTTTTGGTAAATTTGGTTTGTTTTTATAAATAAAAATGAATTTTTTTGACTCCATTTTACCAGTGACATGAAGTAAAATATGTGACGAAAAAACATCCTCAGAATGACCTGGATAAGTAAAAGTGTTTTAAAGTTATTCACACATAAAGTGACACTGGTCAGATTTGCAAAAAATGGCCTGGTTCTTACCCTGGGTTCAGACCTGAGCGTTCTAAAAACGCGCGTTTTACGCGCGTTTTTGTCGCGCGTATTTCAGCGCGTTTTTGCAAATAGGAAACGCACGTAAAACGCGCGTTCTTGTGATTGACTACTGTGGTGTCAATCACAAAACGCGCGTCAAACGCCCCAAAAGAAGCTCAAGTACTTGTTTATGCGTTGGGCGTTTTACAGCGCGTTCAAACGCGCTGTAAAACGCTCAAGTGTGAACCACTCCCATAGGGATGCATTGGTTTTAATCTGTTGAGCATTTTACAGCGCGTTTGAACACGCTGTAAAACGCTCAGGTGTGAACTTAGGGTTAAGGTGAAATGTGGCTGTGTCCTTAAGGGGTTAAGTGTATACTAATTATAATCTATCATTCATTTTCAAATTGCAAATGTGTGAATTACCTGTCCAAAGTTCCATGGGCAGGGAGAAATCCAGTTTTGGTTGCCCTGGTACACAAATCCATAGTCGTTCATAACATACTCTTGTCGCATGGGTTCATTATCCAGAAACACATCATCATCTGTCAAGTTCAGGCACGATATTAACAGGCAAATATGTAATGCATATCACAACTGTTTGGCAATACTAATCCTGCTCACTAGAACTTTCTCATCGTGTTAGAACGCCATTTTAAACTCAGTCCTTTGGAAATCACAGCTCCTACACTATATATAAATCTATGGCTGCTTTATTTAGGAGACACTTCCAGCAATTTTTTCATCTATATTAAATTCACCTATAACAGCCTATATGTGAATATTGTATGCATTTTTTACAAAACGGGTGGGTGGTATTCTCGATACAATTATTTTTTCACTCCATATATTCTACTTCCTGTCCTGGTTCTTTACTTCCTCTTTGTATAGACTGTAAGCACAGCAAACAACCTTGCTTAACTTTCTCAGTCAGACCATTCACTGTGGCCAGAGAGAGTCCCCCTGTGGTAACTCAAAGCATCACACATTACACTAATTTATGTGTCTCTTCTGTGGCCAAAGGCCATATTTATTTAGGTCAAAAACAGAGATGTCGTACTATTATCTCAACTCTACACCTACCATTATCACAAGGATTACCCTTCAGATAACATATTTCCCTAAATGGCAATAAATTATCTATCTATAGAGAAAATCTTATCATTTGTGATGACTGCTACAGACGCATAGTATTTTGTATCTAATTTGTAATGGCACAGTACTACCAAAATGAAACAGAAAAAACAGCCAAAAATTTTAACGTGTTAAAAAACATCAATTTCTGAAAGAAGTGGGCCTTTAAAGTTCAGAGCAAACTGCATAACTATGGTCTATGGGCTTTGTCTGGTATTGCAGCTCAAGTGAATGGGGCTGAGTTGCAATACCTGACACTGGCCGGAGAGAAGAGGAATGCTGTTTCTGGAAAATTGTCATATAACCTCTATACCCCCCATTTACCATACCTGCACACCACGGATTGAATAGTAACACAAATGTCCCCAGCTTATAGGTGGTGGCTATGCTTCCTTTGCCAATTTGAACCTTTAGAGTATATTGCCCGATTATAGCATTGGAAGACGGCATGATGACCACCATCAGGGAGTTGGGTCCGTTGCTTTCCACTGCTGCGCCCCATGCCCGTCTTACTAAAGCCTTTCTTAAGGTGAATATTGCTTTAGTTCCAGAAGCTTCATCCGGCCATGGACCTGTTAATACAAAACAGGCGGATAAAACGCATTAGGAAAGAACAAAGGATCATCCACATTCAAAGACAGTTCAAAGGTGTCACATTAATCTTTTATTTGTCATGCGGAGGCTTTGTTTTCATAGTAATGTTTATTCTGTGGATCATTCATTGCTTCCTACAGGTAAAGCTTCAGCTACTTGCCGTTTTCCACTGAGAAGATGATGTTATCTTTCCCTTCTTGATATGCCCTTTCTTTGAATTGTAAGCCGATTAAAAATGGCTGTCCTCTCCGAACGATGAGGCGGTTGTCGCTTATTTCCTCGGTGTGATGCAAAGTGTTATTTTTTCGACTCTGCAAATCGCAGTAGGCAATTTCAAGAACTATAGAAAAAATAAAATACAGATTTCACATTAATGTTATGCATGTATATTATGTCAGACACTCTCAAATAGACATCTCTGAGGTAAAACTAAACTGATATTAAAATGTATGTCTTCTTTTCAGGTAGATGGACCAAGAATTATAGAACCATCAGTGAAGTTGTTGAGACCAGTTGTAGGCATTTATAGAAGCAATGTTTAGCAGTTTCTGTAACTTTCATGGTCTTCAAAACAGATGGCTGCACTTTTAGATTAAAGGGTTTTTCGAGGCTCCTGATATTGACGACCCATCCTCAGCATACGGATGTGCTGACTGACCCCCTTTTTCTTTGCAGTTTGTACTATAGGGCAGACAGGCTAGTCAGGGGTGCAAGACTGAATGGAGTATTCAGTCTTGCACCCCTGACTAGCCTGTCTGCCCTATAGGCTGATTTTAATTAGAGTAGGTATAAAGCTGTAGCCTGCTCTCATTTGTATCTATTAGTAGCCATTTTGGAACCAGGAAGAGCATAGAGTGGGCTTAGCATGCATGCTGGTACCTGCATTCCTGAATTCAATGGAGGCTGTTATGGCACCAAAAATAGTAAAAAGCAGAGTGGATCCAGCATGCATGTGGAACCTGCACTCCCGTTTGGCAGACGGGCTCAAATAATTTTGTACAAAATAATTTGCCAAGCATCTCATTTGCAAAACTAGCACCAGAATATTTTCTATGGCATTGTTATACATTATTTGTGTTTGCAGAGTGCTGCTGCATACCACCTTTTTTTCCTATCCTCAGAATAGGTCATTAATATTGGATTAGTGGGGGTCCAACACACCGCACCCCCGCCGATCAGCTGTTCCTTGCAGACTCCGGCACTGAAACTGGCAGTTCGAACTGAACAGGAAGAAAAGCTCCATTCAAAGCGTAGTGGACATGCTGGGGTACTGCAGCTCATCTCATTCACTTCAACGGGAGTTGATGTGCAGTAACCCAGACATATACACTTTGAATGGAGGTGTTCTTCTTGTCTGCAGGGAACAAATGATTAGTGGAGGTGTTGAGTATTAGACCCTCGCCATTTGGATATTAATGACCTATCTTGTGGATAAGTCATCAATATCAGGAGCCTGGAAAACCCCTTTTAAAATATAATATGGAGCTGGGAATTGGTGAATGTAGAGCATTTAAGCCCCATCCCGAAAGGTGATGGTTGGGACATTTATGGCATAATCTGTGGATATTTCATAAATCCCTAAGGTGGTAATATGCTTTGTGAATATGCTAAAGCTGGACTCTAAAACTTAAGAAACTCCACAACTCCAACTCAATCCTATGGTCCTCCAACTTCCTTATAAAAATTCAATATAAAAAAGTTACTGGGTTGAGAAGTGCTGGTATTATATTATTGATACATTCATGCAAAGCTTCTGGTTTCTAAAAAATGAAAGCACCAGCCCAGGCAATTACAAAAACAATTACAGTGAGACACTCACCTAAAACATATCTTACCATTTATGACCATGCGTATACAAACTATAGAAGAAGCCTTAAGATTGCATAGAACCATGGATGATAGGGGCCCAACTCACAATAACTTCACTCCAGTCCAGGACTACCACACTTCATAGGCACCACAGTGTTGGCCAATGAAGGAGAGCAATAATACTTCAAGAGTGATGGATCCTTTCTAACCTTTTTGGGAATGATATGGGAGAGCAGATATCTGACCCTCCTGTCCTTGGCTGTGGCGGCATGAACCAGATCCAAGAACATGGGTAACAGTTTGATTTTCAGCAACCCCTTCAACTCTACAGTATGTACACCTTTATTAATGTTCATGAATGGCATCCAGTACTAGAAACCAATGAACGAGGTCTACTATATATGTAATAAGTTTATTATACTTCTTTGTATTATTTTATTCTTCATGTCTTGTCATAGACCAAATGGAAATTATGAGAAGGAGGCTATAGGCTATAAAATAGTTCAAAAACCCAACACCCCAATTAAGAACAATGGTATATTATATTACAGGGTTCTGAGCTGTGCCACAAGACATCCTAGCAGCTTGTAAACCTTTAGGCAAGACATATAATTATAAGGTAATTGATATACATGGAGCATACAGTATTCAGCAGGTATATGGTTGGATATTTCTCCAGGGGGATCTCCCATTCTGTGAGATTTATGAGATTTAGCTTGTATAGACATCAACATTTTACAGGGTAAAGTATATCTAAAGGCTGTTAGTGTTGCTTTCCCGCCATCTTGTATCTTGTTAACTTGGATGTGTCATCTAAAAATGACCTATTGTTTAAATCAACTTTTTATGTTAAACATATTTTTGAAGAATTTTTGGTGGTTATTCCTAATCTTTCACCTCATTATCTTTAGTGCCCTGGGGCAGGGATACTTTGAAGTGTGCACATTTGCCTGTTTCCCCTATGTAAAGTTATCAACTCCTTATTTTATTTCACTTGAAAGGGTTAACTTGCACTGACTTATACTGCTTAATACAGTCTAATTGCATTTTATATGTATGTTGTGATATATATCCTGTTAATTTGCACTGAATTTGCACGGCATTGTGGAAAAGGTTAACAAACACTGATAGACTTTTGGGACTTTCTATCTAACAATAAGAAGCTGGTAATGTTTCAAAGCTACCATAAGATTTCAAGAAGAGTATGTTTTGGAGGGAAAAATCCAGACTTGTTTACCACTAAAACCAGACAGACTGACCTTTTGGATGTCTGGTTTAGCTATCTTATTATGCCTGAAGATTTATTTTTGTCTGTGTCATTGTCATTGAGTATCATTTAAGTTCTACAGCAAGTCTATGAGATTTTGAATTGTGACATTGTATTTGTTTGGGCTGAATTTCTCCACTTCACCCATAGATGCCCGTGATGAGAACATAGTCCTACCACTTTACAAATCCCTAGTCAGACCACACATGGAGTACTGTGTACAGTTCTGGGCTCCTGTGAACAAGGCAGACATAGCAGAGCTGGAGAGGGTTCAGAGGAGGGCAACTAAAGTAATAACTGGAATGGGGCAACTACAGTACCCTGAAAGGTTATCAAAATTAGGGTTATTCACTTTAGAAAAAAGATGACTGAGGGGAGATCTAATAACTATGTATAAATATATCAGGGGTCAGTACAGAGATCTGTCCCATCATCTATTTATCCCCAGGACTGTGACTGTGACGAGGGGACATCCTCTGCGTCTGGAGGAAAGAAGGTTTGTACACAAACATAGAAAAGGATTCTTTACTGTAAGAGCAGTGAGACTATGGAACTCTCAGCCTGAGGAGGTGGTGATGGTGAGTACAATAAAGGAATTCAAGAGGGGACTGGATGTATTTCTGGAGTGTAATAATATTACAGGCTACAGCTACTAGAGATGGGTCGTTGATCCAGGAAGTTATTCTGATTGCCTGATTGGAGTCGGGAAGGAATTTTTTTTTCCCCTTAAGTGTGGAAAATTGGCTTCTGCCTCACAGTTTTTTTTGCCTTCCTCTGGATCAACTTGTAGGAAACAGGCCGAACTGGATTGACAAATGTCTTTTTTCGGTCTTATTTACTATGTTACTATGTTACCCCTCCCACTAGAAGGTTTTAGTTTAGCTAGAAACTTTATATAAGGAGAGCTGTCAGAGCCCCTATTTTTCTGCAGTTAGGGATCAGTGCTTAGAAGAATAGAATTATTTTAGACTGCATGAGTGGCCAGAAGATGATGCTGAGATAGGGATGCTGAGCGACAGACCAAGGGTCTTCAGTACTGGGACCAAGATGCCACCTGGACTACTGAGCCACAGACTGTGGGCCTCCAGACTTTGGCCAGGATACCAGCCTTCTGAGAGAGAGAGGGACAGCTAGCTCAGGCCTTTCCTCGGCATTAACCCTTCTTCTGCCTGGGAGGAGACTCGAGAAGTCAGCTCAGTGCATTTCCTGTATTGTTTTGCTCTTGAGTTCCTACAATCAAGAAGCACACTGGTTACCTGCAGACCCTGACTCTCTGGACTTCATTTCCATTGGGGTGCACAATGCCTTACCATCCCTTCTGGAAAGCAGCAGCATGTGGTGACACCTTGCCGGCATCCGAGGAACCCATTGTAGTGTTGGGGTCACCCCAAACCTAGCCACTGCATATCTATATTTAAAAAAATCAATATTATTTGCACTGACCACTAAGCCTAATAATGGGCACCACTTCTTTGTCTGTACAGGTCACATTTCAGCAATCATATCTTTATCACAGGCAGGATTAGCATGACAGATATCACCTTTATATATAGATAACACAGGATTCATGGCTGGGATTAACATTTTTAACAACAGGCTCCCTACTTAACAGCGGACGTGCGGCGTCACAACATATTTACATATACATACACCATATATATGCATTGCACATATACAAAAATGTGTAAAAAAAATCCTTCCTAGTCTCCATTGTGCCCCCTAAATTATGTAGTTATGCCAGATCTCTTCACTGGTCACAGAGCATGCCTAGAAAACTTTCCTTTAGAAGCCACTAAGGTCCATTGTGGGGGCTGCTGTTAAGAACAGTTCAGGCAAGATGGCAGCCCCCATAATCACATTCAGGAAATACAGGTTTCACATATGATATGAAAAAATGTAAACTTATGACCTATGTTCTTTTCCATAGAGCTTTTGCTGGCAATGCTGCTGGATTATTCCGTGATCTGCTGTGATAAGTTAGAGAATGGTGTATTGTGAAACCGCAGAGTACGCCGTGAAACCATCTCTGAAGCCTAGAAATATTTGCTGGATGAGATCACCACTGAGGTGTCTTCTGTCTGCCAGAGAAGAAACTACAATATTTGTAGGTTTCCAAACATTAATTATATTTTGAACTCTAAAAACTAGATAATTACTAGTTCTGTTAGGATTTAGCTTCTATCCATGTTAACTCTGGCGCTCGCTATGGTGGATATACTATATAGTTTACCATAATTTGTCTTGCTGGCCAGAAATGTTTAAAGGGATTGCATGAGATTAAAAGAAAACCATTGCTGCTTTCTTCCAGGAGCAGTGCACACCTTTACAGGGGCTGTGTCTGGTATTGCAGCATTCAAGTGAATGAGGCTTTTATGTATTTCCAGATATGGTCCTCTCTGGAAAATGGAAGCCATGTTTTTTAAATATCATACAACGCCTTTAAGTTTTTTTTATTGTATGAACATCCTAACTAGTATATTCTTGTAACTAATCAAGGATTAATCAGAATCATGATTTTAGCTACACTATATATACCAGTAGAACCCTGTGTACTAGTCAAATATATATAACATGGCTCTTAAGGGCACAGTATTTGATTATGATGACACCTGGTATTCTGTAGACTAGGTGTATAGGCAGGGATCCAGTGGATCATTGCAAATAGTTAATTTAGTGCTACCGAATTGAAAGTTGTGATTTGTTGTTAAAACAGTTAAGGGGTCATTTACAAACAGAAATTTGCCTATTTTTGGTGTATTTCTGGCACAAATTGTTGTGCAATGTGCGACTTCCCCCTTACGCCAGGTCTAAAAAAGGGGTGTGGATAGGAAACGGGAGGGGCCGGCAGACCCGTCTCATTTAGCATTTTCGATGCCTGTTTTAGGCTTAGAAAATAGTCTAAATTTAAGCCAGCAAGGAAGTTGGTGTAGATTTAGACTAGTGGTGGATGTGCCAAAGTTATGTAGAGGTCGGTGCCTCTTCATAACTTCGGCAGATCCACCTCTAGTGTTCGGGGTTATTAAGACCAGCATTTAAAACTCTGGTCTTAATAAATAGTTACTTGCTAAGAGATGGGCTGGACCCATCGCCTGGTGGTGAGTTCAGAATTTGCAGCCTGAAGAGAGGACATGTCTGTGAGAACTCCACAGAACTAGGCCTGATCCAGTGAAGCTCTATCCCTGAGACTCTACTGCCAGCAAAGCTACTGAACAGAGAGATAATACCTCTGAGAGTAAGAAACCAGATTACATTGATGGCTGAGAATCGTGAGGTCGTTCTTTGGAAAGACAGTTAGGTACCGCTCAATTATGGCACTAAGACTTTACTAAATGTGGAAAGGGTTAACTACCTCTGATACCTTCAACACTTCAAAGATGGTCTAGGCAACCCATCTAGCACCTGCTACCCTCAGACTGGGCATGGCAGAGGGAGTAAATAAGAATTGTGTTGCATGCCTCTGATTATTCGTGAGCACTGAGATGCATATTTAGAGAGTGAGTGAGAGAGAGAGAAAGAGAGACTTGGGAGGATTACCTCCATTATTGTTGCTACCTATACACTACCATTGGGAAGAGCACTACTGTGTAACTTACTACTGAACTGTTTCTATTGCTGCTATCTGTACTACTGGTCATTGACACCACCACATTCGTGGTCCAACCATTCACCATGAAGGGCATCCCATCTAACATCAGGCAGGAGCCCCCACAGAGTCCAGGGTTTGCCCCTTTGTCTATTTCTATTGACTACAGCACTTCTATGGACTACAGCTCTCACATGTCATGTAGCGACTGCCCCACAGGCCATGTAGACCTTGACAGATGTAGTCCTTAGGAGTCACATATATGAGTATATACAACTTTTGATGCATCTGTCCCAGCTGGAGCTGAAATTTTTGCAGATTTTCTGTATCACAACCGTTGCACTCTAGTGGAATATGTCAAATCACAAGTCTATTCTACTTTCCTAAAATATTCATGTGCCTGTCATGTGACATGGGGGAGGGGAGCTACAAGAAATTTATGTGGCAACTGACACTGAAGCAGATGTGTAACAAAATTCCACATGAAGGCCCAGCCTAAGGTTAACCGTATATTAAGAGCAAGTGACTAAAATGTGACAAAAAGACCAACACAAAGCATATAAGGTATAGATAGACTCCTACACAGTCGTAATTCCTGGACCACAATGCAAAACCTCTTATTGACCCCCGATCCCCCCTCCCATCACCACCTGAAAATACACCAGTATGTTCCAAACTGGCAGACAAGCTGTTGGGCTCCCTCAGGCACCTATTGCAGGCCTTATAGCTATGCCTGTGGATGAATTAGATATTCACAGACAACACTCGCTTGGCTCCACAAACCTTGCATTGATTACAAGTGACCTTCCACCTCATTGATACGTCCGATTTATTCCTACATATGTGCGACTTACCTTGTGTCATTCTCCTCGTGTCTTTTTCCCTCCTGCACTCAGCTGGAAGCACCTCCACTAGGTGAATTACAAAGTGACACTGAGGGCTTTGTTGTCTGCTGGATGGAATATAAAACTGAGAAGGCGAGGTGGGGCGGCAGGAGTCATTGCTGGCTTTCTGACTTGGTAAATCACAACTGGTTTGCTCACTTGAAAAAAATTTTTGCTTGAAAGTAGGTGTGGTAACAGATTACTGGGTCTTATGATTTCATCACTTTTATGGAGGAGCACTTTCTTTTGCATTGTCTGACTAGACACTATTTAAAGATATGAGGATGACATCAAGTTATAATATTGCTACTTTTTTGATCTTTTTTTTGACATATTACATTTTTACTTATTATATTTTTCCTTATACCTATTGTATAGCACCATTAACCTCCAGGGAACTGTACATATGGAATATGACAATGTATATAAACAATACTAAAACAAGCAAGTACAGTAATCATGAGGTTTCTAAGCGACAGACTGGTACAGAAGGAGAGTGGGCACTGCCTGCGAGGGCTTACAATCTATAAGGTTTTGCTATATAATTTGTTTTACTCTCTTCAGTAAACACTTTCCAATAAAATGCATAGGACACATAGCTTACACCTTTTAAAATCCAGGTTTTCAACTTGAGGTATGTTTGACCTAAGGTACTTTTCTTGTCTCTAGGGAATACTGCCAGTGTCCTTGTTCTGTGCTTTGAATAGGTGTATATAATCAGAGTATTTAAGGTTCTTTGACTTTCTTCATTTGAAAAGGGGGTAATTGCCTTAGAAATGTTTTAAAACATAACTACAGCTGATATCCTCTGTTATGGCAGTGGGTGCGGAACCAATGTGTCAACCCAACATCTTTCACAAGAGCGAGTTTTCTGTCCCGGTGCGATGCGTGAAGCAAACGCATAGCATCCAGACTGAATTCTGACCCATTCATTTTTAATGGGTCTATGCACTTGAGAGTTGCTTTTCACGAATTATTTCTGCATTCAGGAAATATCGCGGCATGTTCTATAGTCTGCGTTTTTCTCACAGCTCTGGTTCCATAGCAGTGAATCGGGCTTGCGTGAAAAACAGATTGCATCCAGATACAATCCGGATGCAATGCGTTTTTCACTGATGATTGCTAGGAGATGTGGTTTGTTATTCTTATTATTATTCAGTTTTTTTTCATGCACGTGAAAAACGCATGAAAAACTGATTGTACCTGCATGGAAAAAACTGAAACACTGAATGCAATTGTAGACAAAACTGACTGAACTTGTGTGCAAAACTATCATTTTTTTCCTGAACAGATCCTGACAAAATTCATATTGTTGATGAGAAAGAGGCCTAAGAGTGTTGTCCTGGCAGTTCTCTGTTTTTCACCCTTTAACCCCTCTACAGGGATCTGGACTTTGCTGCAGGGGATCCACGAGGCCGTTACCTCTTGGAGTAGTGTCTGTTCAGTTGATGGCTGACCACAGAGGTCAAGACACCAATGCCGAGCCCTGAAGGGACAGGCAGAAGTGTAGGCAGGGACAGGCAGAGTTTGTACAATTAAAAAACATAGTCCAAGGTCAGGGAAGGTAGCGAAGGGTCAATACAGAGATCCGGCACAGGTCAGGTCAAGCAGCAGAGGGTCAGTATCCAGGAAATAGGTGGAATTCAGTACACAAGCAGACAACAAGATATAGCACTCCTCAGCAGGAACCAGAGGACTATGAACCTTATTGCTTAGGCACCCTTATCATTTTCAAACTATTAAAACAGTAACTGCCCACTGTGAATACACAAATGAGTGACACAGTATAAAATGATAGTTCTTCTTTGTTAATCATATGTGAATAAAACTTGCCACTGATGGTACTGGTCAAGGTAGAAGTTGCTGAACAACTCTGGTATGAATCCTCAGGGCCTCCAATGGCTCCACTGAGTGTTGCATGTATGGAGTTATTCTCCCCTAGAAGCCTCATGAGGAGAAAGCTGTGTACATAAGCACCTGATACATCATTCCTGTATGTGTTTTTTTTTATTCATATAGCATTCAATAGAAAAAAACTCTTTATGCCCCGGTATGAGAATGCTGCTCCCTGTAGTCAAGAAAGGTCTCACATGAGGCAAACTGCTGTCCTCACCTCATGGACAGTACGCCCCCCAGTGTCCGAATAAGAGCACATTTATTCCCTGCATCTCTTTTGGTAAATCTTAGGCTTAATTTTAATATTTCCTGAGAATCACAAAGATTTGTTTGCATTGATTACAAAACCAGTCTTACATGACACATGACAGCACTTGAGGAGTACAAGCCCTTGTCACAGAAGTGGATGAATTATTCTTTCAGTCTGTGTATTCACTGCAGGGGAATTTTACAGACGCTAACTGGGCGGTACTGCTCAAGGGCTCTTACATGTTAGTATCATCCTTAGAGCTCATGCATACTGGCACAGGGCTTGGTATGTACATCCTTACTCTGTTTACTATTGGACAGACTCTGTATTTATAGAATTGTGGAGTCCAGTGAACCATGGTTGTCCCAGCAGGTAGACACTTTGTTCAGCTTGTTGCCAAGGGTCCCTTCTAACAGGTAGGTGTTGTTTCTAGCAGAGACCTAGGGAACGGCGATCATAGAGGCAATTATCAGGAAGGAACTGTTTGTTCCCAATAATTGTTTATTCTGTAATTCTGTCACCACATATTAATGCTCTAAACTGTTCCCAGTGCCCTGTAGTTTACATACACTGTATCCCAAACTTACCTTAAAGAGGACCTTTCATCAGGGTAAAAAAATGTGTACTAAGTGTGCTGACATGTAGAGCTGCGCCCAGGGATCTCCCTGCACTTACTATTATCCCTGGGCGCCGCTCCGTTCGCCCGGTATAGGCTCCGGTATCTTCTGGGACTTGATTATACTAGGAGGAGCCTAGTACACTTGGTCATAGTAGGCGTATCCCAGGCTGTAGCACTGGCCAATCGCAGTGCTCAGCTCACAGCCTGGGAGAAAAAAAAACTTCCAGGATATGAGCTGTGCGCTGCGATTGGCCAGTGCTACAGCCTGGGATACGCCTACTATAACCAAGTGTACTAGGCTCCTCCTAGTATAACCAAGTCCCAGAAGATACCGGAGCCTATATCGGGCGACCGGAGCGGCGCCCAGGGATAATATTAAGTGCAGGTAGATCCCTGGGCGCCACTCTACATGTCAGCATACTAAGTACACATTTTTTACCCTGATGAAAGGTCCTCTTTAATGTCCATTTGTTAATATTTATTGCCCACAAAAAATGACTAGATCGATGCACTGTGCGCACAATTTTTAGGCAAGTTGTATTTTCGAGGATTCATTTTATTATTGAACAACTGCATTGCTGTCAGTCAATCCAAAATGTTAATAAACTTCAAACTTGAGTATTTAAGAAAGTAAAAGTGGGATTTTAGCTTCCTTAGGAGAATAGCTATGTATGCATAGTTATTGGGCAATTATTAGTCTGCACAGTGGCATATCTAAGCTATTTGGCACTGGGGTTGGGAACTTTCTCTGGCACCCAATGAATTTGATGTTGCTGTTCTTGGTGAGCTGAGAGAAGGTAAGACAATTGAAATGCACCCCCCCATGCCGAAATCTCAATCCAACCCTTCCCCCCAGCCCTACTGTTCAAGAGATATTTGGGTGGACATTACACACATCGCTACAAAACATACAGGAGAATACAGCACCACATACCTCTCACATTCAGTGATGTCTACTGTGATGCAGATGCTCTTTTTCCTTATCTTCTCCATTCGCCATGACCGCCATGATAACTTCTCTCAGTGGCATCTGGTCTCTGCAAAGTTTACAACACAAATATCTTGCTGCCCCCAATACTGTGCCCCTACAGTACCCCCAGTAGCAACCCAATTAGTAATGCCCTCCATATTGTGCTCAATAATAATACCCCCACATCACCTTTGATATTAACAAATCACCCCATAGGGCCCCTAGTAGTAACAAGGCCCCCTATAGTGCCCCCAATAGTAACAAAGAACCTCTATAAGGCCCCCCTATAGAGTCCACAGTAGTAAATACAGTAAGCTCTGGATAGTGTCTCCAGTATATATAATGTCCTCTGTAGTAGCCCCGGTACTCATAAAGCCCCACTGCAATGCCCTCTGTAGTTATAATCACCCCTTGTAGTGCCCCTGTATTATAATGCCCCCTGTAGAGCTACTACATATAATACACCCCCTCTGTAGTGCCCTTATATATTATGCCCCCTCTGTATTGATAGCATATGTAATGCCCCTCTGTATTGGTAATATATATATATATATATATATATATATATATACATATATAAACACACACACACACGCACACAGTGCCTTGAAAAAGTATTCATACCACTTAAACCTTGAACTTTTCCAGATTTTTTGCACATACTAACTTAAATGCATATTCTCAGTATAACTACAGCTGTTCTGTGATTGAACAGCATCATGAAAACCAAGGAACACACCAGACAGGTCAGGGATAAAGTTATGGAGAAGTGTAAAGCAGGGTTAGATTGTTAAAAGTTATCCCAAGTTCTGAACATCTAACAGAGCACTGTTCAATCTGTCATACAAAAATGGAAGGAGTATGGCAGAACTGTAAACCTACTAAAACATGGCTTTCCACCTAAACTGACAACCCAAGCAAGGAGAGCATTAATTAGAGAAGCAGCCAAGAGGCCTATGGTCACTCTGCAGATGCTGCAGAGATCCACAAGCTCAGGTAGGGGAATTTGTCCACAGGACAACTATTAGTCGTGTACTTCACAAATCTGGTGTTCATGGTACCCTGGTCAGAGGAGACCAAAGTTGAACTTTAAGTGCAAAACGCTATGCATGGTGAAAAACTAACACTGCACATCACCCTGAACACACCAACACGGTGATGGCAGCATCATGCTGTGGGGATGCTTTTCTTCAGCAGGGACAGGGAAGGATGTCAGAGTTGATGGGAAGATGGATGGAGCTAAATACAGGGCAATCCTGGAGGAAAACCTGGTAGAGGCTGCAAAAGACTTGAGACTGGAGCGGAGGTTCACCTTCTAGCAGGGCAACAATCCTAAACTTACAGCCAGAGCTACAATGGAATGGTTTAGATCAAAGCAGTTCATGTGTTAGAATGGCCCAGTTAGAGCCCAGACCTAAATCCCATTTGGAATGTGTGGCAAGACTTAAAAATTTCTGTTCACAGATGCTCTCCATTTATTGTTGTGACTGTGCTTAAGATTTTTTGCAAAGAGGAATGGGCAAAAATTTCAGCCTCTCGATGTGGCTGGTAGAGACATATCCCAAAAGTCTTGCAGCTGTAATTGCAGCGAAAGGTGGTCCTACAAAGTATCGACTCAATGGGGCTGAATACAAATGCACGCCACACGTTCTAGATTTTTAAAAAATTTGGAAAACCATGTATAATTTTCTTTACACTTTACTACTTGCTACTTTGTGTTATTCTATCACATAAAATCCCAGTAAAATACATTTAAGTTAGTGGGTGTTACGTGAAAAAATGTGGAAAAGTTCAAGGGGTAAGAATAGTTTTTCAAGGCAACGCGCCAGCAATGTGTTTTTAGAATGTCAAGGTGGTAGCCGGAAGAAGCATGGGATCATGCAAAACGGCCGTTGCTACTTGGTATGCCGCATGCTGAAGGCGTCCGCCCGCCGCCCTCCCTGTATGTCTTGAGCACTACTAGCAACAAATTGGAAGACACAGCAGTGGTGAGTGCCGCCTCTACTCTTTTCTTGAATCGGATATTGTTGCATTTAGGACTGTTTATTTGGCTGAGCACCGCTATACTGCAGCCATTACAGGAGTGTCGTCTGGGACTGTTGTGATTTGTGGTGCACGGCGTGGTGCTGCCCACTTCTTTCTTCTTCATTTGATTCGTGACTAAATATATATAGATCCCGCTTTGTATTATTAGAATATATAATGGCCGCCTCTGTATTATAAGAATATATAATGGCCCCTTCTGTATTATTAAAATTAGAGATCAGCGCACCAGTTCGTAACAAACTGGGTTTATTACGAACTTTGCAAGATTTCATCCAGCTTTCGAACCTGAAGCTTTTCAGGTTAGTTTTGGACGAATCCAGTAAAACGGAGTGCAGCACCATTTTGCTGCACATGTCGTCAGAAAAAAAGCATTAGGGAGGAAATAGAAGGGTGTACTGTTCACATGACCTTAAGGCCTCATGCACACGACCGTTGCCTGCCTCCGCGTCCGCTCCTCCTTGAAATTTCGCGTCCGTCAAAAAAAACGGATGACGGACCGTTTTTTTTGACGGATCCGATTTTTATGGCAGATCATTGTAAAAATGCCTATCCTTGTCCGCAACCGTGAAAAAAATAGGACATGCACTATTTTTTTGACGGAATGAAAACACGGATCACGGAAGCGGAAGGAAAACGGTTGACCATCCACATTTTTTGACGGACCCATTGAAATGAATGGGGAAGCATCCTATCCGTGAAAAAAAACGGAACGGATGCGGAAACAAACAACGGTCGTGTGCATGAGGCCTAAGAGGAAGGCGGGGGAGGACTTTCCCAGATTGGCTCACAGGCTGACAGAAAGCCAGGATGAGCCAATCAGTGCTGCAGCAGCAAGAAGGTGCCCTTGCAGAACAAGCTGAATGTCATTCTGCTGTGAATGAGGATGTATGGTTCAATTGTCTGACAGAAAATGATCTTAGGGACGGGGTATAGTCACAATGAAGCTTCTGTTCTAGAGGGTGTGGCAATGTGAACACTGGGGTGTGCAGTGAAACCCCAGGGAGGCCGTCAGAGAGAGCGTGTCACCAAGGTGCCTGGCCTTGGGGGAGTGAAAGCCCAAGTACTAGTGTTAGTATAGCTGGCTCAGCCAGTTCCAGGGCGGGCTTTTACTGGGAACAGGCAATGTGCTGGGTGGGTGCCTGTTCCCCATGCTCCAGTCCAGGATTTTGGACAATGCCCATGTCCAGGGAGGATATTCAATCCTCTTGTTGGACATGGGTGGAGCCCCACTCTGGAGAGAGCTTTGGAGACAGAGGCTCTGTGTGAGTGGTCTCGGCTGAGTTGGCTGAGGGGCCACGGGGCTAAGCGATAGCCCGGAATTGGGGACACAGCGACGCCTGGAAGGGTCGCAGGGCCACAGTCAGGAGGACTGGTGAGCCTGAATTCCCCAACGGACACTGATCGGAGGCTGTGTGTGAACAGTGCTCTGAACAGCCAGGAGGCTGTGGGACATTGGGCTGGAGAAAGCCGCAGCAGTTCACAGGGTGTGAACTGTACCCACTAGGTGAGTGAGGGACCCAACTAATATGTTTAGTTAGAGCCTAGCCGGGCCAGTGTTTATTGTTTTGCACCTGTTGTGTTGTTTCTGCTATAATAAACGCACTGTTTGGACGTGAAATCCGTTGTCCGGAAGGAAGTTTTTGTGAACGATCCTCGAGACCAGAGCTAACCCCCACATTTGGTGTCGGATGCGGGCAAGTCGTCCCTGCTGGATAAAGGTAAAGTGTTGCTGGGGGCAACGACAGGACAGAGGAAAAACTGTGCGATTGCTGTATTGGAGCTTAGGGCCGGAAGCCTGTTTGTTCGGTGGAGCAGGTGCTGCTCGTGTGGTCCTGGACACTTTGTTGGGTTGCAAAAGAACTGCTGTCTGGACTGTTTTTCCCTGTGGTGCAAGCGGTGCGAAGGTTTAAAGGGCCAGAAGCACAAAAGAGGGAAAAAGGAAAAAAACTGACCTGTGGAAATTTTTTGCTCAAAATGGCGTCCTGGGTGAAAGATAGTCAGGTGTGGCGGAAGCTGCTTATGCCAAAGGTGATGCCATATGTGAGAAGTGGCCCGGTTTGGCGGAAAACCAAGGCCACTGAGGGTGTAATGGAGCAGCTGGTGCTGGAGACTGATCGGTTGGTGAGAAAGCCGAGTGCGGCACTTGGAGAGGCGGCTCTGAGTGGACTGTTCGAGGTAATATGTGCCGTTGCCAAGGGCAACCGTCGGGAAGACAAAGAGGTGGAGAGCGGTGCGTTTCTCAGGAGTGCCTATTTTCCCTGCGACTGTGCACAGAATCCTAAAGGGTGCGGCTGGAATGACCGTCCAGAAAAAGACAGGAGACAAGTCCAAGGCGTCTCCCGTGGCAACTACTGCATTGAGGAGAAGGGTGATGACCGTGCTGGAGATATTCCTGGACTACCCTTATCTTCCGGGAGTGCCGAGTCAGTGACGACAATCGGTAAGACTGTTCCTATTGATAATTTTGTGGCAGACCCTGTGACAATGAGCCGGCGGCAGTTGCTACCTGCCGGGCTGGTCAGTGATAAAGCGCTGCGGCGTGAAGATGTCTCAAAAATGAGTGACTATGGGAAAAATGCTGTGTCTGAACAGGCTGGTAAGCCTGTTGCGGTTGCTCTCTTGCAGGAATCTGCAGGGGAGAAGCTCAAGATGTTGTTTAAAGTGCCCGTGACCAAGGCTAGATTTGGGATGGTGAAAATCAGAGATCCCATGCTAGCCTGGGTAAGAGGTAGAATGGTGTTTGTCCGGGACAATTATGTGAATCCAGTGGACTATCCAGTGGTCAGCACGGAGGGTGAGACCATGGTGGGAACAGAGACTGATGGACTTGATGTTGGAAATAGGCTCATGCGTGATGTAATGTGGGGCAATGGAGACACTTCTGTAGGAAGTAATGAAGCTCCTACAGAACCTGTACCTGTAAATGAAGGTGTAAGGGAAATGCAGATAGGAAGCAATGGTTTAAGTGAAATGACCATTGGAAACAATGGTGCCGACACGGTGCCAAGTGAAGGTGCAGAGTTTGATGAAATGTATAATAATAATGTGGGTCTATGTGCAAGAAGTGATGAGGATGATGACAGTCCTTTTCCTTTGCAGGCTGTGATTGGGGAAAAAGCTCCCCCTGTTGGTAAAAATGTGGATGGTATAAAAATGCTAATTGATATTGAGAGCTCACAACTGAGGGAACCCACTGTGAAAAATGTGCAAGTACATGGGGCGGTCCTAGAGGGTGTACCACACGTACTAGAAGTGGATATGCAGTCTCCACAGGTTTCTATGCTTAATAAAATGTCCCAGGTGGGGATTAACTCATCGGTGCCCCTAGAGGACGGAAATGAGAATGACATGAGCAGTATATATGAAGCAGGTGCTATGACCGACAGCAACTCTGAGAGAGGCTGCCATGTTGAGTTCTTGCCAAACTGACGTGGTTACTGGTAGCAACCAGACGATAGTTATACCTGATGTGACGAGAGTACAGTCGGGTGACGTCAGCCTAGTGTCTGAAGCTCATATCCAGGCAGTCTTAGATGACCTGACAGGACAGTACAGCGGCAAACAGGAGGCTGCCCTCCCTCTCGCCACACGGTCCCTAGATACGATAGAGAAGGGACAAGCTGTCGTCACAGGGTCACCGAAGAAGGCTGCAGAAGGGTCAAAAGAGGAGACCCCAGAAAAGATGAGTGAACTGAAGGGTCTACCTCCTGGTGTCCTGGGGAGGGGAAAAGACTCCAGAAAGACACAAAAGTCTATAGTAGACCTCAACAGTGGGCTTGAAGAGTCCCTGGGTGGAAATCCCACAGAGTGTCTAAGAAAGAATGGAGACTCCAAAGAAAAGACTGGAAAAGAGTCTGCTGAAGTGGGGAGTACCACTGAAGAAGCAGAAGATTCTGAAACTGAAGCCAAACCTGACATAACCCCTGGGGGGAGTAAAGGAAAAAGAAAGATGCTATCTGTTGATAAAACAAAGAGACAAAAAGAGGCTGACAGGTCAAGGTCCGCTAAAACTGTGGTAGTTGCTAGTAGCGACCAGGTGTCTCTAGTGTGGGACAAGATGACTGGTAGGGTAGTAAGCTTCGTGGTTATGACGAACTGGGTTCTGTTGGCGTGGTTGTGGCAGAATAAGGGAAGCCTGTGGGGCTGGCCACATCTTCCAGGGGACCCTTGAGCTTAAAGATGGCAAGATAATGCGGGTGCCCTATCACGAGCGACCAGAGCGGTACATGTGTTCACCCCCACAGGTGTGAACAGAGGGGGATATGTGGCAATGTGAACACTGGGGTGTGCAGTGAAACCCCAGGGAGGCCGTCAGAGAGAGCGTGTCACCAAGGTGCCTGGCCTTGGGGAGTGAAAGCCCAAGTACTAGTGTTAGTATAGCTGGCTCAGCCAGTTCCAGGGCGGGCTTTTACTGGGAACAGGCAATGTGCTGGGTGGGTGCCTGTTCCCCATGCTCCAGTCCAGGATTTTGGACAATGCCCATGTCCAGGGAGGATATTCAATCCTCTTGTTGGACATGGGTGGAGCCCCACTCTGGAGAGAGCTTTGGAGACAGAGGCTCTGTGTGAGTGGTCTCGGCTGAGTTGGCTGAGGGGCCACGGGGCTAGCGATAGCCCGGAATTGGGGACACAGCGGCGCCTGGAAGGGTCGCAGGGCCACAGTCAGGAGGACTGGTGAGCCTGAATTCCCCAACGGACACTGATCGGAGGCTGTGTGTGAACAGTGCTCTGAACAGCCAGGAGGCTGTGGGACATTGGGCTGGAGAAAGCCGCAGCAGTTCACAGGGTGTGAACTGTACCCACTAGGTGAGTGAGGGACCCAACTAATATGTTTAGTTAGAGCCTAGCCGGGCCAGTGTTTATTGTTTTGCACCTGTTGTGTTGTTTCTGCTATAATAAACGCACTGTTTGGACGTGAAATCCGTTGTCCGGAAGGAAGTTTTTGTGAACGATCCTCGAGACCAGAGCTAACCCCCCACAAGGGCTAGAAAGAAGAAGAATTGTGTAGAATATAGAAAGGCAGGGAAAGCTGTCAGCCAGGGAGTGAGAAGTGAGGAGCGAGGCTTGATAGAAATCTCGATAAAAACGTGAACTACTAGTATAAAATCCGTCTCAGGGAATCTCCAGACAATTCAAATTTTTTTTGGTTTAAGTTTAAGAATAACACATTAGAAAAATATATCTCTGTGTTCTAACATGAAATACTAGTCCAAAATCCATATTGGTGCATCTCTAGACATTTCAAATAAAAATTTTTGTTTAAGTTTGGGGAAATAGCATACAGGTGTCTTACAATACTAAGCGTAGTGATTTATACTGGTCTGATTATTTCGTCACAAAGCAAATTTTTTAGAAAATTCGGTGAAGCAGCCAAATCGAATTTTTCAATACTTTGCTCATCACTAGGTTTTATACTTGTGACACCCCCAATGTGATATATCTAATTAAATGCCCATTTGGACTTTTGTATGTGGGGGAGGCGGCTTGTCAAGGATAGAATCTGTAAACAAAAGTCCACTATCCGCACTGAGAATGTACTGCTACCAATTCCGAATAATTTCAAATCACAAAATTTTTTTATCTCACAACTACGATACCAGGGGATCGAACAGGTCAGACTTCCAAGGAGAGAGGGTAATCTCAAAAAACTTTCATGTAAGAGGGAGGCATTTTGGATCCATCCCCACCATTTAAACAGGTACTATGAGTAGAGATGAGCAAATTGAAGCTGACAAAGTTGAATTTGTTACGAATTTCTGGAAAAATTCGATTCTGAACGAATGAGAATTTCCTCACGCTTTGTGGTAACGAATCACAATCTTTCCTAACATGGCGGCTAGCCAGCTACAATGGTGGCTAAAATGGCGGCTACACGTGAGAAGACATGGGGCAAGGAACTCTGGGAAGGCGGGATGACCCATAATGCCATGTATGCAGCCAATCAGCAGCCAGCCCGGTGAAGTCACAGCCCTATAAATATGGTGGCCATCTTAGATTCTGCCATTAACAATCGTACTTTGTTAATTAACAGATGTGTATGCAGGCGCTAGGGAGAGTGAAAGAAAAACGTATTGTAAAAAAAAAAAAAAAGGAAAGAAGCGATTTACTAGTGCAGGGAAAGGATAGTGAGAGCAATCATTTCACAGGCAGGGAGAGACGTGTGCAGATGCTAGGGAGAGTCATAGGAAAATCCTCATTGTGAAAAAAAGCTATTTACAAGTGCAGGGAAACATTACTTGGGGATAGTCTCATAATACAGCTCTGCCATTCCAGCAATTAGTTATTGGGGTGCAAGTGCTATGTTCAGAAGCCTTTAGTGACTTTTATCTGTGGAAAAAGATAAATATATTCGCAGGTCACTTTTGCTGTTAACTGCGCTGATATCATTCAGTGACCTATTTCAATACAATACGAGAAATATTTACGCAGGTCACTTTTGTTGTTATTTGCGCTAAAAGTGTTTATTGCTATATTTCTAGAGAAAAAGTAAAAAATAGACTAAGTTCAAGCGTTTCTTGTCATATCTCACTACAATACTAGAAAAATAAACTCAGTTCACATTTGGTGTTATTTGCGCTAATAGTGTTTATTTGTCATATTTCACTACAAAATGAAAAAATAGACGCGATTCACATTTGGTGTTATTTGCGCTAAAAGCGTTTATTGCCATATTTCTAGAGAAAAAGAGAAAAATAGACTAAGTTCATATTTGCTGTTATTTGCGCTAAAAGCGTTTCTCGTATTGTAGTGAGATACCACTGCAATACGAGAAAAATAGATGCAGTTCACATTTGGTGCTTTTTGTGGTAAAAGCGTTTATTGCCATTTTCTAGAGAAAAATAGAAAAATAGGCTAAGTTCAAATTTGCTGTAATTTGCACTAGAAAAATAGACGCAGTTCACATTTGTTGTTATTTGCGCTGAAAGAGTTTATTTTCATATTTCACTACAATACGATAAAAATAGACGCAGTTCATAGTTGGTGTCATTTGCGCTAAAAGCGTTTATTGCCATATTTCTAGCGAAAAAGAGAAAAATAGACTAAGTTCATTTTTGCTGTTATTTGCGCTAAAAACGTTTCTTGTCATATTTCACTACAATAGGAGAAAAATAGACGCAGTTCACATTTGGTGTTATTTGCGCTAAAAGCGTTTCTTGTCATATTTTGCTCCAATACGACAAAAATAGACGCATTTCACATTTAGTGTTATTTGCGCTAAAAGCATTTATTGCCATATTTCACTACAATATGAGAAAAATAGACGCAGTCCATTTTTGGTTTTATTTGTGCTAAAAGCGTTTCTTGTCATATTTCGCTACCATACAAGAAAAATAGACGCAGTTCACATTTGATGTTATTTACTCTGAAATCGTTCAGTGGCCTATTTTAGTCCAATATGATAAATATATACGCGGGTCACGTTTGCTTTTATTTGTGCAGAAATAATTTAGTGGCTATTTCAGTACAATACGAGAAATATATACTCAATTCACGTTTGCTGTTATTTGCGCAGAAATAATCACCACACTGAATATATAATCATAAAAGCTCTCCGCTCTACATAAACTACACCACACAAATGGAGATATGCATATATATTAAAATCATTTAATCTTTATTTAATCAAAAATCCAATAACAAAAAAGATACAATTAAAAGAATTGGCAGCAAATTCTACAACTAATGAATCTAGTAACATCACCTTTCGGACTAATAATATCAATTTCAATTATTACTAAATAATCCACAAAGCCCACTGTCCATAATGCTCATATAGTAGATGCCAGCACCTAAATCTATAATTAACAGCTCCTTTCCTGCTAGATTAGATGTGCAGCATCAATAAATAATCCATAATGCCAGCTAAGCCCAATGTGACACAAATAAATACTTAATAAAAATAATTCATTACCGAAGGTGAAGATTCCTCTCCTCGACGCGCGTTTCGCGTAGCTTCCTCAGGAGGAGAAATGCAACTGGAGTGCGGGGTCTATGGCCTATTTAAACCTCCCCAGAGCCTATCAAAACTCTGCCTGGATCTCATGTGATAAACTATATACAGGTGTGTATGATTGTTGCGGGGCGCATGACAGGCTAATAAATATGAATCAATTTAAAGTGCAACAATATTTAAACTGTCCACTTGACATTAAGTGCAAAGATAAATAATTGCAAATCAGTTAGAAAATGCAAAAATATGTAAACATTCATAATATAAAGTGTGCTTAGTGCAATAAAGTGCAATAAAGTGCAAACAGTGCATAAAGTGCAAACACAGCTCATTATATATGAGCTTAAAACGATAATTTCATATTCAATTCCATCCATCAGTAATAATCTCAACAAATTTTTTTTTTTAAAAAAATGGATGCCGGTTCTCTTTGACCATCGAAGGGAGAAGTTAATTTGGGACGCTCATGCTGTCTACTGTCATACACATCATAAAGATGATCCTATAAGGTTAAAAAACAACATTAAAAACACATAACATCAAGTACCAATTATTATGCCCATACCGACCCATGTACCCCATTAAAAACAACACAACCCTTCTTAATGGAACCAACCACAACCGGGTTTTTATTTTTATCGGATCTTGGATGTACTATATACTAATCCCTAGGAGGTTCTATTTTTATTTTTATAATTATAAAAATGCTCCAAAGCCAAAGTTCTCATTAAGACCTTCTGGAGCCAATGTTCCTAATCTAAAGATCCATCTGCTTTCTAATTGGGCTAATTTTTTTACCCGTATTGCCTCCTCGTATGCCCAGATGTAGCTTGTCTATTCCTCTGAATCGCAACAAGTCCGCATTACACTGGTGGTACATCTTGAAATGTTTCGGAATTGTTTTGAGTTTGTATACATCTTTTTCATCTTTCGCCTTTTCTATATCTCTAACATGTTCTCTAATTCTCTTTTTGAGTTCTCTGGTAGTGAGGCCAATATAAATCTTGTCACGTGGGCATCTGGCAAAATATATCACACATGATGAAGAACACGATATATATTCCCTGATATCAAATTGGTGCATCTGTTTTGAATCAAAAAAAATTTCTATTTCTACACGCTTTGCATGAACCACAAGGGTAGGATCCTACTCTTGTGGTTTCTCTCACTGTCTGTACCTCCGGTACATAATGGCTGTGGACTAATAAGTCTTTCAAACTTTTTGCTTTGCGTGCTGTAATTAGGGGTCTATCTGAAATGCATTTTCTCAACTTCACATCCGTCATTAATATTTCCCAATGTTTACTCAGGACAGTTCTTATATCATCAAATTGTGCATTATAATTCGTAATGAATCTTGTTGCTTCATCCCCTTTTCTTTTAGTTGACAGGTTGGGACATAAAATTTGATCCCTAGTTTTTTGTTTGGCTTTATTGAAGCCCTTTTTGATCACTCTTTTGCTATATCCCCTATCCAGGAATCGATTTTGGAGATCAAGCGCCTGTCTTTGAAAGTTAGATTCTTCTGAACATATCCTCCTCAACCTTAAGAACTGACCTGTTGGGATGTTTCTAATCATTGACTTAGGATGTGATGATTCCGCGTGAAGTAAGGCATTCACCGCAGTAGGCTTGCGATAAATGTTGGTTTGAATTTTGCCTTGTGTGTCGACTTGAATTCGGATGTCCAAAAAGTCGATCTGACGAGCCGCCTGAAAAGACAATTTGATGTTTTTATCATTTTAATTAAGTCCTTCCATAAACTTCGCCAATTCTGACTGCGTACCCCTCCAGATGAACAGGATATCATCGATGTACCGAATCCATTCTTGTACACCGGCGATGCCCATACATGTGTCACCCTGGAAGAGGTCACGCTCCCAAGCACCCAAAAACAAGTTTGCGTCAGAGGGGGAGCAAGTCGCAGCCATAGCCGTGCCTTGAGTTTGGAGGTAAAATTGATCTTTAAATACAAAGAAGTTGTCGCGCAACGATCGTACACACCTGTATATAGTTTATCACATGAGATCCAGGCAGAGTTTTGATAGGCTCTGGGGAGGTTTAAATAGGCCATAGACACCGCACTCCAGTTGTATTACTCCTCCTGAGGAAGCTACGCGAAATGCGCGTCGAGGAGAGAAATCTTCACCTTCGGTAATGAATTATTTTTATTAAGTATTTATTTGTGTCACAGCTGGCATTATGGATTATTTATTCATGTTGCACATCTAATCTAGCAGGAAAGGAGCTGTTAATTATAGATTTAGGTGCTGGCATCTACTATATGAGCATTGTGGACAGTGGGCTTTGTGGATTATTTAGTAATAATTGAAATTGATATTATTAGTCCGAAAGGTGATGTTACTAGATTCATTAGGTGCAATTCTTTTAATTGTATCTTTTTTGTTATTGCAGAAATAATTTAGTGGCCTATTTCAGTACAAAAATAAATATATATTCGTTGCTTTTAGGGGTGTTTTCATTTCCCTTTCATTTGTTTAGTTCAGCTACAAGTATGTCAGGCAGAGAAGTGCTAGGCCATGCACAGGGGAGTGACAGAGGCATGAATGTTTCTGGTACAAGCAGAGGTCGCAGCAGAGTAAGGGGTCGTGGCAGCAGTAGTCGCAGCGAGAGGCCTGAGCTCCTGATGTCATCTATCAGTCGTGTCTTGACCAGCAACCCAGCGGTTCTTGATTGGTTAACTCGATCATCCACGTCATCCAAAGTGACATCAGACACCCCCAGCCAACAGTCGGTTGGTTCGTCAGACACAACCCTTAGTTGGCATGGCCCGAGAGCAGGCTTTGTGCCCTCACCTTTCCTCAACCTGCCTCTGTCCTTTTCTGTTCCCTCACTGCAAGAAGTAGTATATGCTGTAGTATCTGCTTCACTTTTCAGCGAGGAACAGCTAGTAGTGGACAGTCAGCAGCTACTGCCCAGCCAAGATCTGGAGTAGACATCCGCCGCTTCCTCCGCTAGTCGGGCAAGTGGTGATGAGGAGAGTGGCACGGGAGCTTTTGCTGCGAGTGGTCAGGCTCCTAACCCAGAGGCCATTGTGGAGGAAATAAGTGATGTGCAGACACTAATCGATGATGATGAAGCCGATCGCACTTGAGAGCCCTGTGCAGAAGGGGCTTCAATATCATCAGGAGAAGACGTGTCAGCTTGCCCGTTAGGCAGCGGCAGAGCCAGCAAGATGGTAGCATGGCTGGGAGTGAGCAGGGGGGCAGCAGTGGGAGGTTGGGAACCAAACGTGCCCAGAGTAGACCACCTGCTTCGCAGCAGCCTACCTTCCCGGGAAGTTGGGGTGCAGGGGCTCACGAAGGCAGGGGCTCACGAAGGCAGCGGCGGTAGCAATCAGTCAGTGTGGACTGTTCAAAGCGCCAGAGGAGGTGAACATGGCCATATGTCGCATCTGTGGGCAGAAGGTGAAGTCCGGCCAGGGTGCCAATGTTGGCACTACGACCCTGCGTCAACATATGCAGCGTCGCCATACAGTGGCCTGGGAGAACCGTGGCTCCGATGTAGTGGTCCAGCCTGCCACAGCAACCGCTACATTACCCAGTGGCACGCACCCAGTTTCAGCCAGTCGGCTCCACCACCTGAGCCGAAGGGAGCTGTCTGTCAATCCCATGTTTTACTGGTCCAGATTCTCCTGTTCCTACTCCTTGTCAGTCATTCAGTCAGCAATCGATCACTGAAGCGATTGCCAAGAGACAACATTTTTCTTGCACGCATCCAACGGCGCAGAAGCTGAACGTGCTCCTGTCCAAGTTGCTGGTGCTTCAGTCCCTGCCTTTCCAAGTGATGGATTCTGTACCTTTCAGAGAACTGATGGCTTGTGCCGAGGCAAGGTGGAGAGTCCCAAGCCATCATTTCTTTGCGAAAAAGGCAGTACCATCCCTGCACACACATGTAGAACAGAAGGTGGGCCAGTCCTTTAGCCTGTCGGTGTCTGCCAAAGTGCACGGCGGCACCGACGTGTGGAGCTGTACCTACGGTCAGGGACAATACATGTCCTTTACGGCCCATTGGGTGAATGTGGTTCCTGCACAGCGCTGACGTGTGTAGCTGTAACTACGGTCAGGGACAATACATGTACTTTACGGCCCACTGGGTGAATGTGGTTCCGGCACAGCCACACCAGCAACTTGGACCGGTCATGCTGCTTCCTCCTCTACGTTGTCACGCCATTGGTCCTGCTACAATGTCCGCCTCTGCCTCCTCATCCACCATGTCCTCAGCCTCGACTGCAGGGACAAGTCACAGTGCCCCTCCAGCATACCACATGTGCAGGGCTTGGCAGTGTCATGCTGTTCTGCACCTGGCTTGCCGCGGCGAACGGAGTCACACAGGTGAGCAACTGCTCGGTGTTATGCATCAAGAAATCGAATCCTGGCTTCCTCCCCGACAACTCAAAATCGGAACTATGATGACCGACAACGGGAAGAACATTGTGTCGGCACTACATCAAGGAAGGATGAGCCATGCACCCTGCATGGCACACGTGTTCAATCTGGTTTTCCTGCGGTTCCTGAAGTCTTCCACCCATCTGCAAGACATCCTAAAAATGGCCAGGAAAGTTTGCATGCACTACAGCCACTCGTATACCGCAAAGCACACCCTCCTTGAGTTGCAGCAACAGAACGGCATCCCCCAACATAGGCTGATCTGCGACATTTCCACTCGTTGGAATTCCACCCTCCATATGTTGGACCGACTATACGAACAGAGACGTCAGCACTGGCAGCTCATGTGTGACACCTGCCGTTTGCTCAGGCCCTTTGCAGACGCCACGTTATTTGTCAGTCGCCAGGACTACGGAATGAACATCGTCATTCCACTGTTTCATGTCCTGGAGCAGATGGTGGTAACAATGGCTGGTCAGGGGTCAGGAGACGTGGTGCCGCGATATCACGGCCACATGAGCTCTGTGGGGGCTGAACTGGAAGAGGAGGAGGAGGAGGACATTGGAGCACAAGCAGTTTGTAGCCAAATGGGTGGTTTTTCTACTCAGCTGACAGAACAGGAGGAGTAGGAGCAGCCAGAGGAGCTACAGGATGATGAGGTAGACGAGACAGAGGACACAGACACACTGTGGCAGTATGCAGTGGAGATGGAGACATGGAGTCCTTCCAAGTCACTTGCACAAATGGCCTGCTGCAAGCTCACTTGCTTGCATAGTGAAAGCCGAATTGTCACCATTTGGCAGAGGGATGACTTCTGGCTCTCCACCTTGTTGGATTCTCGCTATGGGTCCAGAATGGGGGCCTTTTTCACACCCACAGAGAGGGAGGACAAACTAAACTACTACAGAGACATCCTATGTAGTCAGTTGGCCGCTGCCTATCGACCCCATCGTCCATCCTCTCGCAGGCCTGAAGAGGGGGCCCTCTGCACTCACTTTCCACTGCCATTGCTACTGGGGAGGGGTGGGGTGGCAGGAGTACCAGCTCCTTCAGCAGCAGCCTGAGTCTAGAGTCGCTGATGAGTAGCTTTATTCACCTGCATAGTGAAGAAGCTACTCACCGGCAGCAGCAGGACCTGAACCAGCAGGTGGTGGCATACTTGGACAGCACTATGCCACCCCACATTGAAGATTCGCTTGACTACTGGGTAGCCAAACTGGATTTGTGGCCGCAACTAGCAGAGTTTGCCCTGGTAAAGCTGTCCTGCCCGGCCAGTAGTGTGGCATTAGAGTGGGTGTTTAGTGTGCCAGGGGCCATAGTTACCCCAAGAAGAACTTGCCTGTCCACCCAAAATGTGGAGAGACTGACCTTTGTAAAGATGAAACAGCCGTGGATCCGCCAGGATTTTCAACCACCAATTCCTGATGCATCAGACTAGATCATCCATGGTGCCACACCAATACTTTGATACAAGAGACCGTTTTCTTCTAACTACCTCAGCTACTACTTTGATGCTACAACCCGCCTGATGCCACACATCTGATGCGAAGAGCTCCTTATTTCATCCACCTTCGTCAGCAGGTACTAGTATTGCCACCCACCGCCCCACTCTGTTACCAGGTCACTTTCAGGTCTCCTGATGCAGCTGCTGCTGACATCTCCACACTATGTGACCTAGCCACTATGTCAAGCTATGGTATTCTCCTGATTCTGCTGCTGCTATCTCCAAACTATGTCACACTTGCCACTCTGTGGTCTCCTCCTGCTGCTGCCATCTCCACAATATGTCACTTTGCAACTCTGTGGTCTCCTCATGCTGCTGCCACTATCTCCAAGCTATGTCACCTTGCCACTCTGTGGGATCCTGCTGCTGCCATCTCCACACTATGTCACTTTGCCACTCTATGGTATCCTCCTGCTGCTGCTGCTACTGCCATCTCCACACTATGTCACCTTGCCACTCTGTGGGATACTGCTGCTGCCATCTCCTCCCTATGTCACCTTGCAACTCTGTGTTATCCTGCTACTGCCATCTCTACACTATGTCACCTTGCCACTCTCTGGTCTCCTCCTGCTGCAGTCACCATCTCTATACTATGTCACCTTGCCACTTTATGGTCTCCTCCTGCTGCTGCCATCTCCACAATATGTCACTTTGCCACTCTGTGGTCTCCTCATGCTTCTGCCGCCATCTCCAAGCTATGTCACCTTGCCACTCTGTGGGATCCTGCTGCTGCTGCCATCTCCTCACTATGTCACCTTGCCGCTCTGTGTTATCCTGCTGCTGCCATCACCACACTATGTCACCTTACCACTCTGTGGGATCCTGCTGCTGGTGCCATCTCCTCACTATGTCACCTTGCTGCTCTGTGTTATCCTGCTTCTGCCATCACCACAATATGACACCTTGCCACTCTGTGTTATCCTGCTGCTGCTTCCATCTCCACACTATGTTAACTTGCCACCCTGTGGAATCCTCATGCTGCTGCTGCCATCTACACACTATGTGTATGCCAACTTACCACTCTCTAGTCTCCTCATGCTGCTGCTGCTACTGCCATCTCCACACTATGTCACCTTGCCATTCTGTGGGATCCTGCTGCTGCCATCTACACACTATGTCACCTTGCCACTCGGTGGCCTTCTCATGATACTGCTTCTGCATCCGCCACCTTCAGACTCTGTCATTGTGCCACTCGGTGGCCTCCTCATACTGTTTCTACCTCCAGACCCTGTAATTGGGCCACTCTGTGGTCTCCTAATGCTGCTTACACCTCACCACTATTTCATAGGTCCACTCTGTGGACTTCTCTTGCTGTTCCCACCCTCCCCACTTCATGACTGGTCCACTGTTTTGGCTTTTGGCCTGGCTGACATCATCATTTATTTGACATTTCTTCTGATCTGTCAGAAGGAAGAAAAAATGAGATGCACAATGGATCCTGTCTGTGTAGCAGTTGTAAGGCCTGTATGGTCCCATCAGAATTGGCTTATGATTTGGTAGCCAAAAGCAGGAGTGGGTAAAAAAAACACAGAAGACATGCAAATATTCCATTCACATGGCATCTCTGTTTTAGATCCACTCCTGTTTTTTTTTCCACGTGGCATTAACAATACTGATGGTTTATTGAACAAATGCTGACCGAGTGAAGGCATATGCTCCACAGACAGGATCCGTTTTTTGTGGGTTATTATTCTGACGGATCAGAGGAAGGTCAAATTAATCAATGACGTCAACACAAACTTACTGCTGACACCCTCTCCACTCTGTCGGGGGGGGCTCTACTTGTATAAGCGTTTAATAGAACAGGTTCTGTAGACATCTATGTGGAATTAAAATCAATAAGAATCAGGGGCACTCAATCTGGGAACCCGTTGAACCAAATAACATTTATTAAAACAAATAAAAACAACACTGGTAAAATATAAGAGTAATCATAGGTGACCAACGCTGCAAAGGACTAACTCCTATGTAAACCACCGATGCAACAATGCACCAGACTAATGTCCCGGGTAGTGAACCCTATCTAATGTCTCTGGTGATGGAGATAGCAGAGTCCATAAAGGATAGTTGCTGGTATACCGTCCTCCGGTCTAAGTCCGCATTGAGAGATGCCCAAATTGATAAAAATAGAATACAGTGGAACCGCAAGTGACCATAAGTCTCAAAAACAGCCTCTTACCTCATTCACCATCTGGCGTGGGGTACTTCGGCGTCTCCTCCCGGTTCACCTGCGGTCTCTTGCCGGGTGCGCGTCATGGGAGTGGCGTACACAAACCAATGCGGCGTCCCACGTGGTGTCGGAGTGTACACGTGACGTCTCACGTGACTCCTGATGCACAGGTTCTTGAGCGTGTAAAGCGGTATATTCCCAAGGTCCTTGACCCTCTAACTTGCGGATCTAAATCTATAGTTCTCATCCCGTATGCGCTCCTCTATTGCCTTGCTGTATTTCTTTCATCAAACGCGTTTCGGGGTTTACGCCCCTTCCTCAGGCTGACTGAGGAAGGGGCATATACCCCAAAACGTGTTTCATGAAAGAAATACAGCAAGGCAATAGAGGAGCGCATATG
This sequence comes from Bufotes viridis, assembly GCA_033119425.1. Classification (NCBI taxonomy): domain Eukaryota; kingdom Metazoa; phylum Chordata; class Amphibia; order Anura; family Bufonidae; genus Bufotes; species Bufotes viridis. The sequence goes on along the minus strand of CM065594.1, from coordinate 243,116,118 downwards.
GGATGAGAACTATAACATAAGAAATTGGAGTACCACAGCAATATATGGAAAATTGCCGCATTTGCATGTGAAAGATTGCCCTAACGACATTCAAAGTAAAGCCGGCAAAGATTTAGATCCTCAAGTTAGAGGGTCAAGGACCTTGGGAATATACCACTTTACACGCTCAAGGACCTGTGCATCAGGAGTCACGTGAGACCTCACGTGTACACTCCGACACCACGTAGGACGCCGCGTTGGTGTGTGTACGCCACTCCCACCCGGCAAGAGACCGCAGGTGAACCGGGAGGAGACGCCGAAGTACCCCACGCCAGACGGTGAATGTGGTGAGAGGCTGTTTTATTAGACTTATGGTCACTTGCGGTTCCACTGTATTCTATTTTTATCGATTTGGGCATCTCTCAATGCGGACTTAGACCGGAGGACGGTATACCAGCAACTATCCTTTATGGACTCTGCTATCTCCACCACCAGAGACATTAGATAGGGTTCACTACCCGGGACATTAGTCTGGTGCATTGTTGCATCGGTGGTTTACATAGGAGTTAGTCCTTTGCAGCGTTGATCACCTATGATTACTCTTATATTTTACCAGTGTTGTTTTTATTTGTTTTAATAAATGTTATTTGGTTCAACGGGTTCCCAGATTGAGTGCCCCTGATTCTTATTGATTTTACTTCCTGTTTTTCTACTCGGTTTGGGTGCACCGACAGGTGAACACCATCTCCAGAAATCGATCCAGGGGTGAAGCCGCCTTGTTACTACTTTTTGATCTATGTGGAATTAGCTGACAAGAATGTAAAAGGAGTGCACTTCTTCTTTACACTAACATCGACCTGTAAGGCTCAGTTAATACTTGAGTTATTTGGTCGGTTTTGACTAATAGCGATGCCTTTCATCTGCATGTCATACTGACTGACAGTATTATTTCACTACCCCAGCACACTCCCTATGCGTGTTACAGCAAGGCACAGTGTTCTACAACCATATAAGGGCTCTATGCGGCCCGGAAATAGCCGTTTTTTATTGTGAGTCGCCGTGAATATATTCGGATAGAAGCAAATTTTTCGGAAAATTCAGCGAACTGGCCGAATCAAATTTTTTAGATATTTGCTTATCTCTAACTATGAGGTTGCATTCCTTAACGATTCTTAATTATATTTGTCTCTCTATTACAGGCATCGATACTAGGATGAACATGATGATTTAACCCCTTCAGTACTGAGCCACTTTTCACCTTGAGACCCTCCCAGGCAAATTTTTGGAAATCTGTAGTAGCAGAGTGAGATCCGCACACCATATATGTTGGGTGCTTGTGGAGGACATACGTCAATCAGTTATGAAGAAAAATCCGCGGCACACCAAAAAGGATTCTTTCTTTATATAAACGCTTTAATGCATAAACCGCTTACATCTTTGTGTACTAAGGTGTCAAGGAAACTGATTGTATTGATATCTCTCTGTATCATGAATCATAGTTCAGGGTATATGTTATCCAGATACTGATGGAAGAGGAGGACACTGGAAACTGGGCCTATCCAGAGACAGAAAATATTGTCGATAAAGCGTAGCCATATGTGGGCGTGTTGTTTGAATAGAGGATATGGGTATACATATTCCTCCTCAAAGTTGATCATGTACACATTTGTATGGGGGGGCGGGGTCACATTGGCCCCCATAGCTTTAGAACTAATCAGCTTTAGAACTGATCACCAAAGAGGAAGAAATTCTCATGTAGGACTAGAGATAGTAGTGACAAGCAAAATTCCTGTTGTTCGGTATTGAGCGCGGAATGTGTAGAGAGAAGTCATGCTGTTGCCCTCAAGCCCTTATCATGTTCTATTGATCTATACAGGCTGTTCACATCCATGGTCACTAATAGTGTATTGGGTTGGGGGGTGCATTGTGTAAGTTTAGTAATAAAATCATTGGTATCGAGTAAAAAGGAGCGCAATGTTTTGATAAGGAGAGTAAGAATCCGGTCTAAATATATGGAGAGGGGAGATAGTATGAAGTCTGTTGAGGCTACTATGGGTCTGCCTGGTGGATTGTGGAGGTTTTTATGTATCTTGGGAAGAATATAGAAGACCGGTGTAACAGGGTGTTGTTTAGTCAGAAAAGTTACTGTGTCATCAACGATGATATTCGATTGTTGATAATGTTGGAGTGTAGTCCTGATCTTGTGAGCAATTTTGGTATTGAGATCGGAATTGAGTGGTACGTAGGTGGCATGGACATTCATAGAGGATATGGGTATACATATATTTCTCCTCAAAGTTGATCATGTACGCATTTGTATGGCGGGGGGGGGGGGCACATTGGCCCCCATAGCTTTAGAACTGATCACCAAAGAGGAAGAAATTCTCATGTAGGACTGTTGGTTAGTAATGTCATCGATATACATGGATTTATCCATGACTACCAATGCTCCCCCTTTGTCGGCTGGTTTTATAATGATGTCTTTATGGGACCGTAATTCAGTGATAGCTCTCTGTTCCTCTACCGTGAAATCGGAGGAATGTTTAAACCCTCCCTTAGAGTCGGTTTCGAAAGTCTGCTGTATGAATAGTTGAGTAAATTAAATATATGTTTCAGCCGGGTGGTAAGTTCTGGGGGGCATATAGGAGCTCTTGTTCCTTAGACCTAATGCTCCTGTCTTCCGAATCTAATACTCCTGTAGAATCGCTGCAGTTCTTGTTCTAATATGAATGTGTCAAGAGGAGTAGTGGGACAGAATAAACCCTTCTGTAAAACTGCGTTTTGGGTGGGTGACAGATTGACAGAGGAAATGTTGATCACCAAGTTGTCCACTTTACCTGTGAGTGTGTCTGGATGTGACTGGATGCGGCATTAGATTAAAAACGCACTTTGGACAAATGGAACAACGGGACAGCAAGTCAGAGGTAGGAACTTGTATGGTATAAGTGATGACTCAGAAATAGGTTCAATCGTATTGCTTTTATCAGGTTTAGGCAATTGTCGGTTGAGGAGTTCCCTTTAGGGTTGACACTTTACAGGCAAGACTTCTGTACTTATACTAAGTCCAAACTATAGCACTCTGGTACTAAATATACAGTTTTTGACTTATCTTGAGTTATACAATAAGGGCGTTTCTCCCTCGTGGCAGGCAAACTCTCTGCGACATTATTTGCAGGATGCTCTCCTGAAGTATTCCAGTTTCCACTATATCCCAGAAGGCTTTGTAGTGGAAAAAAGGACAATTCTGCGCATCAATTATCCATTTGTGTCCTGGCACTCCTAAAGTTGCTCTCAGGCATTTGTGCTTGTGAAGTCCATTGGCTGGGCTCAGCCTTAACCTTCACTAGGCTTGCTCTATATTTAGTTATAGACTCACTGTCTAGTGCTTTGTTGCTAAAGATGAATGTTCGCTGTACTCCCTTAGCCTGGCCATGACCAAAAGTGATGGACGAACATCAGCCGAGACAGTTCGCGAACGCGATCAAATGTTCGCGAACTGCGAGTTCACAGCGGGCCACATTGACTTTAATGGCAGGCGAACCAGAAAAACCTTCAGGTCATATTTGCAGCCATTAATACAAATGACCATAAATGTCCCTAATGCCATAGACCATAGTGTAGCAACAAGTGTTGGGGCTAATAAAGGGACACCCATATATAGTAGCTTGGTACAAGCTCCCAGATACACCAAACCAAAAAACTAAAAGAAACATGGAGCTCATATGTACCCGTAAAAAATTATTTTATTACATATTCAATATACAAAACATCATGCCGTTTAAAAGGAGAAAGTGACAGAAAAAAGCACCATCCCCGCTCTACACAGTCCACACTAGTTGTTAAATACAATGCTGAGTAGAACAATATCAAGCTGAATCAGCGGTAACAGGATCATGAGTAGTAATTTATCATCACAGTGAACTATTACACATATATACAAACAGGCCCCAAGATGACAAAGGACATGATCCCAAATGTAATAATATAGTAAAGCCGACTCACCAAACAAGAGGGCTGTGGGAACCAGGATGGCACTACCCCGACGTGCGTTTTGGCATATTTGCAGCCACCAAATACTTACTAGAAGTGCACGAATAGTCCCACAACATGGAGTGACATACCAGAGGGGGATCATTGGCAAAAATTCCCACAAAAAATATGTATTTTAATCAGGGGCCATTTTTATCTTAAAGGAAAACTCTCAAAAATGTGCCCTGCTAGAGCCTAGACAAAATTTTATTTTGGGCCATAGGAGGACAAGCCCCCAAAATTAGGCATTAACCTGACAGAAAAGAACTTGTGATTATGGTATGTGGCTGGAGGTACATTATGCAGTCACTGGATAAACATTTTGATGTAGGCCACTGTAATACAGGCCCCAAAAATTAGGCATACACCTGACAGAAAAGAACTTGTGATTATGTGGGTGGAGGTATATTAGGCGGTCACTGGATAAAATTTTTACTGTAGGCCACTGGAGTACAGGCCGAAAAATTAGGCATTCACCTAACAGAAAAGGCCTTTTATGCTGCTTTATATACATAAGACAAGGACCCATTTGTTCTGGGTGGTGGCTGATATGTGTGGGCCGGCATGAGGAAATTCAATTACATGTGGTCGTCACAGGTGTTGAATTCCTCCGAGATCCATGCCTCATTGATTTTTAGAAATGTGAGGTAGTCCACACTGTCGAGAGCTAGGCGAGTGCGTTTATCGGTCATGCTTCCCCCTGCTGCGCTGAATGTCCTTTCGGACAGGACACTCGATGAGGGGCAAGCCAAGAGTTCCATGGCAAATTGTTCCAGCTCTGGCCACAGGTCAAGCCTGCACACCCAGTAGCCCAGGGGTTTCTTAGAGCGTCCACATCGGTCGTTAACCTGATGTAGTCGGACACCTGTTGGTCTAGGCCAGTGATGGCGAACCTATGGCACGGGTGCCAGCAGCGGCACTCAGAGCCCTCTCTGTGGGCACCCGCACTCTAGAAAAAGTTTGTGGTGTACCAATATGTCTTAGACTTTTTCTGCCATTCATCAGCGCAGGCGCACTATGAACAGCACAGGCAGGGCACTGAATGCAGGCAGGCTATTATAGCTAAATGATAAAGTACATGGAAGGTATACTATATTGGACTATAGTATTCAGGTTAAATTGCCGTGTTGGCACTTTGCGATAGTGCGTTTTGGCCTGCAATTTGGGCACTCGGCCTCTAAAAGGTTCGCAATCACTGGTCTAGGCGTTCCCTGAGGCTGGATCCGGTTGGCGGCTGTCGATGGGTTGGCTGCAAGAATGATCTCATATCCAAAGTGACCAACACATCTTCACACCGCTCTCTTCTTGCAGGAGCGGTAAGATTGGTACCCGCACCTGTTTCGCTGTGGGTGGAAATTCCTATGCCAGCGCCCGCAACAGCAGAGTGCAGCATCTCTCGCAGCAAGGCCTGGAAATGCTGCGTTCTGTCAGCCCTCTGTGATGCTGGTAACATGTCCGCTCCCCAGTACTGGTCCTTGCCCTTTATGCTTTTTATACGGGGGTCCCTCTTCAAACACTGGAGCATGAAGCCCGCATTTGCACTAAATTGGAAGCGGTGGAGCTCATCAAATGGCCGCAGAAGTCTGCATGCGTCGCACATGAGCAGTCACTGGCACAGTGAAAAGAAACCAAGCTCCCCAGAACCTGTCCTGCTGCAGAGTTCATACAGGTAGTCGTTAACGGCGTCACCGCTGAACAACAACAAAGCGAGCCATGGCTCTTCTAAAATGGCCAGAGATTTTCCTGGCCTGCCGCAAGACGTCCTGGACCCCGGAGTATTTGGCAAGGAATCGCTGCACAACTAAGTTTAGGACGTGTGCCATGCACGGCACGTGTGTCATTTTGCCCTATTTCAGCGCGCTCAGCAGATTGGCACAGTTGTCGCACACCACTTTACCAACTGTCAAATTGAGCGGGGTTAGCCACTGACCGGCCTGTGAATGCAGAGCTGAAAGTAGTGCGGAATCGGTGTGGCTCTTTGCTTCCAGGTACAACAGGCGCAGCACAGCATGGCAACGTCTTACCTGGGACGTCGAATAGGTTCTGGGGAGCTTGGGGGGGCGCAGCGGAAGATGCGCTAGAGGTGGAAAAGGAGGAGTCAGCCGAGGAGGAGACGGAGGATGGAGTAGAAGGAGGAGAAGAAGAGGCAGGCCTGCATGCAATCCTTGGCGGTAACACCAAATCCACATGGGAGCCACGGGTTACATGCTTGACGGCCGTCAGAAGGTTAACCCAGTGGGCAATAAAAGTTATGTACCTTCCCTGCCCGTGCTTGCTAGACCACGTGTCTGTGGTCATATGTATCTTGGCATCGACACTGTGTGCCAGAGATATATTCACTTGCCACTGAACGTGGCCATATAGCTCTGGGATGCCCTTCTGTGAGAATTATTTCCTTCTGGTGACCTTTCATTGCGGTGTACCCAATGGCCACAAATTTTCTAAAGGCCTCTGAGTCCATCAGTTTATATGGCAGTAGTTGGTCGGCTAGCAGTTCCGACAAGCCAGCGGTCAGCCATTGGGCAAGAGGGTTATCCGGCGTCATCAACTTTTTACGCTCGAACACGACGATGGCACGGTGGAAGGTGGAGTGGAGGACAAATGGGAGGAGAGAGGACAAGGAGAAGAGGCAGGACGTGGAGAGCTGGCAGTGTGGCTTTGTGGGTTCTGACAGCGTTGCTCCCACTGGGCTCGGTACTGGGAGGCCAGGTGTCTTCTTAAGGCGGTCGTCCCTAGGTGAGTGTTGGGCTTACCGCGGCTTATGCGTTGACAGCACAGGCTGCAGTTGGCAACACTATTGTCAGCAGCTGACACATAAAAAAAAAGCCCACACTGCAGATCCATGTGCCGGCGTCTTGGGAGTGCCAGAAGTGACTGTGCATGGTGGATGGCTCGCTTCAGATACATTTGCAGTCTGCTTTTTGCCTCCTGTGCAATGCGAGCTCTGCCTGCTTCTCCTCCTTCTCCTCCCTCTCTGCTGCTCCATCTCTCCCTCTGAACTCCCCTCCTCTTCCTGTCTTGTGGGCACCCACGTGACCTCCATCGACACGTCATCATCGTCACCTTCATCTCCACTGACATTTAAGATCTCGGAGTAGGCAGTAACAGTGGGGACCTCCCTCCTTGGGCTGATCTGGGTACTGTCATCAGAACGCTGGATTGCGGGCGTTGCTAACTCCTCTACCTCATCCGATGCCAAGAATGGCTGCGCATTGGTAAGGTCTGGGAATGGATGGGAAAATAATTCCTCTGACTCGAGTGGAGAGGGGGGTGCACACAGCAGAGAGTGAGGAGGGTGCAGATACAGAGGATGAGGAGGGTGCAGAAGCGGAAGTCTGAGTGAGCCACTCAACCCACCCTGTTGCGCCCTTTGAGGTAATCGCACACACCTTCTCCAACTTCCCACTTAGGCTCCGGCCTGGTGCACCTGCCCGACCCCTACCACCCCTGCGGAATGGCCTGCCCCTTTCTCTGCCTGTCATTTTCAAAATTACCCTGTGCCTAAGTCCCTAGAGAAGAGCAGTATTTGTGGAAGCAGGTATATCGCAGGCCTCAATTAATATTTTGTGGAAGCAGATATATCAAACACCTTAATCAGTATTTTGTGGAAGCAGGTATATCGCAGCCCTCAATCAGTATTTTGTGGAAGCAGTTATATCAAACCCCTTAGTCAGTATTTTGTGGAAGCAGGTATATCACAGGTCTCAATCAATATTTGGTGGAAACAAGTATATCAAACCCCTTAATCAGCATTTTGTGGAAGCAGGTATCTCACAGGCCTCAATCAATATTTTGTGGAAGCAGGTATATTGGACCCCTTAATCAGTATTTTGTGGAAGCAGGGATATCACAGCTCTCAATCAGTATTTTGTGGAAGCAGGTATATCAAACCCCTTAATCAGTATTTTGTGGAAGCAGGTATTTCACAGGTCTTATTCAATATTTTGTGGAAGCAGGTATATCGAACCCCTTAATCAGTATTTTGTGGAAGCAGGGATATCACAGCCCTCAATCCGTATTTTGTGGAAGCAGGTATATCAAACCCCTTAATCAGTATTTTGTGGAGGCAGGTATATCACAGACCTCAATCAATATTTGGTGGAAACAGGTATATCGAACCCCTTCTCCAACTTCCCAATTAGGCTCTGGCCTGGTGCGCCTGCCCGACCCCTACTACCCCTGCGGAACGGCCTGCCTCTTCCTCTGCCTGTCATTTTCAAAATGACCCTGTGCCTAAGTCCCTAGAGAAGAGCAATATTTGTGGAAGCAGGTATATCGCAGGCCTCAATCAATATTTGGTGGAAACAGGTATATCGAACCCCTTAATCTGTATTTTGTGGAAGCAGGTATATCGCAGCCCTCAATCAGTATTTTGTGGAAGCAGGCATATCAAACCGCTTAATCAGTATTTTGTGGAAGCAGGTATATCGCAGGCCTCAATCAATATTTGGTAGAAACAGGTATATCAAGCCCCTATTCAGTATTTTGTGGAAGCAGGTATAACGCAGGCCACAATCAATATTTGGTGGAAACAGCTATATCGAAACCCTTAATCAGTATTTTGTGGAAGCAGGTATATCGCAGCCCTCAATCAGTATTTTGTGGAGACAGGTATATCAAACCCCTTAATTAGTATTTTGTGGAAGCAGGTATATCACAGGCCTCAATCAATATTTGGTGGAAACAGGTATATCGAACCCCTTAATCAGTATTTTGTGGAAGTAGGTCGGGTTTCTCGCAGGCCTCAATAAATATTTGGTAGAACCAGGTATATTAAACCGCTTAATCAGTATTTTGTGGAAGCAGGTATATCGCAGGCCTCAATCAATATTTGGTGGTAACAGGTATATCAAGCCCCTATTCAGTATTTTGTGGAAGCAGGTATCTCGCAAGCCTCAATCAATATTTGGTGGAAACAGGTATATTGAACCCCTTAATCAGAATTTTGTGGAAGCAGGTATATCGCAGGCCTCAATCAATATTTGGTGGAAGCAGGTATATCAAACCCCTTAACCAGTATTTTGTGGAAGCAGGTATATCGCACCCCTCAATCAATATTTGGTGGAAGCAGGTATATCAAACCCCTTAATCAGTATTTTGTGGAAGCAGGTATATCACACCCCTCAATTTTTTTTTTTTGCCACAACAGTTATATCACACCACCCTGTTTATTTGGGGCAACAGGTATATCACAGCCCTCAATCAGTATTTTGTGGAAAAAGGTATATCACACTCCTCAATCAGTTTTTTGGGGGGCAACAGGTATATCACACCTGTTGCAAATAGTTGTACCAAAAGCGCTTGTCCCTCTATATATCTGCAGTATTGCAGCAGAATCACACACAACTGCTGCACAATACAAATGCACTATACGTTTTCTATTTTAGAAAGTATATTATAGGTATATCACACCCCTTAATTATTTTTTTTGCCACAACAGTTATATCACACCACCCTGTTTATTTGGGGCAACAGGTATATCACAGCCCTCAATCAGTATTTTGTGAAAGAAGGTATATCATCCGCCTCAATCAGTTTTTTTGGGGGCAACAGATATATCACACCCGTTGCAAATAGTTGTTCCAATAGCGCTTGTCCCTCCATTTAGCTGCGGTATCACAGCAGAACCGCACACAACTGCTGCAAAATACAAATGCACTATAATATACTTTCTATGTTAGAAAGTAAATTAGAAGTATATCACACCCCTCAGTATATCACACCTATCGATAGCACACCTATATCAGTCCTTAAAAGCACTTCTGTGGCCCTATTAGCTAGCGTTTGGTGTCCCTAACAGCCTGTCCCTGCTGCACAAAGCAACCTCTCCCTACACTGGCAAAACACAGAATGTAAAATGGCTGCCAGATCAGGTTCTTTTATAGGGTGTGGGTGTGTCCATGTGCTGAAACGTCTCAATTGGTTGTCCTGTCCTACCTGATGGATGTGTCATGGGTCAAAGTCCGGCACAATGCAAAAGAATATGGTGTCGGTGGACATGCCATATGTTCGCATGTTCGGCGAATCGCGAGCGCACAGCGCGGCAGAAATAGCAGGCTACATGATGGATGATGCCCGTTTCTCTCCTCCATACACTTCACCACTTCACTTCTTGTTCTAGTTCTCTCTTCAGTTCACTAACACACATACCCCAGGCTATATATAACCTAGGGGTGAACGGGTGAAATGACATTTCCAGCCTGATAAATAGGAACTACCATACAATGCAATGAAAATAAATATATAAATAGGCAGATATTTAAAGTGTCCCTTTTACACACATATGTGGGAAGCTGCACTACCATCATGTTTAGTACAGTTGCTGCTGCCTCCATCATGCAATTGTCTCCTTCTTGCCACTGTTGCTCCCTTCTTACCAGCATGTTCAATATGGCTGCTGCAACCCCCTCAACTGCTGCTTCTCGGTAGTGTTGAGCGCGAATATTCGAATAGCGAATTTTTTTAGCGAATATCGGCACTTTGCTAATTCGCGAATATTTCGAATATAGCGCTATAAATTCGCTATTTCGAATATTCGGTTTTTTTTTGTTTTTTTTTTAGTTATATTTTTTTCTTTCCCACTTCCCAACAGTAGTTCTTACCTGTCCTGAGGATTCCTGGCTTCCTGGCTGCTCTAGTCAGTGCCAATTGCCGCTTCTGCCGACTTCCGTGCTCATGGAGCGTCCCCAACCATGGGAACGTCTCCATATACTAAATTGTACTGTCGGATTTGAGGAATTACGTTGAAATCGCAATGCGATTAATTCAAGTTATATTAATCGCATTGCGATTTCAACTTAGAGCTGGGTTTATAATGGGTCAGCTTGCTAGAATGAACGAAGTTAACGAATATGGAATATAGCAGCACTGCTAAGTTGAATTCGCAATGCGATTAATTTAACTTGAAGTAATGGCATTGCGATTTCAACTTAGCACTGCTATCTTACATAGGCTAGAATTAACGAATATGGAATATAGCACTAGCAGTGCTAAGTTGAAATCGCAATGCGATTACTTCAAGTTAAATTAATCGCATTGTGAATTAAACTTAGCACTGCTGCTATATTCCATATTCGTTAACTTCGTTCATTCTAGCAAGCTGACCCATTATAAACCCAGCTCTAAGTTGAAATCGCAATGCGATTAATATAACTTGAATTAATCGCATTGCGATTTTAACGTAATTCCTCAAATCCGACAGTACATTTTAGTATATGGAGACGTTCCCATGGTGATGGGGACGCTCCATGAGCAAGGAACTTTATGGTTGGCTTGGTAGAATTAGCGAATAGCGAATATGACGAATGTATTAGTCATATTCCTCAAAACGAAGATAGCGAAGTATTCTACATCTTCGTTTTAGCAACCTTTCAGTCAACTTCGCTAATTCTAGCAATCAAATAGGAAGGTTGACTATAGAGACAGCTGTGTTAAATTCGCTATGCGATTATTATTTTTTTAATAGAATAATTATATTACTTGATATAATTATTATAATTATTCTATTTATAAAAAAAAAATATATAAATAATCGCATAGCGAATTTAACACAGCTGTCTCTATAGTCAACCTTCCTATTTGATTGCTAGAATTAGCGAAGTTGACGAATAGGTTGCTAAAACGAAGGTGTAGAATACTTCGTTATCTTCGTTTTGAGGAATATGACGAATACATTCGTCATATCCGTCATCTTCTCTATAATTCTAGATATGAAACCAATAGGAAAGTAGCCTTAAGTTAAAATCGCAATACGCAATTATTTAAATCGCATATTAATCGCGGTAACTAGAATAATGACGAATATTCGATTTCGACGAATATGAAACGAATATTCATTCGAATATTCGTGAATTTCGTCGAAATCGAATATGGCACCTGCCGCTCATCACTACTTCTCGGTGCTAATCCCCTAGTGGACGCTACGCATCCACCACTACTACTTCCTGTAGACAGCCGACCTACTGCAGCTGCTTCTGCTGCCGCTACTATTGCATCCACGTGCCTCTTATTACTCTCCCCTTTCCACATCCACATTGCACTGCTGCTGCTGCCAATTAAAAAGGGGGGGGGGGGATTTTTCTAGGCTCATTCACAACAAGACACTTTTTCTTCCGACATTCAACACTTGTGCGTTTTGTATGGGCAGGCATGCTAACCCTGTCAAGGCGTAATCTTTAGACACTTGTACTCCCAACAAGTAACTTTTTTTTTTGTCCCATAACAACTGTGTGTTTAACACCTTGGCGACGTTTGATGTAATAGTACGTCACAGCGGGAAGCGACTTCGGGCAAATTGACATACTATTATGTCATAATGATCGGACAGACACAGGAGCTGTGCCTGCCCAATCGATGCCGGGGCCCACCTACCTTTATTCGCTGGCATCACTGTAAACGCTGCCACGATCAACGCTGACTGTGGCATATAAGAGAATCGCAGAGGGAGGGGGCTCCCTCTGCCTCTCCATCGGTCCCCAGCGATGCAGTAACAGGGGGCCGGCAGCTGCCATGGCAACCCCAGGCCTCACAA